>JAOQML010000004.1:20330404-20350330 GCA_027568935.1 Erythroxylum urbanii
TCTCTCGCATGACCCAGTCTGTTCGGTAAAAATGAGTTAATGGCATTTTTAAAAAAATCTGATATGTAACAAAAAATTCCAGCACTTGAAAAAAATAAGTATTAATAGAATTTAATCAAAATAAAAATTGCCATTAACATAAAATAAAAACCGAAAACATTTACGTACTTTTCTTCGATCCATAGCTGCTCCGTCTTCAAAATTACAAAATTTTGTATAGTACAAAAAAATGAAAACAAAAAAATTAAGACAGGGAGGAAATATGGCGATGATAGGCCACCCTCCTTGTTACAAACCAAACGAAGCAAACTTACAAGGTAAATCGATTTTCTATGGACAACCAAAAGAGAAAACTAAAACATACACAACATATATTTTATAACATAAAAAAATTGCATTATACATAATTTAATTTAGTTGCCAAACCATGTTACATATAGGAATCAAATCATGCTTAATAAAACCTAGCTCTGATACCATTTGTTGGATCGAAAACAAAAAAATGCTTGGTTTAGCTAAGCGGTAGATTTTAAAAACTTTTTTGAAATCACAAAATAGCGAAAGCGTAACACCAAATCAACATACTTTAATCCATTTATGATAAGGTATAAGAAAAATAAATAAAATAAGAACAAGATTAATTTTTTTTTCCGACTTCTTGCTATATCTTTGACTCCTTGCTATTGTGTCCTCAATCAATTCGATCTACCACTTGTTCTCCTTAGACAACTTGGTTATCAAGATCCTTTGGTGGAAAAGGAGAAGAAAAATTGGCTAGCAACCTTTTTGCTATATTTGGCTAGTTCAAAAGAACAACAAAATTGAGAGTTTTTGTATTGCTATACCCGACTATTTTTTAGAACAAAAAGAGACCTTCTCTTTTGCTATGTTTGGCTAGTGTTAAGAGAATGGAGAGAGATAAAAATTTTCATACATTAACAACATCAAAGCTAAACCGAAAACTCTCTTTACAACTACAACACCTTTCAGTTTTTTGAGAGAATGAAGAGACAAAATGGAGAGACCAATGGTGAGCTCCCAATTACATTAATGGGGAGCTCCAAAAATCGTACCGTTCATTTAGCATCAAAGTTAAATTAATTGTCTTCTTTCAAGTCTAGCACTTGGAAAATTGTATGGAGAGAGTGGATGTTTAAAAGCCATGCACGTTTACATACCAGAAACCATCCATCAAAACCAATGAATGATGAAGTGCATTCCCACCCATTTATTCTTTAATGATAGTGGAGAGCAAAACCAATGCATTCTTTCCACACATAGACGTTATCTACATTTAAGGTGTTTTAAAATACCATCGAACAAATCCTTTTAATGAAGAAGAAGCATGACCAAATTCTACAACTTTGTAAAATTGAATTTTGCTCTATTTTTTATTAATAATTATATTTTAATTCAATTAAACTAATTCATTAATTCAAAATTCAGCCCAATATTAAAAGTTCCTTTGGGCTTATAGTTAACAATTAATTAGTGTAAGCCCAACATTTAATTATAGACTTAAACCCAATTTAATTAACTCTTAATTAAATTGTTTCAATCTTATTGGCCTGAATCCAATTTGTCCATTTCTCTCCAAATTTTCTCATTATCTTTCCAATAACCTCTATTTATTTTTCTTACTTTCCTTGATAACCTTCCCTGAAGCCAAGTGGGTAATCTAATTGGACTTAAATAATTCAAGCTCTAACAAGCTCGGAATTAATTTAATCTCATTAGAATTAATTCAAACTTATAAACCAAATGTCATTCCACTAAAGGCGATTGGTTGAACTCTTGAATCACTTAAAATTATAAGAAACTGTGTTTCAAAATTATTATTTCAATGTCCAATTGTAAACTCTATTATCAATCATATTATAGACATCCACCCAATAAAAGGTAAAATTACCATTTTGCCCTTATGTTGGTTTTTCCTTCTAGATCTCCCATTTCACTCTACATGGTGATTAACATACAAGATCTAATCTTGGTGTTAAGACTCGATGGGTAGCTAGTCCATTAAACTACTGGCGCCAGTTTAATCACCAATCTCCGTAAAATATCTACAAGTAATGATATCACTATAAACTCTTTATTTAAGTAAATGTTCCCTGATGCATGTTTCAATTAATAATTCCAACATGCAGACACTTGATTGATACCTAGTAAAAATCCATTCTGATCATATCAAGAATTATAACGAAACACATATGAGTTCACCACTTATTAAGATTATGGCCCGTAATAAATGAATTCTAAGTTGTATATTTTAAGTTTAAAGTGACGACCTACTTTATTCTTAAAAAACATACACGATTCTAGATTCATTCAATAGTTCTATTATCGACATTCAACTACTATCATGATTTGAAATCCATCATTCCCTTGAAGTAAACTCCTTTACTTACATGGAGGTAAATCGTAACACTATAGTCTAAACCATAATCAAGCAATCAACTTGATTATTCGACTGTGAATCAATTAATTTAGATTCTAATAATACATCTTCATGTATATGTATATTACTTACAAAAGAACCTTTGGTAACTTATGAATAATTATATTATGCTCATATAAATAAAACCAAACTCTTTTGTTTTATTAATAATAAATATTTTCATTACAATATTGTAACTAGAAGAAAATTAAGTTATATGTAAATACACCTGGTTTTCAGGGCATTATATTTATATAACCCTAACAAAGGTGATCACATTATCAGATATGCACTCATAATAACGAATCATCTTAACTTTTAGAACTTCTATATATATTGCTATCATTTATCTCATCTTTCAATTATCATTTATTTCATCCTACATACATACGTTCTCAATCAATTCAAAATTATAAAAGCATAACCATAATGAAGTTCTGATCTCAATTCCACTGACATATTCTTATGTTAAATCATAACTCTTATCACGTTAATCAAACAACCATTTCAATTTCAAATTCCACTTCCCAATGTTATAATAAAATTTTGTTTTCTTTCAACTTGGCTTGTAGTTTTTAAATCTTATCATTTTTATTTGTATCTCTGCTTTTCCTCAATCAATCCATGACGATGTATTCATATCCATATGAATTCAAAGATATATATAACCATAGTATAATACTAATGTCATATTCGATGATGGACAAAGATTCAATACATTTGTATTTATGGTTGTATCATCCTTCTTATTACTTCTAATAGCTCTAACTCTTAATGAATGTTTATGCGTATAACTTATGTAAATGCGACTCAGACTAGGGATTAGTTGCCAATGCATGCTATGACATTTCTAAAATGCATTTACCTTGACATATATTTTGAAAAATGCCTATAGAAGATACTAAGCCTAGGCTCTGATACTAACTCTATAGTACCCCATTCTCATAGGGCATATCGACGAATATACTGATGGTATTGGAGAAAAGACTCTATGAGAGTGGCACGCTACGATAGTCAATCAAACTTATTACAAATTCTCCACACATTACACACATTTTCAAAAAACAAAGAATCATTTTCGGCCCATTTTATCCATCAACGTTACCAATCGCAAAGTCATAACAAATTTACATTTGATCTGAGTTCAAGCTACAACACATTTTTACTGCATTTAAAGCTCGATTTGGCTCGTTAAATTTATAAATATACTTAATTATAAATGCAATTTCACTTTACAATTCACAAATACAATAAACAATAGTTACGGGATACAGATCTTAATACAAAATGACTAAAGAATATATGTGGGTGTAAACTGATCCTGACCCCTAGCTTATGTCTGAATTTGGTGGCTATACTCCAATTTGTTTAATTGGGTATCTCCTCTAAGCCTAAAAGATAGTGTTGTAAGTTTGGTGAGTTTTGCGAACTCAGTGAGCGAACCATCCTTAATGGGCTCACTCATAGCAAAACAAAACAATTCACATTTTCATATTCACAGACAATTCACATATTCAGAATTTGCACATCATTTCACACTTCAATTTCAGAACAGTACATATATCTCCTTTCGATTATTCATTTAACACAGATCAATTTATCTATATGCAATGCACATGTGATTCACTTTCAATTGTTACTTTGCTGTAACCAAGTTTCTTTTAACTATCCCATATCTACTGTGGATATCGGGCTCATTGATAACTATCCCGTATCTATTAGGAATAGTGGGCTCATTATAAATAGTAAGCCATTGGCTCTTAATCACATTATGAGCTTTAAGATCTTTTTTGGTGGCTACTCTAGTCACAACTACCTTTATCTGATCATACATTTCACATAATGAAATGCATGAATTCACATATATGCAGTCAATCATAGTTGTTCCGTACACATTCACTTTCTCAAATTTTCATTAGATTTATGTTCGACATTCAATGAAATGGTGAGAACACTTATTTCTTTCTCATTCACATTCAATGATGCACTTCCAATACATTTACATTTATCAAACTCCTCAGAATATTAATGTCCAGAATTATTTCCAATCACATCATAATTAGTTTAATACATAAATTTAAATAGAAATAATCAATCAATGTGAGACCATTTAGGTCGACTCACAATACGCTCCAGATTAACATTTTCTTCCATGATCTGGAAACATCTAGATGTTGATGTTCAATCCTGTGTATCAACTTCAGGCAATACATATATTGTACACACATTACTATTCTGCACAATCATAGAAACATTCAATCGTACACATATGTATATGTATAATGTATAATGCATGCTCAATTTAACTATTCCAAGTATGTTTCTTTAATCACATCTCTTAATCATTTAAACATCATCATTTATGTATATTAAGCTTGCACTTAGGATCATAGCTCAAAGAACTTAGTTATTTTAATATCATAATTCAATCATTTATCATTTCTTTTCTAGTATCATATGATCACATAATATTCAAGTTGTCCTTCATTCTTATTTAATTCAGATTACTCATATTCTTTCAATCACATTAGCATTCATAGGGTTACTGTCATTCTTATAACATCTCTAAATTTCTAGAATTTGTCTCTTTGATATCAATCATTCATGATTAAGTTATAACCTTGATTATCATCCTAAGTATATCATACATTTAATCAATTAATCCATCATCATACTAGGTTCATTTCAAGCCTTATTCTATCCTAAATGCATCATAGGAAAGTACCTTATCATTTGTTATTTCGAACATCACATAAAAGAAGGAGAATTCACATTAATGGCCATTCCTATAATCTCGGAGGCCTTCCCAAGATGGTGGGTTATGTAAATAAGAACATTCCTGCCATGTTTTTTAGATTTTTAACTCTCATATGTTACAACCATACCATCTTATGCTCAACTAATCATTTCTACTTTATTTCCCCTTCATTCTCTCCTAATTTCCAACTCAAAAACATTCTTGAAGCACATTATAAATCATTGTTCATCTTATATACAAAAATAGGACATCCAAGTATCCATACATTCATCAATGTTTTAGCTCACATTCAATTCCGTTATCAACTTCACTTTCTCTCTAAACTGTCATCTTATTTCTTCTCTTTTCAAAACACTACACTTGCCTTGTCTTTATCTTCAAAGCTGAATCGATTTTCTCACATGACAACTTATAACTCACATTACTCATAGACCTAAAACATAACATATTTAAATCATTCATTCATTTTTATTTTTTACAGTCATCCATTAACAAAAAATAGGTCATATACATATCTCTTTATTCATCAATTATCAACTCTCATTCTAACACCAATTTCACTATTAATTATTCATAAAATAATACATAATCTATTATTCATCATAAACACAAAAATATGACATGAATATGTCCATTTATTCATCTATGATTTAGTATAAAATCAACACCATTTTTATTATCATTTAATCTCAAACTATAACCCGTGAACATTTTCATACTCCATATACATTACATACATTTTTGACATCATTTCTCCTCTTAAACTATCATAGAAAACATGTCTATCAAGCAAGCCATGAAGAACAACATGCTAGTTACTTGATTTTCTCACAATTTCTTCGAAATCTCCAAGAACTCCTTAAGCTACATGATCATCATCATAGAGGGTGGAGTAGGTTTGGTTTCTTTTAGTAACAAGATAGAGAAGATAACAAAAATGGAAGTAACAAGTGAAGGATGAGAGCAAAGTTCATTATGGTGAGAGTTGAAGGTGTCTTAAATGGAGAAGAAGAAATGAAGAAGATGAAGAACAAATGAAGAGAGAGCATTTAGCTAGAAGTGAAGAACAAATGAACAATGGTCTTGCAATTGAAAGTAATGAGAGTGAGGTGTGTGACAAGTGGCATGACACTTATCACTTGCCATATGTCCTTCTCTTGTGGTTTTCAATGGGTACTCTTTAATAATTAGTCCATTTGTGTCCAATTTCTAATCCAATTGTCTCCTATTTTTCTATAATATTTATCAATAAATCCTAATGTCACTTATCAATAATTTCTACTGCCATTTGGCATTTATTTCTACTACCATTTATCAATTTGTCATGCCAATCGACATTTTTCCTGGTTCAAAAATATCCTTAATTTTAGAAATCTCCCAAAATTTCATTAAAAATTTTAAATCAATAATATAATTCTCCAAATCAATTTTTAAGACATAATATTTACTATTCACATCATAATCACATGAAAATCATTTATACCCCGGAATACATCAAATGAGTGCATAATTAGTCATTGCAATGTATATACAAATCAATTCGCGTGCGTGTGTGTGTATGTTATTGATATGTATAAGTATGCAATGCACTTTATAATTTCTTAATAATGGTTCTCATCTACAGTTATCTTCTACCCTTAGTACAGGATACTACATTTTAGGTCTTCAAGTACCAGCATCTATATCCTCAAATGGAAATCCATTATAGTATTGGTCTAGGTGATGACCTTTTACCTTAAATGTCTTTTTAGTTTTCAAACCTTGTATCTTTATTACACTATATGGAAATATTTTAGAAACCCTAAAGTACCTAACGAGAATGCAAGTTTCCTGGAAACAATTTAAGTACAAAATGATAAAGAAGCACTTTTTGATCAATAACAAAGTTTTTCCTGGAGATCATGTTGTTATTGAAAGATTTGATCTTCTCCCTATATATCACTGCATTCTTACGCAAGTCATTCCATAACTCTTCGAGCTCTTGCAATTGTAACTTCCTATACGCTCTCACATTACCAAGATTCATATTACAACACTTGATAACTCGATATGCCTTATGTTGTAGCTCCATAACAATTTGACATAGCTTACAAAACATCAATCTACATAAAAACATTCCACTTGGTACTTTATAGGCAGTACTATAGGCCCAAGTGCATCTTCCAACCTCAAAGTCCAATCCTTCCTCTTAGATTGAACTATTTTCTCTAGGATTAACTTGATTTCCCTATTAGATAAGTTAGCTATTTGGGGTATTAAGAACTGGGAACCTTATATACTATATGGTACTTCTTAAACAAGGTTTCCGTCACCATATTACAAAAATGGGTTCCCTTGTCATTTATGATGGCTCTCGACTTCTCAAACCTAGAAATGATTTTAGACTTGACAAAAACTCAAACAAATTTAGCGTCACTAGTCTTTGTGGCTTTAGCTTCCATCCACTTGGAAATATAATTAACCACAAGTAAGATATAATCAAAGGAAAAAGAAGGAGAAAATGGTCCCATCAAATCAATGCCCTAAACATAAAATATTTCGTAGAAAAGAACGGGGTTTAGGGCATTTAATTTCTACGAGATAAGTTACCTCTCTATTGGCACCTGTTGCATGACTTAGAAAAAACATATGCATCTTTAAACAATGAGATAATAAAAACCACTTTCTAAAAACTTATAGGCAATCATTTTTTATACAAAGTGCCCTCCATAATTGTACGAGTAACAAAAGGTCAAAATATAATGCGTCTTACTCTCTAGAACAAATCTTCTCATTATTTGGTCCACATAATGCCTACAAAAATAAGTGTCATCCCACACATAGTACTTGACTTCACTCTTTACTTATCCCTCTAAGCCTTTAACAAACCTATAAGATTAGGTAAATTATTAACAACTAGAAAATTCACAATGTCTATATATTATAGAGGTTTCTAGAAATCCTTGATGAACCTGTGATAAAAAATTGTATAGCTAAGAAAAGAATAAACTTCTTACACATTTGAGGGTTAAAGAAAAGTATAAATAAGATCAATCATAGACTTATCAACCTCTATTTCGTTAGCGGATATATCACTCACTAAAACTATACCTTGATCAACCATAAAATGACATTTTTTCAATGAAGCAAAAGGTTAGTTTAGATACATCTTTCCAAAATGATTGCAAGGTTTTCTAAGAAATTATCAAAATAAAAACCATAGAAACTGAAATAATCCATAAATACATCTATAATCTTCTTAATATACTAAGAGAATATGCTGACCATACACTTTTATAAAGTGGCAGGTGCACTTTATAAACTGAATGACATCTATCGGTAAGCAAATGTACCAAATAGGCATATGATGGTCATCTTGTTTTTGATCCTTTAGTGTAATAAGGGTCTAAAAATGACTTGAAAATCCATCTAGAAAATAGAAATATTCATGTCTAGTAAGTCTCTCAAGCGTTTAACTAATAAATGGAAAGGGGTTACGAGTTACAAGATTTAACTTCCTATAATCAATACAAACCTACCACCCTGATTTACACACAAGTGGGAACCAACTCACCATCCTAATTTATCACCATCAAGAATCCAGATTTCTTTGGAGTCATCTACACTAGGCTTACCCACTTAATATTAGAAATATGATAAATTACTCCAATATCAAGAAGCTTTGATACTTCCTTTATCATAACTTCCATCATTGGAGGATTTAGACTATGTTGTGATTGTCTAGTTGACTTAGTGCCCTCTTCAAGAAAAATGTTATCCAAGTGTATAAAAGGCCTTATGCCTCAAATATCTACAATCATCCACCTAATGACTTTCTTGTGCTCCTTTAACATATGAACCAATTTAACTTCCTAATCAGAAGTCAATGTCACTGAAATGATTAAGGAAGAGTTTAATTGTCTCCTAAATACGCATATTTCAAGTGAAAAGGTAGTGGTCTCAACTCTACATTACATACCTGCACATCAAAAGGTAATAGTCTCTAATTCAGGTAATTATATGGAAGCAAGTTCATATATTTTAGGAGCTAGTTCTGAAGAATGTAAGGTAGCCACCATCTCAATTAGCTCCTCTCCTAACTTAACATCGTTAGTGGCTTCCAACTCTAAAAATTGCTAGTTAAAACTACTTTTAATTATTTCTTGTAATTTAACTTCCCTTATAAAGGTGCCCTTATAAACATCTATCTTAGTTTGGGTTGTGTTTAGGAATGGTCTCCCTAGTAAGATAGGTATGAGATTTTTGGCAGTTTAATCATTCATATCTACCACACAAACATATGAAAGAAACACTTATTCATTCACTTGTGTTGAAACATCCTCAACCACTCCATTTGGTAAGCATTAGTGCTACCAACCAATTGTATGATAACATTAGTTTCTTTAAAAGGGCCTAAGTTTAAAGAAGTATAAATAGAATAAGGCATAAGAGTTATTTCCTTTTTAAAGACCATGGAAACATTCTCAACCATCATGACCTTCTCATTACCTCTCAGCTTTCTCTTTTTGGTATATAATTTTTTAAGGAATTTTTAATACCTTAGCACTTGCTTGATTACATATAGTAATGGTATATTTACTTATACCTTTTAAAAGTCTTTAATATCTCTTTATCCTTTGCCTCCTTATTTGAATTTCCTAACTTGTTAGGACAGGGTGACAGTTAGTCTCAACCATATTGGGACATTTAAAATTTACCTTCAGACCATATAAGGGATTTCCTTCTTCTCCTAACCCCTTTTTGATTTCCTTTTTGTTGGCCATTCTTTATGGGGTCTTCTTAGGATCCTTTAGCTTCCTACCACTTCTTAAGGTTTCCTCCATTTTGAGACTCTAACTAGTCAATAGAAATTACTATTTGACTTACCTAGTTCTTCAAATTTTGAATGTTAAACCTTGCATTTTGAAATTGAGATCTTGTATCGTACTGAAACTATTTCACATCTTATTGGAATTACAAAGTATTAGTTGTAAGATACTTAACTATATCCTCTAATGATATACCTGAGTTAAAGGAGGAGGTTTTTGGTTTAGACTAAAATTGTTATGCATCCTACGACCTATACAGGAAGTAGTTCTATTACTTATTTAGTGATGTCTCTAACCTGGGTTACAAGTTTAGGAATATGGATTGTATCGTTAGGAAAATTTACCTTCTATAATTTTAACTTACTTCACATTTTCTTTTTGCAAAGTTAGGAACCCATTTAAATGGTTCACATTGGCACATTTCTCACAAGCTTTCATTTATGCCTGCCCTATAACAATTTGTTTAGCAAAAGATGTTAGTTTATATAAAAGATGTTCTATGGTTGAATTGTTTACCTCATTTACTCTACAAACATCATCACATCCTCAATTAAAGTCCTTGCCTCCTTAAGAGTATTTTCTGCATCTACCAAACTCCTTTCTATATGTAACACCCTTCATATAAATATTAGGCAAGAAGTTTTTTTGTGATATTGTGATGGGGGTAGCTAGAAAACCTCTTCTCGAAGAACCCTTAATACTTATAAACGGGATTCTCTAAGACATTGCTTTATGCAACAAATCTATTTCCTTATACTTGCTATCTTTGATGGTAGAAAATACTGCTCCAAAAAAACCTTTTCTTTTTAATGCATATGCTAACACTCTCTGCAGGCAAATCTAAAATGAAAAAGTACTTAACATAATTTTCTCTTCCATTACCCCGGAAGGTTTCATACTAAGAAAAACCACATCGAACTCCTTAAGATAATTACGAGCGTCATCACTTACAAGATAATAAAAATTAGGAAAAAGATATATCAAACTAGACTTAAGCTCAAAAGTAATATGTTCAACAAAATATAGAAAAGTAATACATAAAGTCTTTCGGTCAAGTTTGGAATAGCCAACTCCTTTAAAGCTCTCTAGTAAGCCATAGCTTCCTCTAAATCAATTTCCCTTTTAATCTGTAGATTAAATGGCAAAGGATCTTAATGAGTAGATACAGTCACTTTCACACACAAACACTAATAAATATAAAAAAAGAGTAAAACAAATATAAACAATTATAAACAAATAAATATAAAAAATTAAAAACAAATAACTATACTAAACACCAATTAATATCAAAGGCAAAAATAATCACTTTAATACTTAACAATGGAGCCAAAATTTTATTTACGTCCCGAACATAGTAGAAAATAATACGTAACTTTGCACAACTAAATTTGTAGTAGTAGTGAGAAAGAATCGTATCTATGGAGAGTATGTGATTAGCTTTTGTAACAAATGAATTAGTGCATAGGATTATGGTGTTTAATTGAATTTAGTTGATCTAATAAAATAAAACTAAATTATGGAAGACAAATTAAATCAATCAATATAAAATTGTAAAAATTAATTAATGTGTTTTAGTTTAGTTATAGGTTTAATCTCAGCCTTCACACGAATGTACATATTCAATCATCATATTATTCTCATAACTCTATTTGAAACTATTATTCATAGATTAATAACAAGATCTATTAATATGAGTTTTTGCTTATATTGTAACTAATTAAAACAAGCCTTTTAATTAGGTCAGTGATATGACAACACATAATAAGTACTATAGACTTAGTATGACATTCACATTATGAACTAGAAAAATATGTCAATCTAAGCAATAAACACATAAGTGCTGGTCATTTAACCTATGTTATATTATCCATAATGATGCACAACCATTGGTTTACTATACAGGAATTATATTTGTAATAGTTATATAGTACAATCTTGATTTTGGAAATTAATCTGTATATGGACAATCTAACAGGCCTAGCTAATCTATTCATACATAAATACAAAACTTTCGATACATAATAATATATTCAATTCCAAAATATAGTTAAGAAGAACATCACTAAGATTAATTAATGCCAAAATATGTTCATCATTAATCAATGCCAAAATATGTTCATCGATCTTAATATCCCCTTTGAACTAGAAAGAAGAAGATTAGTAGCTTATAACTTTTTAAAAGGATGGCAATCTACCTCTTTTTATGTCTATAATATGTAAATACCCTATTTGGCCTCTTAATTGCCCTTTATAGAGCAAAATTATGGTTGCATTGTTAACAAAATTAGCTATATGGGCCTGTAAGTGGTTGTGTATGATAATTTGGCATAAATCACAAAGTTATATATTCTCAGTGAGGTACATGGCTAGGATACACAATCGTTTATCTCACTTGCATAGCTATGTAGCCCTCCATCTAAGACTGAAGGTCACATGGATGGTTGAAATAGCATCTTCGAGTTTATACACATCTCCACTAAGTTACATAATCTGATATACAATTGTGCAAGTTTTAGTGACTCTAATTCTTCCATTCTTTATCCCTTCTTCACCTGAACTCATCTCCTTTTTGCTTTACGAAGGAAAATATAATTGAGCATCAACAAAACAACACTAAGGATGTAAATTTAGCTCATTTCATTTCTTGTTGCTCTAACTTATACCTAACAAACCATACGAAACAAAATAAGTATCATAGATGTAATATAACATTAATCACTAACAGTTAGGGAATAAATAGAAAATCAATCAAGCACTTATCAATTTCCAAAGATGTTGAGTTGGTGTTGATGACTAATGGATGAAGGATGGTGTTAATAAGACCAATTTTTAACCAATGCATTACCATAAAGAAGAGGCATCAACAAATGTGAATATTTGTTAGTCACCTATTCAAAAACTTGTCAGGAACAATTGGAGTGATAAATAGGATCCTATAGACAATTAAAGAAATGTAAGAACAATATGATAATCAATATGTCCAATTGGAGTGTTTGGAACAAACTATACTAGGTGTTTGCTTCCATATTGGATAGGAATCACTACCTATTGATTTATGCCCTATAGTCAATCATTTTGGTTGAAAATAAGTGATAAAATAATTTAAAGGCACTCTCTATCCTGTATATATATTATATATATATATATGATAAAGTTAATAAGATAATTATATATTGCAAATGAAATTATAGTGGCATTATAATTATGAGATTCATATTGCATTTATGTATTATCCTTAAATTGTTCCTAATCATTGTTTTATTAATACTGAACATTAATAGAATGTAAAAAGAGTGGCAATTATAAAGTAAATAGTCAATCTTATAGGCTAAGTATGGAGATATTTGAACAAATGTGTGAGTGTTTGTTAGAGAATAAGTTTCATGGAATAGGGTTTGATCCTATTTATGGGGATTTCGTAAATATTCCATTCCAAAAAAAAAGAGAAAGTTCGAAACAATTGGGATGTAGCATGACCTATTTTAATTATGGATAACTCATTCGGTAGTCATTGGATGTAGCATGAATTATATGGAGGTAGTTAAGTGATTAAAGTAGGTTTCATCTCCCTAAAGTAATTAAGGAGAATTTTCTATTATCCTCAATTAGCATTAATTAGCAAATTCTTGGCCAGGGTGGAATGACACTTTGTAAATAGTTTACAAATGTTATTAATTGAATCAATAGCTAATGGTGCAGGATTAATATGATTGGACTAAAAAAAGAGTTAACATTAATTACATGCTCTATATTTAATAAAAACATTGTATAATGAAAGGATTGAATCATAGAAATCAAGCACAGACAGGTTATTCAAAACTACTTTGACATTCCTAAATATTTAAATGGTATTGATATGTTGTAAGAAACTAATCTTAATCTATGGATATAAATTGTTTAATTGGAGAATTAAAGATAAATTAAAAGAGTTTAATTTATCTAATCTTAAATATGATTTAGGGTTATAATTTGCGTCTATTGCTAACATATTTAGGAACCTAATGACTTTGACATAAAAAATGGGTTAAAGAAAGAAAAGATATTTTATTCAGATAGGACTTGATTGTAAAATTTGAGAAACTTAATGAATAAATACGAGTTATTTAATAAATATGGATCCAGATGAGATATTATATCTTATTTGGGTATAATGGTTATTTAATTAGAATTATTTTAATTAAAATTAGAATTTTAAATTACTAAAATCCCCAAAACCTATGATAAATAGGCTTAAGCTCTAATAAAGTAAGCACTCCTTGCTTAACCCTTATATAAGTTACAGAGTTCTCTCAATTTATTCTGTGGATACTGTTAGAGATTGGACACTTGTACAGTTATGGTAGTTGAAATGGATTAAGTTAAGAAACAATTCAAGGGATATGATAAGAAAAGGATCAAGTTTTGGAATAAGGTAATAATTAAGATTCACGCTTTATTATGAATTATGGGTTAATCATTTTTTATAATTAAAGTGATCGTGGTATTTAAAAAATCAAAATATGAAAAAAGTTTCATAATTATTCAGCTGTGGTTGGGATCAGATCCCATCTCAATTTCCCCACAATAGTATTAAAGCTAACTTTAATTTTATGATTTGATTAAAATTGTTTGATTGCTTTTGATCTTAAAGATTGGAATCCAAAACTACAAACCTCATAGATAGTTCTTATCAATTTTTGCAAAAGATTTGCATTTTAAAAGCCCTAAAGAAAAATCCAATTAGATTTTATTGGGAGTCCATCATGTAACCCAGAATCTGGAAAATAAAACAAGCTTCACAATTAGTGATGAGTTTTGTATTAGTTATCGAAAGTCTATGGTTGTTGGATGATATGTGCTTAATTGATTTTACATTCATTCCATAACATTTAGGGATTAATGCTATGAAATATTTAAGAAAGTCATTTTGGTTCATATTTGGGTTTTGGTATAATTTGGAAACATAATAGCTAAAGTGAGTTGAAAGCACATTCTTTGAGTAGTCTTCTTGAGATTCAAGCACAATTGTCTTCATGGAACAAGAAGGAGAAGGATTAAAGTGAAGAGGAGAAAAGAAAAAGCAAAAGCATAAAGTGTATATGATGCAGTGCATCCTCACGACCATGACTAACAAGTCACAGCCTTGAGTATGCAAGTCACGGCCACAACCCTAACACAAGTTTTCATGCATTTGACTCACCATACATGTCATTCCCATGACGAAAGTTCATGTTCCTGACCACTATGCTCACAGCTGTGACATTTTAGATAGTTATCCCTGAACCTTAGTCGTTAGTATAAATATAATGTTGTGACAACAAAGAAGGGAATAAATTGTTTGGAAATGTGAGGTCTTGATTTTGGATAAAGAGAAGAAGTAAACCTCTCATCGTTTGGAGACCTATGGAGGGCTAGGCTTCCAAACACTGATTCGAAGGAGATATCAATGTCCAAAACCAGTTAAGCATTTTTTTCATTGTGTTTGTTGTTCTTTTTGTCTCTAGGAATTTTTTAGGTATCCTATGCTTATGGATTTTTGATTTTCATGTATGAATGATCTTTATTCTCATTATTAATAGATCGTTTGTGTATGAACCCATTGTTAGAACCTTGAACATAATTTGTAATCGTTGTGTTTGGATTCATTTGTGGCAACTAATGGTGTCAAATCGTTAGGGATAATGTAACTTTGATTAAATGACTTGAGCTTATGTGATTGTTGCCTTGATTAATCTATTTTCCATTTCATAATGCAACTACCAAATTAAATCTAGAGAGCTTATTCTAGGTTAGTTGGTAGTTAGGTTTAGTAAAAGAGCTTGTTTTAATTAAACACGACCTAAGAGAAAACTGGGGTTAACAGAGCTTATTGTTAACCTACAACAAATATTTGCTAGGAAAGGTATGAGAATGGAAATTCAATAAAGTATGTTTAATTATGTGTAGCCGAGATTGAACTGATGATTGGGCCCTTAACGTACTCATCACGTTTCTCATTTTTATGTTGTTTGATTTAATTTTCTTTCATTAGTTTAGTTTCAATTTATTTTCTTATTTGAAACCAATTCAACTGCCCAAAACTAAACACCAATTCTTTTCATTTCAAAAGCTTTACAACATTCTCTGTGGGATCGACCTAGACTCATCACTAGGTATAGTTTTACGTCTAGTTGGTTTATGTAATATTACAACAGCTACCAATTTTCGTATCATTACTGGGGAATGTGGTGCTTTATTTTTTGCTTTTAACTTCATTGTTTTTTCTTTTGTTTCTTGATCTTTTAATGTTTTTAAAAATAAAAAAAGGTAGAAAAGAAAAGAGAGACACAAAAAGGGAGTATCTCATTGAAATAGTATTTCAATTTTGCCTATAGCCCATTGATAGGTGTGAAATGCATCGCATGTTAGGGTATAATTTGATATGTGTTTAGCAGCTTAATCGATTGTTTAGTATGTGTTTAGCGTATAATTGTGTTAGTTTGTGATTTATTTGTGTTTTAAGTGTTTTATATTTTAGAACAAACCTTTGAGCTTAAATAAGATGTTTTTGAGGTACCTTGATGTGTTTGTTAGTATTTTAGGGTCAACATTAAAGAACAGAGAAGTTTCGGAGACATTTGGGTTGAAACAATGACCCATGATCCTGGCATAATAGGCTATGATCGTGACAAAAGCACCAGGGTTTTCCCATAATTGTGGCCTACATGCCACGATTATGACAGAAGAGGTTGTGCCTGCATCAGGTAGATGCACAGCCACTCCCAAACTTCCCATTTTGAGAGATTTTTTAGACCTTTCGGACCCTCAAAAATCTCTAGTTTAACCTTAAACATAAAAGAACATAAATAAAACAACAAGAACAAAAAGAAGGAGCTTTTTATATCACCCACCATTGAGAAACCCTTGAGAGAGTTGATCGAGAGATTGAGAAAGAGAAGAAAGAAGAGAGAGGAGAAGAAGCCGACGTGAAGAACTTCACAGAATAGGAGGTTTCCCAACGTTGCTACATCCATCATCCATTAAGATCTTGTTTCCAGTGTATTTTCAATTTTATAAATGTATAGAATTGGAATGACCCTTAATGATAGGATTGTGTGAATGTTAAGGATGTCTAAACTCACCTTCGAGTTGTTTTTATATTTGATTTAATAAAAATATGATTTTTTATATTATTTGGATTCATTGTGATTGATTTTTGAGATTGTATAATTCAGTAATAGACTAAGAGGGTCAATCGAATGAAAAATAATTAAATTGGGCTAATGAGAGTTAGGTTAATTAATAAGAATGAGAATTAATCAAATCGGTCATTGTTTGAAGAGAGGTCTCATATAGGTTCCCGATAGTTTATTGGACAACTTTAGATATAAATAGGGTTTTGGATAGATTGTTAATTAAGAGATTGCAATTTTCCATAACCTAATTAGGTTTTATAATTTAGGTTAATGGTTTTAACTCGAGAGAGAGTAATCAACCCTATGATCGTATAGGATTAATAATCCAACAACTCATAATCAATTAGGTTAGTGTTAAAGATAGGTAAAAATTCCCCTTTTTCTCAATTAATAGTTCTTTTAGGTTGATTTTTGAGTGTGTGTTGCAACTGCAACTTTGTTAATATTTCGTAGTTGATTCTTGGAGTTGAGTTGCATAATTGAATTAAATTCCTACCTTAGTTTTGTTACATTTTGAATTACTGCGAATTATTTCAGTCTTAAATTTTAGGATTAGATTATCCGTCCTCATAGGATCGACACCTAAGGTACTACATGAATCACCCATATGTTTACGAATTATTAAAGTTAAATATTAAAATTTATATACGTTGGAAAATCATGATCAAGCCATGGAGGCGATTAGTTTAGTTCTTTAGTCTAAGGCTCTTCATTATCATTTTTTAATAATAATAAGAAAAAGAAAGAAGTTTGAGGTGTAAGGTAGAGACACAACAAGACATCTTAGAAGGAGAAATGAGACATCTGAAGAGTTATATTCCAAGAAGAAATGGAAAGAACAATGATGGAAGATAGGTATTATAAGGAGCAAAGAACTTTTATTAATTATAATGAGGTATGGTATGGTTGGGGAAATAACGATCCTTATTGGAACATGTACACTCCAGGGTGGCAGAACAACCCTAACTTTTATTGGTCTAACTATGTAAGGACTCATTTAGGACATCAAGACCTATTTTAATTTCAACAAGATGAGTTCAATTCATGGGATTCCAAATTGGGAAAAATCATGGATAAGCTAACAGACATTGAAGAGAACTAGAAGAGACTTGAAGAGCAATTTGATCAAGTAATTAAAAATCATGTCACTTTTATTCACAATATGGAGATTTAACTAAGACAACTTTAACGTGAATTTTGTAAAAGAAGTGTGGAAGACTCTCTGAGTAATATGAACTTATATTAACGAGAGCAATATGAAGCTATCATACTTAGAAATCGGGAAGAACAAGAAGAACCAATGGAAGACCATATTGAACTCTACCTTATAGAAGACCACGAAATCAAGATAGAAGATGAAGAAATGGATGAAAACCCCTTATATTATCTGCCAGCTCTTAATATACCATGTGTGTACATCTAAAAATATTTGGTAGATGTTTGTGAAAAGAACTTTATCCTTCGGATTAATGATGACCATATGACATTCGGCATGAATGATGTATTTGAGAATCCAAAGCATAGAATCTCATTCAGGAAAATTGATGTATTCGAATCTTCTAAAGAACAAAAGGATGAAGAACAAATAACAACAGACATAAAGTTCACAGAAGCTATGAAAGTCTCTATTCATGAAGCATAATAAGCGGAAGAGACGAAGGTGATTAAGGAAGAAAGAGAGCAGCTTACCTTCTTACAAGACAAACTATTTGATTCGATGGAAGATTTAGGGAGTTTTGTTATTCCCTATTTTGTTGACAGTTTTTTAGTGAAAAGGACACTACTAAGCTTAATTGGTTTTCATAATTTTATTAATATTGTCTTTTAGATCATTTTTTAATTTTTTACTTACAATCTACAAAACTAATATTGAATGAAAAGGGTGAAAGTAAGCCGCTTATAATTGATCCTGGCTGAGTTTCCAAGGATGCAAGGTCAAGTTAATGAACATAAATTAGCATGTTTATGGTATATTTAAATTGTTATGCAGTTAAAGTTGTTTCATTTCCATAAATAAATAACAACAATTCATAATGCATTGCCCTACTAATTCTCTTACTCTCTCTGAATCAATTATAAGATAGGGAAGCCAGCTCAACATCAAGCACAATTGGTCTCTAACTCCAACATATCACCACCTCAGTCACCAAGATGGTTTCATGTTTTAACCCTTTTCTTTTCATTTTTGTTAGCATTTTTGTTGGAATTATCTAAATATAGTGCCTTAGAAAGGAAGTGTATTTACTTATAACTTTCTTCCAGTTACTTTTTGTAATCAAAATATTTATTATTAATAAAACAAAAGAGTTTGGTTTTATGTGTATGAGCATAATAAAACTAGTCAAAAGGTACCGAGATTCTTTTGTAAATAATATACATATATATGAAGATGTATGGGAAAAATGTATATTAATTAAAATCTAAATTAATTGATTCATAGTTAAATAATTAAGTTGGTCGCTTGATTATGGTTTAGACTGTAGTGTTGCGATTCATCTCCATATAAGTAAAGGAGTTTAATTTAAGGAAATGATGAGTTTCATATCATGATAGTAGTCGACTATCGATAATGGCACTATTAAATGAATCTAAAATCATGTATGTTTTAATGAGTAAAGTAAGTTGTTACTTTAATATTAAAACATACATTTTAGCATTTGTTTATTATGGACCACAATCTTGATGAGTGGTAAACTCATATGTGTTTCATTATAATTCTTGATATGATCGGAATGGATTTTTTACAGAGTATTAATCCAGTGTCTGCAT
>JAOQML010000004.1:20350430-20368054 GCA_027568935.1 Erythroxylum urbanii
AAAGTAGAGCTAGTGAGGGTTTTAAGCTGGGGGCGAAACGAAATCGAGCTTTGGAAAGTAGAGCTAGCGAGGGTTTTAAGCTGGGGGCGGCCTTCGTAGGTTTTTCCGTTGGAAAGCAGAGTCAGTAGGAGTTTAAAGCACACTCCACCGTTACACCGCCGCCTCAGAATCAAGATGGGAAAGAGACGAGAACGACACCAAAATCCGCAGCCTTTCCTCCCCGTCGATGATGTTGATGACGTAAGCTCTGTCCCGTCAACGAATAAAAGATCCAAAGCACCCCATTACGAACAGAAACAAGAAAAGGTGTGGTAGCAGACGATTACAGAACTTCAATTAATCTTTAGTTCTCATCTATTTTGATTTTCTTTCTTTCTCTGGCAGTTCATATCGTCGGGTATGAGCTCAAAGATCTTGAAGGAAGCGTTGATTCAACAAAGGGAGATTGAAGAGGAGTCGGAATTGAGCAAAAGCAACGACCAGTATAATGCCTTTTCAACGTTCCAGAGTGACGAAGTCGCTGAAGAGGAGAACATCGATGATTTTCGAGGATTCTCCGATGTTCAAAGTTTTGATGGTGGTGGTTACGAAGTGAGTAGACTTCCACGCGTTTTCAAGTTTTTTTTTTATATAAATCTTATTCTCTTGTTGCATGGTTAGGAGGTGATTAATGAAGAAGATGAGAAAATTTTGGAGGCATTCTTTTCCAAGGATGCGCGTCCTCTGCGCACACTTACAGACATTATTATTGAAAAAATAAAAAACCAAGATGCTAATGTTTCTTCAGGTTTATAACTCATCAATCAAATTTTCTTTTCTTCTTCTTTTATCTATGAAGTCCCTGGATTTCGGTTGTGACTAAATTTATATACCGAACTGTTTCGGGTTAAACATGTTTTTTGTTTTAAAAATTTTCAGATTCTCGACCTCTGCCTAAATTGGATCAGTCTATCATAGATGTGTATAAGGGGTAAGCCGTGTGGAATCTGTCACTGAAAAGTCTTCTAATTTATGCTCTGTAAAATAAGTTTGCACTTTCTTTTACGAAGGTAATAGCTGAAAGATGTCCTTGACAATGACGAGTCTACTTTCATTTTCTTTTGTCATGTAACTTACAGTGTTGGCAAGTTTCTGAGTAACTATACTGCTGGAAAAATGCCCAAAGCTTTCAAACACATCCCTTCTATGCAACTTTGGGAGGATGTCTTGTACTTGACGGAACCTGAGAATTGGTCGCCAAATGCCTTGTATCAGGCAACAAGGATCTTTGCTTCCAATTTTGGTGGTAAAAAGGCAGAGCGGTTCTATAGACTTGTTTTACTTCCCCGAATAAGGGATGATATTAAGAAGAATAAGAGACTCCATTTTGCTCTCTATCAAGCTGTTAAGAAATCTCTTTACAAACCTGCTGCATTTAACAAGGGAATTCTATTTCCCTTGTGTAAGGTATATATGAACATGAACTGCTCATATGTATTTTATTGTCTGTTCACTTAGAACTTTTCATTATAGGAACTTTCATTACACCAAATTATTGATTGCAAATGAAGGCCATATGTTAATGCAAGCTGCTATACTACTCTTTTATATAACATGGGCTGTAATACGTGACCTATTAATCATGAGCTGGTACTAGTATTAGATATTCAGATATTCTGATGTAAGATGGTCAGAGGATATAGTTGGATTACGTGGAAAGAAGAAATATGATTTTGAATATTTAGAATAGAAATTAGGGTTTACAAAGATCCTGTGATGATCTGATCTGTTTTGATGTTAATAAGGAGAAAGAAATAGTTGGGTAGAATCCTAACTCCAGCCAACATTACAACTCACTCAATGACAAAACATCAATAAGAGGGTTGTATGGTGATAAAACTATGTATGGATTCATATCATTTTGTTGAATGAATCCCTATATTTATTAATGAAAAAAGTATATCTCGACTTAAAATTTATGGTGTTTACTTTTTTCACTGATATTTCTCTGAGATTTGAACTTTATATTTATTTATTGATTTTATTATTTGCTTTAATTTTAGTCAGGGACGTGCTCTCTTAAAGAAGCTTTCATTCTTGGGAGTATCATGCGAAAGGTCTCCATTCCTATGCTTCATTCAAGGTATCCTAAAAAACCTCAATTTGTGTGACATCCCTTGAGCATAAAAATCTAGTTACCCAACTTGATAATTTTTATGTGCCACTGTTCTCATTTCTTTTCATGTCATTGCGATCAATGATTTTCTCACCGGGTTGTAAAAAACATTACAGATCTATATTATGGGTTTTAAAAAGAAAATGAGGGCTGAATTTTGCAGTGAATTGCAGATTGATTATTTGTATAATTATTCTGATTTATTAAGAAAATTGAGATCTGACACTCATAAGAGAAAAGCTGTGTTGGAAACCTGAGGATATTCGTCTTCAAATCTAGCTGAAAATTATGGAATTTCTGTGCTTTCAAAATATAGCCTTTTGAATCTAGGTTTTGGAGCAGTGTGGTTGCGTATAAAACCTTGATAAAAGTCAAGAGTTGTTTTGAAAAGACTTTGTTGTACTAATAGAGACTGCACTCAAAAAAAATTAAGTGAAGTTGAGTTCTGTTTGAATTAACAAGAGATTTGATTTGGTAGATTAGCTTTGATTTGCTCATGGTGTTTCCTTGATTCTCACCTTAAGCAAATGACTGTAACTTGCTTGATTTGTGACTTCTTATCAACGATATAGGTCAGAAACTGAATTTTTTGAGACAAAAGTTGTTGCCTTTAATTTTTCAAACTGATAGTCTAGCCACATAGGAAGCACTTGCGCATCAAAGTTACATAATGTTTTTAAATGCATCAATGGTGAAATTGTGCTTTTGATCTTTACGTTTACTGGTCCATTATGTTCAATTTCAATTATTTAGACATACAAATGAATTCTGACAAACTCAAATATTGAAATTGAACTGCAGTGTCGCACTATTGAAGCTTGCAGAGATGGAATATCGGGGTACTACAAGGTAAAAATCTCTGTACATATCTAAAAAGAAAAAAAAGAAAAAATATGGAAACTTGAAGTCTAAAATAGGAAAGATTTACTGTTTGCCCTTACAAATTTGATGATGGGCTTGCATGTGTCAAAGGTTAGCTGGGTTTTCCTTAATCTTTTTAAACTCTATTGGAATTTTTGAGAATTAAGGAATTTGGGGTCCCTGTTTAGAAATTTGACACAGACATGCTCAGTGGAGATTTTCCATCATTATTTGGGACAGTTTGGTCATTGCATGAATCAACAAGATCTTGGCTAAAATTAGAACAGAAGGCTATTACTATTGCTTAATTTGGTTTTCTTTCCTACTTTTGAACTGAGTTTATTGTATCATGATATCTTGTTGAAATATTGAAGCTGTGGATAAACAGAACTTGTTGGCATCATTGGATTTGCAGATTAGTATTTTTATGCTAGGTCATATTGCATCTGTTTTCTGTTGGTGCCTTGAGTAAGTTTTGAGAAAAAAAACCTTCAATACCAAAGTGGCAAAGGTAACCTTTTTCGGAATGATGGCATTTAGTAATCTGGTAACCTTTTTGGAAGTGATCTTTTCAGTTTCTTTTGAGTTTCACTTGGGTTGTCGGATTAATGAGCAATAAAGTCTTAATTGCAGATTAAAAAAAAAAAACCTGTCATCTGGCGTTATTGCTGCTTAACTTGGTCTGGAGCATGTTACTTGATACATATATTGGAACATAGAGAAATGAAAGATATGTCTGTTCCTATTGGAAGTAAGGAATAGCTTGTCAGGCTAGTGCATTCACTTCGGTTGTTGGATGAATAAGCACTGAAGCTTAGTTATTAATTAGGAAAAAAAATGAGCATGTCATCTTGCAGTTAATGCTGCTTAACTTGGTCAGTAATTACTGACTGGAAAGTGAGATTTATTTACCATGTCATGTGATAAATATAATGGAGTATAGAGAAATTAATTTTATGTCTGAACCATGTAAAGTAAGGAATAGTTTGCCAGAGTAGTGCATTCTTAAAACCATGGAGTGAACACATGCAATTTCAGTGAGATTATCATTTGATTTCCCCAGGCTGGTGGAGCAGGGTGATGTGATGCAAGTAATTTTTAGTAACCAGTAATTTCACAACTGATAGAAGATACGTGTCTATCATGGACAAGATGGAATTTGATAACACTAACTTTGACATGATGGCTTTCAAGCACGATTCCCACACCTTTAATTATGTGTAATGCAACAAAGTATCCTTTAAAGGTTGCATAGTTAAGATTGTTGTCATCTTAGTTGTCAAGTTCATATGTTATTCTGGAATTTGTCTTTATATAAGGTGCATGCTTTTTGAAAAACTGGCCTTTTATGGTTCTGATAATCCATTGCAGTTTTTTTATCGAGCTCCTCCTAGAAAAGAAATATGCCTTGCCATATCGCGTTGTTGATGCACTTGTTGGTCATTTTATGAAGTTCATTGGAGAAACAAGAAGTATGCCTGTAATATGGCATCTGTCACTGCTAGTATTCGTGCAGAGGTATTTCCCTCGCTTTCTATTTGCAGTAATTACATTTTGAGCTAGTAGAGCAGTGCTTGACAATGAGATAAAAAGACTGGAAATTGGGAGTGGACGCAAACTTGGGGTCACAATGTTATGTGGATGATGTGACTTTTTATTAATACAAGTTATTAGCTGTCAGTGACTTGACTTTACCATAAACCATTTCAATTTTTTGAAAATTTTGAAAAGAAGTTACATTTATATGTTTGGTTCAGAAAGGAATGGAGGTGGGAGGCGGATTGAATTTGAGATATATTTGTTATGCTAATTAGCATGCAAAATTCCTTATTTCTCTGTCCATATACCTTCTCTTCCTTCTCTCTGTTTTCTCATGGCTCACGCACTGAACGGTGTACAATGACTGGAATATACTTAGGGGAGGGTGTTTGACAATGCAGAGTATGCTGACATGAATGTTGTCTTGTTAAGGGACATGTGGAGGTGTATAAACTTTTATTAACAAAAGGAAACTTTTATGTGCTTTATTAATTGATTCAAATTCTCAAATATTATTTTGCTAAGTTGATTAAGTGAACCTTCTCTTGGATCAAGTTGATTTCATTTTTTATTTCTGCATCTTGAACACATGCATTGGACAGCAGTTTGGTATGTTTTATGGTATATCCTCCAGCTTTTTGGGCTGCTTCCCTTTCTTCCTTTTGAAGCTTTCTTCAAACTGAGTGCTTCTTATTTTTTGACAGCAGCAGCTTCATGAGGCATTACTGCTTGTTAAACTTTTTCTTGTATTTTTTGGCTTGTGCTGCCATTCGAGACAAGTAGCTGAACCCAAAATTTGCTTTTGTCTTACTGATACAACTGATGCATGAAATTGTCAGGTATAAGAATGAACTGAGGAAGGAAGACAAAAATAACCTTAGAATTCTATTGTCAAAGATGCAGCATAAAAAAGTATGATAAACAGTCTTGCGATATCTCTTTGATTATTTTTTTACTTGATATATATTCAAATAACTGGAATTATGGAGAAGTTTAACATTTATCTTGTGGGGGTTGTAGGTAACTCCTGAAATTATTAGAGAGCTGGATAATAGTCAGAATCGTGGGGAAAAGGCGGATTCTACATTAATAAATATCCTTTTATGAAGTTATAATTTTATGCCTCTTTTTGTTTCCCCCTTTTTCTTCTGGTGTACTTATGTATCAAGTTGTTTTTGCTGGCTTACAAGAGTTGTGTCCTTGATCTTTTAGGCTTCACAATTTGTGCTGTTGATGGTCCCATATCCAAGTTTATTTTGCACTTTAATTGTGTTGCAGTTTGTAATTGCCTGCTACAATATAGTACAACTAGTAGTGTCCGAGAAGGTAAATGATTGCCATCAGTTGCACTCTTCATTGATATAGATTAAAACCTTTGTTTAGTTTTTGATAACGCCTTCCACCCTGGTGTTATGTTCTACAATGTCAGCATGTACAATATGTTTCAGGCCTAGGGTAGAGTTAATATACTGCTGTGAAGATTTGCCCTTTTCTCTTCTTTTTGGTAAAAGGTTCCTAAAACGGAGACACGAAGCTGCAGATGTTTAATGTGCTACCATATGTTTTGTGATTTTCAAAATTATGTGTAGGATAAACTTATTAGAGTTATTACTTCAAATGTAGATAAGTAAAGAGTCATGTTTATTTTCGAGGAGCAGGGTCATACCTTGTAGTATTGTGAGAAAATTGAAAATCAAAGGAGAAAGTTCAACATTGTGTCTTAATTGTTTTTGTTAGTTGTTCTCTTTACTGACAATCTGTTTCTTTGTTTCCTGGATATCGAGTTTGTGTAGTGAGGCAAGCTAATTTTCATATTATTTATATTTTAGTTTGGATAATAAATGTGTGTTGTTAAATGTGTTTAAGCTGACTTTGCAATCTTTCTTGTGATTTTAAATGTGTCTCGGGGTTCCTTTACAGGCTGAGTTTGCTGTCTGCTTTAATTTTGCTAATAGTTTCCTCTCGCTTTCCTCAAAAGTTGCATAGTATTGAAATGATAATTCCTTGACTGCCGTTACCATCTCCTATTTCTGTGATCAATAAAACTATCGAGGAAGACAGATTTGATATTCCAGATGTACCTATGGAGGAGGATTGAATTTTGGCACTTGGTATGATGCTATTTCTTCTTCTTATGGTTCTTTTGGATATGCAAATGAGATGTTCCATATTGACTTGTATTTGTTTTCATCATTTGGTTTTAATATGGCTGATGGTTTCTGACTTCTGGCTGCTAGTTTTTCTGGAATCTAGGTTAAGTATGTGGTAGGTGTTTGCTGGCTGTCATATAAGGAAGTTTCAACGTGATGAAATCTTGCATTTTATTTTTGTTGCACTGATAATATCATCTGAGAAAAGTTTACTCCGTTGATGTTATTGTAGTATTCTATTGTTAAAATGAGAAGCCTTGCTTTTGATTTATAGAAGTTTTAAAAGTTTTGGTGTTTGTGGTATGCTTCTCCCTGGAATAAATTAATGCCATCTTAATTAAGTGCACCACTTTTGTCTATAATCCTTCATAGGACATAGATTACTTATTTTAGTCTTTTGCTGTTACTAGCTTTTTGTATCATCTAACAATTGGACTGTGATATCAGCTACATGGAATTTGTGGGGTTCCAAATTGATCCCTGTGATGTATGAAAACCCAACATAAGCCCTTGCGGCCTTCCTAGATATCCTGCTCTGTAGGGGGTTGGTTCCAGGAGTATGACATTGGAAAGGCATCCCGAAAGGTCTTTTGATTTTGACATTGGTGTACACAAGGCTCGCATACGATATGTTGCGAGAATATGAGTAATTTTTGTCACAAATTTTATATAGGCTTGGTCTTTCCCCGTTTCCATTTTGTTAAATTGTTCATTCAGATCCCTCGTGTTTCTGAAACATGGCCTATTATATAGCAATAAGCTTTTATCTTAATGATTGCCAATTTGACTGCTGAAATTACAAACTGTGCAAGTGTTTGAGCTGATCAAGTATGTTTTTTTGAGAAAGTGAAGGAAAATGTATTAAACTCAGAAAAGAATACAAACTCGCCAGATTTCAGCAAGCTAAATGATATATATATAGCAAAACAAGTACACTTACTAAGAAGACTAAGACCTTCAAATTATCCCAACTCAATAGTATCGTAGTTCGTTCAAGCCTTTGTTTAGGCGATATTTTAGTGAATTAATATATTATATGAACTGCGGTACTATTGAGTTGGGATAATTTGAAGGCCTTAGTCTTCTTAGTAAGTGTACTTGTTTTGCTCGTTGCAAAAAATCAGACCAGCTTAAAGCATATCATCAAGTCGTCCACGAGGACCGTATCTAGAGCTAGAAAGACTTTTCCTATAAGATCATCTTTACATATAGATTGTTTCTTGTACTCCTATCAAGCTTGTTCTGCGAGCTAGAGAATGAATTGCCCTGAAACGACAATAGCTACCATCTGGATTTCAATAAGATTTATTGGTGAAATTCATGAAATTATGTCCCGTACAAATTACTTTGTCCTTAACTTCAACGTCGGGATTATAGTTTGGCACATGGTCAATTATGTAATTGAATTAACAATAATGGAGTTTACTTTGGCTTTGGGAATGTACAAAGGTCCTGACTCATTCCATTCATCAAACTAGACATAAGTGTTATTTTTCATTCCTAACAATGGTTTTCACATGCTGATGTACTATGGCCCTTAATTTTAAGATCTTATTGAGAGTCAAAGAGTTGCTCTTATTAGGCTTGATACTCTAGAAACTATGTTCCTTTATGATATCTTTGTACCTATCTAACCTAAATAGATTCTTTGCCCGCAAAAGCTTCCAAATCCTTTTTTCCATATGCATCTTATTGGTGTATATGATGGAGTTATACCCATACATCCTTTCGAAGAGCAAACCTCATTTCATCTTACCTTAGCTCCATGAGCATTATTAGGGTTTCCTGACCATATGAAATTCTTTAGGATTTTATCTATATACTTGATGTTCTTTTCAGCCATATATAAGTGACACATCTAATATAGATGCAGATTAATTATAACTGATTTGATAAGCTGCAATATACCAACATAAGAAAGGAAATTAGTATTCCAATGCTAAATCCTAACGAGAGGCTTATAATTTGAGTTGTTGATTCTTTTATCGTACATATGTATCCCAAAGTATTTTAAAGAAAAGTGCCTAATGATTGAGACCAAAGACATTTGTGAGGATGTTGGTTAATGTTTAAGAATCGAATGAAACTTATAGACTATTCTTAGCAATATGATAGATAAGTTCGACATCATACTAAAAGAATCTAGGCAGCTTATTAACGTTCTCACTGACGCAAGTAAGCTAGATAAAAAAGCAATAGACCATTAGTACAAGATAAGTTCCGTAGTTTCAACTTCTTAGATTTATGGTCGAGCTTAAATTCAACTTATTGGTCTATTTTGTGAGCTATTAACCTGGTCAAAACCTAATAGGTAGTGATTTAGTCACATTTTTAGTCCCATATTATAATGTATTTTGCTTGTTTATCCAAGTATTCTTTAACTGATTTTGGTACTTTAAGTTATTTATATTTTTTTTTAGTTCTGTTTAACTCACTTGGGCAAAGGAAAAAATTCAAACAACTGTGGAGCAATTTGGAGTTGTTCTGAATGAGTTATAGAGAGTAGGACAAGGTACATGATTACGTAGGAGAGTTTCGAGGCATGTTGAATATTTCCTGTACAACATAACCAAGTTGGTTAGCAAATGCCCTATGTTGGTTAGGAACACGCCTGTGTTGAGAAGTAAGGAGGCCATGTTGATGGTACACGGTCAGTGTCCGTACATGTGTTAGTTATAAAAATTATTACATGTTAATTTGAAGAACACTATGTTTTTATCATACCAAGAAAGTCTCAGTACTAGTGCAAGGGGAGAGTGATCACTCTTACATCTTTATACAAAACATGTCCTTTTCTAATTATGGGGAAACTCCCTTTAGGTTCTTCAATAGACTTACTAAGCAACCTAGTTTCCTGGATATATAGTACATGACTGCTGGAATCAATAAATTTCGGGATATAAATCTTTCCAATTGATACAGAAACTGAGGAAGGTGAAAACAGCTCTCAAAAGCTTTACTACTAATAACATCATACAGGTCAAAGACTATTAAAAAAGGCTTCAAGTTGCTTAAGCTTATTCCTATCAATATCCACATAATCTTCTGTTGTGAGATATCGAACTTCTCAGATCCAAGGAATATTAGCAGGCCTTATGTATGCAGCAATCTATCCTCCAACAGAAAGCTAGAGTCGCGTGGTTGAATGGGGACAAAACACTAAAAGTTTCCATGCCTCCCTTCTAGCTAGGAGAAATAGCAACAAAATTGTTGAGCTCCAGGATGCAAATGCAGCCTTTCACTCAAACCTCATTACTCTTTTGAATATCATTAGAAGCAACTTTGAGCAATTATTGGGAACTTCAGATCAACCTTGTCAACTAGCTGATATAAAGAGATTCTTTGACTGCCCTTTAAGCCAGAATATTAAGGATTTCTTGACAACCCATTTTTCGGATAATGACGTAAAGGAAATCATCTTCAATCTGAATCCTTCGAAGGCATATGGTCCTGATAGTTTCACGGCTCGTTTTTTTCAAAAGACATGGGACATTACTGGTGAGTACAAGTTGTCTGGGAAACTTCGGCTTCTTGCAAGATGCTAAGAGAGATCAACTATGCTTTTATCTTTCTGATTCCAAAAAAGTCTAACCCCTCTTCTCTTATTGATTATAGACCTATTTTTTGTTGCAATAGCATTTATAAGTTTATTGCCAAGCTTCTTGCTAACGGAATGAAAAAAAGCCTTGAAAGAGATTGTTAAACCAAATCAAGGAACTTTCTTAAAGGGCAGATCCATTGGCGACAACATTATTCTCATGCAACAACTCCTCAAAGACTACCAGTCAAGCAAGAACATACTGAGCTACATATGGAAAATTGACTTCTATAAGGCTTTCAACATTTTCAGATGGGCATTCATTCAAGTCTGCCTTGATGCTCTAGAATTCCCTTTGCAATTCAAGCAATTGATCATGATGTGTCTTCAGACCTCTTCTGTTAGCGTTCTTGTGAATGGTGTTCCAACTAAGACATTGATAAGCACAAGAGGGATTAGGCAGGGGGACCCCCTCTCCCCATATATCTTCATTTTACTTATGAAAAGATTGTCTTGCTTGCTTAAGAAGCTAATACAAAATAATGGTAGATTCAAATATCATCAGATTAAAATATCATCACAACTGCATAGGTATGGAGAACGAACATGCACTCTCCATAATTCTTGAGTTAGAATATGGCTCAACACAAGTCCTAGACTCCTAGTTTATGGAATTAGTACAATAGACTTGTGCTAGAAAAAGGTTACCTGTTTATAGATATATATTTAGCTAAAGCTTGGAATATGATATAAATATCACCTGAAGAATGCAAAAGTAACTGTCAAATGAAAGAGAATGGCTTCCAATTTCAAATAGCAAGATAAAGGGGTATCAAGAATTCTAGTGTACTTCCGGTTAGTTGGGGAAATAAGGTTTGATAAGTCTTTACTTTTCATTGCTTTATTAACTAATAACTCTCAACAACTTCCAATCAGGGTCATTTCTAACATTTTATAAGTCTTGAGTGAAGTTAAAAAATGTCCCCGATAAATCGACAATATACAAATATGTAAAATTTAAAAGGATATTTTTCTTTATTAAAATTTAATATTCATATATAAGTGACTTAATTTATAAGTCAACATACGTAACAAAATATTAAATGATCATAACATCAGCTAATAATATCTTACAAATGTTAGTAACAATAAAATCATTAAAAATAGCAATATAAGTAACGACAATATAGCAATAACAACAACCGAATAGCAATATTAGGCTACAAAACACTAAGAGAATTGCATTAATAAACACACAAATTATCATAATTTATGGAAAAAATTCTCCGTGTATTTCTAAATGCAAAATCATTAACAAAATTATCAAGATCAATATTGTCCAAGATGTCATTCTCGATACATAAAATAGCTAAACTATTCAATCTTTCTTATGACATTGTTAATCTCAAGTAAGTTTTTAATAATTTGAATTTTGAAAAACTTCACTCAGCTGATGCTACGGTCACAGGTATAATGAAAATTACAATTACAAAAATTAAATTATTTATTAATTTCTAATTATATTTTTTATAAATAGAAAGTAATCTAAAAATTAAAAAAGGAGAAACACAAATAAACACAATATCATTTAATATTAATGTTCTAATTTAAAATGCTAATATAATATTCTTGTGAATGACAAATTACAAATTGAGTATAATATATTCAAATGTACAGTAAGTTAAAAATACATAAAAAATTTAAAAACTCTACTTTTAAATTATCACTCTGAATTTAAAAGTTAGAACCGAAAAAAATCATTTGTTGCAAATTTTTAGTTAAAATATTTTAGATTCATACGTTGATGGACATAAAAAAAATTAGATTTGTAAGATGCTTCAACTGATAAGTGTAAGAAGCTAAAAGTTAACATTAGTCTTGGAAGCTGAAAAGATTATGTAATGTGACCTAAAATTATCTCTTCCCCGTTTGCAACAATTAAATTGCACTTAATAATCTCCGAAAACTAAAAGAATAAACATTGAAATGTTACTAAAAGTAAAAGTGGGCTCCTAACTGGGTGGGGCCTGGGTAGGTGGCATTGCTTCCGATAAACTTAAAGATGAAAATGGTTTCAGGTAACTTATTATCGCCGAATTTCCACCATTCTGGTTCATACCATTATTTATTACTCCTACAAAATACAGTGGTTAGGTTTGAAAATAAAAAATATGAAGACATCAAATTTTCTGGCCATCTCTTATTAACGTGTGATCTGTTGCCAGTTAAATCACGAGGAGAAGACTCTCTCTTTAGAGAAAACTTCACCTGAAGAAACTTGTCTCAGGTAATGCAGCCGGTCACTCGTATAATTAACAAGTTGTTAAAATTGAGACCAAATCTGTCATCAATCTCGGCGAGGGAACGTCAATGTAATATGTTAGACAAAATATTACATGTTTATTGTCAAGAACACATCATCCATACTGAAATATTTTTCCTTAGTCTATCTTATAAATTGCTATATAACAAAATGGCTATGCAAATTCTTTCTGTAATTACGTGTCGATATAATTGTACACACAAATCCTATATGTCTCTGTGTTGTTTGCATTATTTACTCGTTCTTATAATCAACCACATGCAGGATTGTGAAATAAACAAACCGAATCTCACTGAACTAAGAAATAAATCGAGGACAATCAAAGGAATTGCACATTACCAGTTGGGTAAAAACTGAGAAAGCTCTCAAAACCTTAACAAGATAACTCCTTCAAATAATCATCGGTTTATCAGTCGTGAAACCAAAAACTTGGAAGAAAAAGAAAAAGCAGGTACCTCCATGAGACTCCTGGACTATCGAGCAGAGGAATTATGAGAATAAAAACATCTACAGTAATTCAGGGGACAAAAGAATTGGATTGAAATTTATGTGAATTTTGGGACGATGACTGACTTGAGGCGAGAGAGAGTGTATGACGTTTGGTTGTACCCACCAGTGAGTGACCAATCACCGATAAGATACCAACCATGCACTCCGGGAGTACAAATCGAGGTATTGGTAAAAGAAAGCACGAAATATATTCTATAAACGACAAGGTACCATACCTGAACAGGGACACAATCTTCAAAGCCGAATCAACTGAAACCCCCACAATTCCTTGGACACCCGACTTAGGATGGTGTTTGTTACGTATAACACTTTAAAGCAATCTCAGAAGCCAAGTCTATCCTTGGATAAGGTTGCAAGTAAGTAATGGAGAGTCAGTATGGTTTTGGTTTGACAATTGGATGCAACCTTCAGAAGAAGGGAAATGTAGTTTCTGAGTTCAAGAATACCAGTAAAGGCAAGGCAAGTAGCATCATTTCAAATGGTGTATGGGACTGCAACTTCAAAGGGGCTGACAGATTGTTGGATATCCTAAAACATCAACCAAATGGAGGAGAAGATATTCCAATAGCAATTTTGCAGAATTCAGCAAAGCCTCGTGTTATAATCTTTTCAGAGTTGTTTCACCCAAGGTCGCCTAGTATGAATTGGTTTGGAAGAAAGTTCTTTCTCCTAAGGCTCTTGTTATCAACTGGTTGGCTGTTAAGAACCGACTAAAAACCAAAGACAAGTGGTGTGGAAGTTCACGGAGTTTTGATCCTAAATGTCTCTTACGTGATGCTGAGATGGAATCTATTTCACATCAGTTTTTCCAATGCAGCTACTCTCGTACTATCTGGAATCGAATACAAAACACAATGCAGATCTACTGTTAACATAGTGCATGGAGAATTATAATTCTATAGGCCAGCAGTATGTACAAACACTTGAAGAAGGATGAGATGATTTTAAAAACAGCATTGTCTTGCACCATTTACCCTATTTGGAGGGAAAGAAACAATAGACTATACAGAGGACAAGAGAGGGATGCTCCAATGTTAGGAGATGCTACTATTAACTGGATCCGGCAAATTTAACAAGCACATAAAGTCCAATCCAAGATCAACCAAAGAATGAAAAGTTTATGGATGATCTAAGGCTTAATGTTTGTATTTGATAGTAGATGATTTGATATAGTTATGCTTAGTTAGATTGTATGGCTTAATTCCTAGCTTTGTTTAAGTTTTGCTTGAGTTAATGATTTATTTATTTTCTAAAAAATAGTATACAACTACAAATGCAAATGTGGGTATTATAAAAATACCCCTGTAGTCGTGTCTTAGGAGGAGAAAATATATGAATTAGCTATATGTTTTCTCTCTCTTTGTGCATTTCTTTGCCTTCTCGCCCTTGGATTCTTATCTCTTCTTCTCTCCTCTGTTCAATATTTTTCCCTTTAATAAAGAATATTCATAACAAATGGTATTAGAACTTTACGATTCTCAGCCATGAAATTCCATAAACATGACAGAAGATGATTGGGATCAAAAGTTTGAGAAGTTTAAACAAAGTATCCAAAAATTAATGTTGAGTAAGTTTTACAATTATAAAACCCTTAATATTTCGCAAGCGCAGGAGTCGTAAGTGTAGTAGTTGAGGTGTTAGTCCCACGAGGGATTAGCTAAACTAATTGAATCCTAACTTTTTATAAGGTCTAAAATTTGTAATTAAAATGAAAATAAAAATGAGCAGAAAATTAAGCAATTGAATATAGATCGATTGAGAATGAAATTCTAAAATTAATGTAAGGAAATCTAAATTGAGCACAACCACTTAAAAATAAAAAAATCACATAAGGAAGATTAATCAATTATGAGAAGTGAGGATTTATCCTATTGTCAATTGCTAACTTAATTACTTTTTAGTTAATGGGTATCGGTCCTAAAATTTCACAAGGTTGATTATCCTCTCTCGAGACTTAATCATTAAACCCTAAATCATAATCTCCAATTGAATCAAGATTTTTGAATTTGCAATTTCTTAATTAACAAAATAGTTCATATTCCAATTAGTTCTTAAGCACTCTCATAGACAATCGGGTCCTCATACGAGATATTTCTTTGTATAATTACCGATTTGATTGTTTATGTGATCTATTAGATTTTTAACTCTCATTACCAAACTAATCATGTTACTATCAATTCACTCTCTCAATTTATTACCGAAGTATGCAAAAATTACACACAATCACAATACCCAAACACTTTAACAACAAAAGTAATCAAATATCCATTGATTCAAGAAAAAGTCCCAAAAGAATTTAGAACATCCTTAAACAAATATTCATCATCCTCAAATTAATTTCATATATTAAATGAAATAAACAACAAGATGAAATGAGAAAGTTATCTTATAAGGAAGGCTGGAGTGTCTGGTAGTAGCAGTTCCTATGCTCTCTTCCTTGACTTCTTTCTAAAAGTGGCAAATGGAGGCTCCCTTGATTTAATGATCTTATATAGTCCTAGGTCCATTTAGGATAAATTAGGTTTTATCTAAGCCAAAAAGTCTAGAAAGACACTTCAAAAGTGAAAATAGAAGGAGATCCCCGCATCTGCTGCGCTCCTGTCATGATCGTGACCTTTGAAATTTATCTTTCTATCACAATCGTGACAAGACTTTCACAATCGTGACAAGAGTTTCACGATCGTGACCCTAGCTGGATCACTTCTATCACAAACATGACAGGGATGTCACGATTATGACCATTGCTCTTTCTCCAAGCTTTCCCTAACTTCCGTCGATCTTCTTCGTCTGATCTTAAACAATAACAAACACATTAAAATACCTTAAGTGCATATAATTTAGGTCCGTTAACATGCTCTGAACCACATAATACTCAAAAACATAAACACATGATGATATTGACACAATTCTAAACCTAAACATGCATAAATCATCTAATCAACACCTAAAAACACGCTAAAACACTTACTAAAATATAATGTAAACTACAACTATCAATTAAGGAATCTCATATTTGAAGTGAGAAATGGATGCAATAAATTCAATAAGATAGATAACCTTAAATCAATATTCAATCAATTTATGCACTCAAAGGTTTCATAATAGCACTAATGACAGAAAGATGGATAGTGATGTTGAAGAAGAGAGGCATGGGAGTAACTTGAATTTTAACATGAGCGCTGTGGTGACTATAGAACACGTATGAAAATCCTCAGTTAGTGATTCATTCACCACTGTACAATAAGAAGCAACAAATATGGAAGTCTTAAGTTGGTGATTCATTCACTATTGATGTTAATGAAGAGTAATTTGGCAGATAAATTAAAATCACTCTCCACCTTCATGATCACCAAGTTAAATATTTGAAGGAGAATAACAATCAGAATGTTATTGGACACTTGTAGAAGATTTAAAGTTCATTTTTGTCAAAAAGAAAACATGGTTGTTTCTTTTTTATCCATTTTGTAAACCTCCTCAATAATTTTCCTGTTAAAACTTGTAAATAGGTTTTCTAAAGTAGGAGAAATTGTTACATATAAATTGTTACAACAATTATATAGTTGTAAATACACTTATAGGTAGTATAAAATTACCCCTATAACCATTTCTAAAGAGGAGAAAAATATGAATCAGCTATTTTCTTTTTTTCTCCATGTGTATTTCTTTTCCTTCTCTCCTTCTTTTGGATTCTTCTCCCTTTTTATCTCCTTTGTTCTATATTTTTCTCTTTAACAAAAAATATTCATAATAGATAGACCTGAAAATCAAAAAATCTATCAAAGAAGCATCCACAAATAGAGTTAATCTACATGCATTCTCGATAGTTTTTGAAGATTACTCTAGATATTTTGACTCGATAACTTTGGAACAAAGGGAGATGAGGACGATATTGTTCATTACTTTGACACAACAAGATATGACGTAGTTAATTAGTTGTCTTTATTTTGGGACATATTTAAGTTTTAGCTACAATTTCACCTATTTTGTAAAATCTTAGCTAAATTTTTTTTGCTAGGAAAATAAATGTAGCCTATTTACAAAACAATTTTAAATGAAAAGCACTTTGTAGTTAACAAATGTAGTCATTAGTTATATTTCTTATATTGAATGAATCTCTTGTAAAAATAATGGCATAATGAAGAACTAGGCCTAGAGTTGTATCTATAAAAAATTACTTATTACTCTTTCTATTATAAACTTTATAAAATTCTTTAGTTCTCTCAAATTGGAAGGTTATTATTTTAAAAAAGTTATAACTAGTACATATACATTACCTAAAATTTTAGTTTAGGAATTAAGGATCTTTCTTTATTTAAGATAAGCGAGCACACCCAATATCTTTGTTAAAAAAAATGCAAAGATCACTTCAGGCAATCTTTTAGTCAATAGTTATATTTCTTATACTGAATGAAGCTCTTGTAAACGTAATGGCATAATGAAGAACTAGGCTTAGTGTAACACCCCAACTCCTGCTGAACCCGAACCCGATATCGATAGTGATACCCGGATCCGTGCCCCGCGAGGGTGGCGTGTCACATCACTTAACAC
>JAOQML010000004.1:20372210-20384741 GCA_027568935.1 Erythroxylum urbanii
TTTAATCATTGGATGATATACCTTTTTCTTTATTTTGGGATGAGATGAGTGCTGACTATTTTCATACATGTTTTCTTTGTCCATATTTTCTACTCCTTCAGAAGAATACCTAGGAAGTTGTTTTAATAGTCTTGAAGAGCCAACTAGTGTTTCAATTTCAATAGGTTGAGGAGGTCTCACTGGGGGTTATTATAGACTAAGTTTTAGGGGCTCCTGATCGACCAATTTTTACACCTTTAGTAACTTGAGTTGCTCCTTCTAAACTTGATTTTGGAGGAACTTCTATATCTTGGGTTGTTGGTAAGCTTGTAATTGATAGCACATGATCTTTAGGATGTTGTGAAGGCCTTGATTGGGACGAAATTTCTATAACTTCAGGCATAACTTATGGCTTCAAGGTTATGGACGGGCGATCTTTTGCTGTTATTTTTGTTGGTGAAAATGGTCTAAATGATGGAGCAACATGTTTTGATGGTTGAGAGGAGAATGGATATGTTGCTTGTGTTATTTATGGTTGTGATTATAATTTTAGTTTCTTTGATGGTTGGAAAGATGATGACACACCCATCGGTCGTGTTTTTGCTGGTTAACAAGGAATAGAAGAGCTTGGTGCTGCTAATTTTATTTCTTGAGAAGGTGTAGAACTTGAAGGTATAAGAGTTGTTATACTAAGTAAAACCCATGTCCTCTTACTTTGAAAATTCATAATCCTCCACTCAGTAAAACTTGTCTAAAAAATGAAAAAAAACACTCAACAAATAATTAAAATCGAATATAAAAAAGTTCAAAATGTTAGAAAAGAGAGAAAAGAAAGGAAATTATGCAGCAATCAAGAAATTATTAATAGTCACATATACACTAAAAAAGAGGCCAATCATAAAATTTAAAGTTTTATAAATCATCATATCACAATTACAAGACTATTGATCATCTCCTAGATCATACAAATCCGTTGGCTTAGCTTCAATAACATGATGCCAACCCTTTTCTTTTTTGTCGGTGACATAGAAAACTTATCTTGCCTTACTGGAAATAATAAATGGCTCTTCTTTTAGGAACTGACCCATGTGGATTAAATTAGAAAAGTGAACATAAGGTTCATTATTTCTATCTAGCTTTACCCCTTTAGCTAAGTCCACCCAGTCACAACGAGAAACAACCACCCTATATGTTCCATTGTAATCTATTTCAAAAATATCAGTCAATTTTTCATAATATTTTTCTCCATTTGCAACCACTATTACTCCACTATTTTGTGTCTTCCTGGTTCTTTCGAGAGTAGTTTTATTGAACTTGATGCCATTGACCACATAGCCTTTTACTCTTATTACAAAAGGAGTCGGACCACAAGCTAAGGCTCTTATCAACCTACAACATCATCTTGGCCTATCAATCTGAGGTGATTAGGCATTATAACTGCGTGACCCATTTTTTTAGAACATTTTCAATAATAGTGTTTGGCCTATGGAATATCCAATCTTTATAGTCCTTGTAAAATCCTTTAGACTAAATATGACTTTCTACTTCCTCAAGTGAGAATAATTTCTTCTTATTTAGTCGACAAACATTACAAGGACATCTAATCTTCCCATTTTATGTGCCTTGTTTTGTAAATTCCATGAAATCATAAATCCCTTAAATATAAGACTCGTTATTTCTTGGTTGATTTATTAAACTCTTATCCATACCCGTGGACATTGATCTTATAGATTTGCAAGTATCAACCTTCGTACATATTTTTTAAAAAGAAAAAAACAAATAGATTATACTTTCATGCTCATCAACATTTCTATTATCATAAATAAATGAATGGAAAATCAAAGGCATAAAATAAATGATGAGAAGAATAGTTATCTAATATGGGACTAAAATCATTAACTATAATGAAAAGATCTTCAATGAAAAGTCCAGTCATTAGTCATTTAGCAAAATTAAGGGACCAAAATCATTAACTACAATGAAAAGATCTTTAAATTTTAGCTCCAAATGAAGATCAAAATCATTTGAAAAATTCAAAACAAAATCATTTGAAAAATTAAAACGTAGGAAAAATTAGCAATTTACATTGTACATAATTTTTCATCATAGATAAAGTGAAATTAATAATAGTCCACATCAATTTACAATGGAAGAAACGTATAAAAATGACAAATGCCAAATACGCCAAAATGTTAATATACTCACTCACATGTACAACCGTGAATTAATAGGTAAAGATAACAATAAGAAAAAGGATGAGAAAATTGTCAATTGATTTTGGAAGTTTAAGTTCCTAGGGTTAAAGGAGCATGAAAAATGGTTCACAATAAAGCAAGCATATTAATTATCAATCCTACTCTGTAAAAACACAAAGAAAATACAAACAACAGAAGAAAACAGGAAATTAATAGCACCAACCTATAAAACTTTTAGACACATAATTGGAAGTTACTGAAGTTAACAAAAAAACTACCAAAAGTGAGTCAAAGATTTAGCCATTCTTTTTTTTAAGTTAAACCCACAGCTTAGTACCTACAACCACGAGCCACGTTTGTAATGAAATTGTAATGAGATAAAAGGTTTATTAAACATTTGGTCACCAAAAGAGTAAATTAAAAACTTTTGCTATCATCAATTGGATTTCACAGCAGAACAACAAACAGAGGACACTACTTGATGAAACCCTGCGTCAATTTTTTAAAACCGGAATACACATAAAAGAATACACTATGATCATATCATACATCGATGAAAAAGGTAACCATTTTATCAAGAAATCAGTTTTCTCGACATACACAGAAGAATCAACAAATTACGGAAACAGGGTAAAAAGAATGTAATGTAGAAAATATAGGACAAAAAGAAAGAAATAACAAGATCTGTTTCTGAATTTCCAAATAGAAAAACTAAAAATCTATGACTCAATATGCAACAGTGACAAAGAAAAGGGAAAAAACATCACAATAACACCGATCAATAAATTAAAGTAAGAAAATAAGAAAAGCAGCTTCACAGCTTTCTAAATACTTGTACAAACATGGCAAAAATACATAGCATAAAGCTGATAATTAAAAAAAACTTACGGTTGGTGAAGTTAAACATGGTAATCTATAATCACGGAGGCCCAAAAACAGTTGATCCTGCAACCAAAATGCAGAGAAGATAAAAATTTATTAAACATAAAAAACATAAATGAAAAGGAAATTAACTCTATGATGCAGATTATTGGCAACGTAAAAGAGCAAAAGGGAATAAGAAGATATCAAAAAGTAGAAACTTATTAAGTAGAAACTAATAACAAGCAGTCACAAACAAAAACTCTAATGAGTAAACCTAGAATGTGAAGCACCATTTTAAATAGAAAATTAGAATAATCGAAAAGGAAAGAGGAGGGATTGTTAGAGTTTCTCTCGTAAACAACTTTGAGCAGTGAGTACCTGAAAAGGGGAAAAAAAGCCCTATTGAAGAAGAGCAAGAGATTGCCCTGAAGATTGAAAGTATTTGTGAATATGGGGGATACACAAGAGATAACAATCTCCTACATCAAAAGAGAAAGACCCGACGACAAGAAGCACAGAGATAGAAAAAATGGGCTAAGAAAAAATGCAGTGCATTAAAAACTTGTGAGATTTATCGATCTCTGGACCTCACACAAACACATACCTTTGCTCTCTCAAGCCTTAAATAACTCTAGCTCGTCGCCTTCTGTTTTGCATAGTTGTTCTCTTGTTGCTTTCTATTGGAGTCATTTCTCCATTTCTTTTTTATTATCAACGATTTTTTAAGATTAATTACTTACTTTTGACTGGATGCATACCTGCTACAAATTATAAAAGGTGTCAATTCTTGTCCCACCAATTAGAAATTTTAGAAGTTTTAGACTCTTTTTTAGCATGTTTTTTAGAAAAATTTTGCTAGCTTAAATAAATGTCTAAAAACTCCACCAATTCTTAGATTATTTAAGACAATTATTAGATGTGTCTAGGCATAAGTGTCTAAAGCCTCCTTATTTTGGTGTAGTGGATATACATACATGAGATTAAATTGTATAAGCATTTAGTAAGAGGGAGTTACATAGAGATGCATACCCTTATTATAGAGTAACATGAGGTATGCTTCTAAGATTATTTATCATTAGAGATATCATCTTTCCACAACATTTTTACATCATAGAAAAAGAGATATTATTGAACCAAGTGGATTTAAACCTATATTTTTATGATAACAACATAATGAAATACAGCGGTTGATATTTAAAATTTGATAAGTAATATTGAAAAGAAATATTATAAGATAAAGTTTATAGAAAGCTTGGAATTGATGTTTAAAACCTTATTAGATGAAAATTTCTTGAACGAGATCATTAAAGAGATCAATTTCAAAATTGGTATATCTAAAAGATAATTCAATATTTGCCTTCATATGATTCAAGTGTTGCTTGAGGATATCAAAGCAAGTTAGGAAGTTATCATTAGAAAGGGAAGTTGTAAAAGTATTTCAATCATAAATGTATTTGAAAATGTTTGTAAAAGTGGATTCGAGTGGCTCCATAAAACTAAAAGAAATGAATAAAATTTCTAAAAGACACCTTTTTTCAAATTTTGATCATAAATTTCTTTAATGATGTCAAATTGAGATAATCTAGCTCAGAGAAAGGGATATAAATCTCTAAAAGGCGCCTTCTTTGTCTAATTAATTGAATAATGTTTTTATTATAAGGTCTATGAATATTAATCCAATTAATTGAACTAAATTAATTTTTATAGGGTACAAACAATTATATTATGTCTTGTATGGAAAGGAATGATCTTACAAAATGGCTAAAAGTTTGATAAAAATTATAAGAAGCCTCTGATGAAGGAGAAAGACATGAAAGAATCTAGAGAAACAAAGAGAATCAAGTGCTTTAAAGATAAAAGCTTTGAATTATAGCTAGGTCATTATATTCTAGTAAGAGAAAGCTTTGAGTAGTGAGAATGTTGTGTAACTTTTAAGAAAAATTTTATGATTGAAAGGATTAGAGTTTGTTAGAGAGTTCTAAATAACTAACACTTATAAGGTTCATCTTAAACCTTGTCAAAACTAAGTTATAACATTTTTCTCATCACTCATTGTAGAAAGGCATAACAGATTCGAATATTGAGTATAACTTAGAGAATAGATGTAAGGCAAGGTAAACCAAACCATTATAACCTATAAGTGTTCACCTCTTTCATATCCATTTAATTAAGTTGAAATAATAATAATAATAGAAATGCTCCATAAAGGAGTTACAAAAGAGGATGAAGCCTTTACATATCAATTAAGAGCTTATAAACTTAAACCTGTCCAATTAAGTTCACAACACATCATAAGCACTTAGAATACACCCATATCCTTAAAACTAAAATTACCTTAATATATCAAATAGCCAAGATTGCTTTATGGTGTCAAATTTCATAAATACGTAGATCAGGTAAGTTAAGTTGCATTGTTGATACACTTCCTTGTTGAGAAGCATGAAGAAAACTTTAGAAAGAAAGAACGGAAAGTTGGGGCACTAGGATTCAAATAAACTTTGAAGATTGTTTAAGAGTTTGCATAATCCTCATTTGACTATCGCATTTATAGAGAATAAGTTGGTGTTAATATTTGCCAATATCATTCCCTGATCTATTTTAGTGTACTTTATAAAATATCCTTTTGTCTTGAGCTTTGTTCTTAAAAATACTTTCATTCCTTTTTCTTCCATAAAGCATGGATACTATAACATAAGGTGATCTTGTTTAGAATGTGTTCCTTATTCCCCAAATTCTACTTCCTAGATTCCTAAGTAATCATATGTTCCCAAATATAATCATTAAAAAAGTGATTGTTCAACATTTGAATTGTCATCCAAAGTTTTTTATAAAAACCACATTTAAAGAATAGTTGATCCTTACTTTTAGCTTTATTGTTATGTAACTTATAGGTTGCTTATAAAGTCATAGACCTTTTAATTCTATCCAAAGTGAAAACCTTATTTATACTAGCAACCTATGAGATAAATGAAAGCTTAGGCGGAATTTGCTTACACCAAACAAACTTTCTTAATAGTTAGACTAGTTGGCAATGTAACTTGAAGAGCACTGGAAAACCAAATAAAGTCCTATTTCTACTAACTGGGGTTTGTCCTTGCAAGGTTCTCCTTAATAATATCGAATCTCTTGTGTTTAATGAGTCATTCATTGCCATTAATCAACACACTCATTATAACTTTACGCTAAGATGGAAAGCTTAGGGGAATAGATATAAGGGAACTATTTCACATCAATTATCATACCAAAGCCATGTGCTCTTGCTATTACCTATGGTGTACTTGATTTCCTTACAAATTTTGTCCTTAATTCAGATAATGAGAATGCAACCATTAGAAACAAAAGGGCTTCCTTGTTAGCAAGTATTCTTTAAAACCTTTTTGATAGGATAACTTTGTTGCTTCTTTAGATTGGCTAAATTCCAAAACCACCTTCATCTCGAGGTTGGCTAATGTCATTTCATGTCACCTTAGCATAAGGCTTTTTGTATGCTTCTCCTATCTAGAGAAAATTCCTTATAATTCTCCCTAATCCTTTAATGAAGAGCCATATGAAAAGTTAGTAGACATATGAATTATTAAGGATGGATTTGATAAGATCATTCCTATTTGCATATGAAAGACTCTTATTAGTCCAATGATCATTTCTTTTATGAAATAAGTCAAATAGGGCATGGTAATCCTCATATGTGTGTCTAATAGTTGTTATATGAATGACAAGGTATTTAAACAATAATTTTTCCAACTCCAGTGTAATAATTGAAGCAAGATATTAAACTTAAGAACTATCAACATTTGCAATAAGAATAAAGCTTTTATTCCTATTAAAGTTTAGACCAAATAACTTGTAGAAGATGTTGAGGGAATTCATGAGAATCCTAATAGAATTAGGATCTACATTGAAAAATAGAAACAAATTATTAACAAAGGAAATATTAAATATCCTTTACTTTTCACATTGTTGATGGAATTTAAAAGATTGATCCCTATTGATGTTATAGTTTGTAAGCCTAAGGATGGTGTTATGCCCAAATAAGTTCTAAAGATACCTAGGCTATCCTACTCGTAAGTATTCGAGACAGTTGTAGTGATTACCCAGGCTCATCTCCCACGGAGGTGAAATTGGTCCACTTAAATTAACCTTGAACAAAAGAAAAAATAAAAATAGATACAATCCTAAACATTCTCTCCTAATTTATTGAGTGAAGACTTCAAAGAAAATCACAAAATAGATTGAAAAGTAAAAAAAATCAACTGGAAGCAAAGATGAATAGATTAACCAAAATGGAAGACTCATTGGGAATTAATTTTTCTAATTTAATCTCCTCTGCATGATTAAGGGAAATGATTGGATAGTTGTCTTACTAAAATTAATAGTTAGGTTCTAAATTAACTCGAATAATAAACTAATCTAACTTTCGTATTCAACAAGTTATTATCCAAATTAATTATAGAAACTCTATTACTAATTACCACTTAAGTTAATATATTTCTACTTCTTAACCTAAGCATCCATATTTTCTCGATCCGTATTAAATTTCTCCTCTCACTCCTTCATTTAATACTAAAAATGATGCAAAGTTTGGACATTCTATTACATACATTTAGCTCAAAAACCACAGAAATAAATATGCCAACAAATTTGTAACTCAATCATACATAGTCATCTAAAATAGCTACATTAATTCTCAAGAAAAAGAGATCAGCCCATCAAAGCATAAATATAGTTTATCATCTCCATACACTTTAGTCCCATGTTACTGTCAACAGAAGTATTAAAGTAATAAAATAATGAATACTAAATGAATTATGAAAAGATAACAAAGTAACAGTCGATTAAGTTAACAAAGTAATAAGTTTAGTAAATAAACAAAAAACACTACAACAGATGAATAACAAAGCAAGCAAACAAAGATTGGGTGAATGAGGTGTGGTGGTCTCCTGCTCCTCTCAGGCTTCCCGTATTAGTTCTCACCTTTTGCTTCAGCTTGTTCTTACTAGATGGTTGAAGGCTTGGTTATACTTCCAACTCTCTGCCATGTTTCTCTCTTCTTCACCTATTCTCTCTACTCTCTTATCTTCTTCCCTTCTTTCTCTCTATTTTCTCTCTCCCAAACTGTCTTTGGTGTGTGAAGTGAAGAATGAAGAGTAAATGATGAATGATTGATAAGTCGCCACCCTCTATTCCCTTTGTATTTGTAGTATGACTCTAGGGTTTTGAGCCATCACCCCTACAGATGACAAATGATAAGTTGATGAATTAAAGAAAATAAGTGGGACACAGGGGTGACAAGTAAAGTCACCCTATGAGGGCACTTATCACGGTGGAGAGGAACTTATCACCATCGTGACTAACATTTGGTGGTGACACTTATCACCATTTTTCTTCTTTTTCTTATTTCTCTTTTTATGCAAAATTTACGTGACTTTCCTTTCAACCTTCATGCAAAATTCACAAAATAATTCAATTAACATTCATGTTACACTAATTCCACTCAATTTATCTTACATTAGGATCAAAACACAAGGATTTAAGAAGTAGAGAGATTAAAGACTCCATAAAATTAATTTAAGGCCAAGGCTTTCAACTCTTTTTTCTCCTTAATTTCCCCTTTTTGTGTAATCTAGATATTTTTTAGTTTTTCTCCTATAAAGGATGGATTTAAAAAATAAAGAAGAATTCGTACATCTTTTTTTCATCTATAAAGCTTTATAGTTTTACTTGGGGAGTGATCTATTAACTTTCAAAGCCTTATATGATTGCATAATGCTAATCTCTCATCCTTTATTTTGCTAACAGTTATTGGATCCTCGTAAAGTTTAGCTTGAGCTATAATAAGCCTATTTCTAATGTCACTAATGTCTAAGCATTTGGTTCTTCTCTAAGGCATACTTTCATATGCTAAATTTTTTTTAGGCATTTATTTTGCTCAAAACCCTTAACTTCTCATTCTAATCCTACCTTATTACTGCTTCGATCCTTCCATCTTAGTAAGATGGTTAATATATCTAAAAGGATTAGACATGGTGTAACTATTGGAGTTATTATACGTTTCAGTTGGAGAGTGGTTAGAGCATAAGTTGGAATTCAATTATCTATTGATAGTCAAAAAGTACCTTGCCTAGCTTTTTCCTCACAAACCATTTTCCTTTTTATTTATTACTCTATATGAATTGATTCCCCTTATAATATAGGTCTATGTCCTCAAAGTTCTAAGTTTATTATATAGGACATTATACCAATTTCTCCTTCATCTTATATTGAAAGAAGAGTATAATTAAATTTTCTAAGTAGAATCTTGGGGATGGTCATATTGGAGCCTCTACTGATAAGATCATTTCAAAGATTAGCTATCTAGAAAGCATGATTAGATGCATATATAAAGGAGAAGTATGTTATGAAAGTATTCCACTTAAACTTAATGAATATGTGTATAACTGGTTCATCGATAATGGAATAAAGAATTTCAATTTTATTAAGATCAAAAGTAAATGCAATCCTACCATTATAATGAAATTAATGGTTTATGATGACTTGACATCTATTCTTGATAAATTAGAGCTTCTTACATTAAGATTATTTAAGTTTAGTTTTTAAAAGGTCAAAATTCATTAGTTTTATTAGGTAGAGATAATTAGAAAGAACGTATTGATTATTGAGATTGTTGATTCCCTTTATGTTCCAAGATGGGATTGACATATGATGGGGTTGGAGGAGTTGAAAACACCTTTAGCCTTGACCTTTCTTATAGTTCTCCTTTTGATGGTAAGAGTAGTTACACTAGAGTTAGTAGTCTTAGTTTTGTTCTCCACCATATTATTTATAGTCACATGTATGTTTTTATCAAAATTAGTTTAATTTTAAGTGCTTTCCTTGGCCATTGTAATACCTAAAACAATATGATTTTGAGTGCTTTCCTTAGCCATTGGAATAAAGTTAGAAGTTTCTGTTGAATTCATAAATAAGATGCTAATGATAGGTGTGCATTAGTCTATATTTTTCTATATAATTGGCATGTATTTTCTTACATACTTGTTGATTATTGATGTAGTTTAGGATTCATTTTGTATATTTTTGTTTAGTTTGATTTCCATTGTTTTTCTTTTATGTTTAATGTTAATTTAGGGTAAGAATTGACTATTTTTGTGTAGAAAGGAAGATGGAGCAACTTGAAGAGTCAGCTAGAAATCAAGAGGAAAAGAAAAGAGGAAGTGTTCTGTGACCAATTCCCATGACCGTGGGAAACATGCCAATTCCTGCAATCGTGGGAATCATAATCCGAGACAATATATGGGCCTTCATTAAACTTAGGATTTTTGGGACAATTTAAGCATCATTAAGCCTCCATCTTAGGGAGGACGAAACCCTTCTATAGAAACACCATATTTGGAGTAAAGAACACATGTTTGGAGACTTGAGGAAGGATTAAAGTCAAGGATCATCATCAAGATTAAGAAAAATAGCACATCCACACAAAATTTTCTAGATTTTGGCAAAGAAGAGGAGTCTTTTTATTCAATTTTCTGTCAATTTTACTTCTTCTATTTTTTGTAAAATAGTTTATTTGAATGTTGATGATGTTATGGAGACCATGTTAGGCTGATTTAGTTTTATGGATTACTTTTGAACTATTTTAATAGAACCCCTATTTTATTGAATTGAATGAAGTTCTCTTTGATGATTGTTGATTTTATTTGTTATATTGCAATAAATCGAGAGATGACCAAGATAAAATTGTGTAGGATTGTACAAAGAGAGTTGACGATCTATAAACTTACAATCATCACGTTAATTGAATAGTTAGAAGAGAGATCTCGGCTAATCAATTGATCACCCATAGGATAGTTGAATAACTAGTTGAATAGATCGAGTCATGGGTAAGTTGAGAGATCGTCCAATTGATTCCCTTTAATTCAATTAGGGACAATTAATTACACCTTGAGAGAGGGTAGTTAATACATCAGAAATCTAAGGTGAGATACAATTCAATCAATAAAATAGGACAAAATAGGGAAAAAAGTAATCTCTAGTCTTTAAATTCTTAAATTCCAATTTTTCTGCACGTTAGTATTGTCTATTGTTATAAGTTAGTCTTTTAATTTTAAAATTTTCCAAATTATTTCTATTAAAAAATTTTGTTTCTTAAAAAAAGTTTTATCTAAATTAAGTGGTGTCTGGGCATCAAACCCTGTGGGATCGATATCTGCTCTTTTAAGTTACAAGTCACGACCTGTTCACTTGCAGTTTTTAAGAGTAAAACAAGTAGATAGGTTTTACCTTCAACAAGTTTTTTTCGCCGTTGTCGGGAATTGATTGTTTAGCATCTTGTTTAATTTAGATTATTTTGATTTAAGAGTTTTTAATACGTTTCCTTGTATAATTGCAAGCGCATAAACATAAGGAGCACACAAAGAACTAAAGAAGTGAGCGAAGACGAATTTCTCGACATTAAGAGGCATGAAATAGAATTATGTAGGGCAAAGCATCTTAACTTTTCATAACAAGATATAGCTAAAGAAGGGGAGCAAGGAGGACCGGAAAGGACCTTGATGGATTTCATGAGGTCAAGTTTTAGTCCTCAAGGAGTGGCGAGACCGATGATCTAAGCAAATAATTTTAAGATAAAACTGGTGCTACTCAACATTATACAAAATAGTGTGCAGTTCTGTAGGCTATCCAATGAGGATCCAAATGACCACATCGCAAATTTCTTGGAGACCTTCGACACATTTTGATTCTATAGAATGTCCGACAATGCGGTGAAGCTGAGACTATTTTCATTTACATTGAAGGATTGGGCTAAAGCGTGGTACAAATTATTGATTTAGGTCATATTATGACTTGGGAGCAGCTAGACCAAGCATTCTTCGCCGAGTATTTATTAATGAAGATGACGAGAATTATCAAGAGATATCAAATTTCTAGCAAAATGACAAAGAGTATCTCTACAAAGCTTGGGAGAGATTCAAGGAACTTCAGAGAAGATGTCCCTATCACAACCTACCGAGGGAGTTCCTGCATCAGGCATTCTATAATGGAGTGAATCTAACCACTAGAAGAACCATCGACGTAATAGTAGGAGGTTCATTAATGAGGAAAATGGTAGAAGCAACTCACGATTTGCTAGAGGAGTTGGCGAGTAATAACTGCATGTGGTCGAGTGAGAGGAGCAGACAAGGATAAAAGGAACAAAAAGGGATGATACCTATTGACTCTATTACTACCTTACAGGCTCAGATCACGGCTCTTACAAAGTAGCTGAACAATATGCAAAGAACATCTACCTCGACAACTAAGGCGATACAAGTTTAGTGTAAGTTGTGTGGGCAGAGCAACCATGACTCAGTGGAGTGTTTCCTATTGAGAGCTGGTGGTACTAAACAGGTAAGTTACCTGGGCCAGCCACAGAAAAGTTATAAATGTAACACCCCAACTCCCGCCGGACCCGAACCCGATATCGATAGTGATACCCGGATCCTTGCCCCGCGAAGGTGGC
>JAOQML010000004.1:20395791-20414115 GCA_027568935.1 Erythroxylum urbanii
AAACATTCAATATTTATGTGCATATATGCTAACATTATGCATGAGCAAGAAAATGCATTTCCTTAATCTCTCTTTGAACTCATATGTACTCAAATCTCGGGGTCCTAATCCTTAATATGAGAATGGGATGTTACACAGGTGGTAGTGTCATAAGAGTTAATAGTTTATTCTCTGATCGATTTTATGCAGAGGTTTAATTGCATATTTTATGTATTCAGCTCGCAAGTGTTTAATAATACGTGTGGTCAGATTCTCGATATAGATATTGATTTAATGTTTTGAGTATTACTGTTATCCTGCATTTATACTGATCTTTACGTTGTCTTTTCTATTTTGCAGTCACCTTTTCTGTAAACAACAATGTTGTCACAATTGAGACCTTAATGGGTTTCAATTTCAAGAAGTGGAAGAAGGATGTTGAGTTTGCCCTAGAGATGGTCGACAACAACATGACGATGCATATAGAGAGACCTTCTCTACTCACTTATATCAGCCAGAAGCTGATAAGGCGGTTATGGCAATCTAGGAGCGGTCAAATAGAATATGCTATTTGACCATTAAGAGGTCAATCCCAGATCATATGCTTAGTGGATTACCAAACACAGTCATAGCAAAGGAATTTATGGACAATATTTCTCAGAGGTATAAGGTGTCTTTCCATGCAGAGTAGAGCACTTTGATTAAATAGCTATTCTCCATGAGGTACACAAGAGAAGGAGGAGTCAGAGAGATTTACCTTCAAAGTAAACTGAAGGCACTTGATGTACCCATTCCTGACACATTCATAGTGCATCAGGCATTTAATACTACCCCATGAGAGTTTGAGATATTGGTGACGTCATACATCTCTCTAAATGAGGCCTAGGAAATCAATGCCTTGATTTCTCGGTGTGCTGCAGCTTAGGAGAAGCTTAAAAGTTCTCCTCATATAGCCTTATATGCAGTCACCTAAGGTAAGGTGAAGGTGAAGCCCCAACAGTCTAAGGGTAAGGGTAAGAAACCCAAACCCTCTCCACAAATTCAGACTGGACAATCTAGTATTGCCAAGGGCCCACATGATATGAAGAGTATGAGGTGCTTCTTCTGTAAGAAAAAGGGGCATAGGAAAGTTGATTGCCTGAAGTACAAACTTTGGAAAGTTAGATAGTAACTATCAGCTAACTCCTCAGCCTACAATATTCATGAATCCAACATAGCTATGGCCACATCAAGTTCTTGGTGGCTAGATAGTGGAGCTTCTAATAATGTTGCTTCCGTAATGCAGGGGTTCAAACCACGAGAAAGTTGACTAAAAGAGTGGAGAAGCTGATGGTTGGCAGCAATAAAGAGGTGGACATTTTGTATGTGGGGGATGAAGGTTTGAACCTTAATACGAGGTTTGTACTAGTTCTACGAGACACTTTTTATATACCATATTTTAGATGAAATTTGATCTCTGTATTAGTTTTGGATAAAAAGGGTTATCATTTTCTATTTGGTATTTTGATTATAAATATTTCTATCAATGCAAGACATATTGGCACTGCCTTCTTATCCTACAAATTATATAGAATGTGTCTTACTCCTAATGAAATGTATTCATCTTCTTATGTTGCTAAACCTGTTACTCGAAAGAGAGTCTTCATAAAGGAAACATCATATATGTTGTTGTATAAACGTCTTGGCCACATTTTCAGGGAGGGTTGAGAGATTGATAAACGATAACATTCTCGCAACTTTGGATTTCAGTGATCTGAAACATGTATCGATTGTTGCAGGGGTAAGTTGACCAAGATAAAGAAAAGGGGTCAACTTGTGCTTCTAGTTTATTGGACCTCATATATACAGACGTTAGTGGTCCCTACACAGTCATGTTATACAATGCTAGATATTTTCTAATGTTTATAGATGATTATTCCCTCTATGGCTATGTGTTTTTACTTAAGGAAAAGTTTGAAGTTTTTGATAAGTTCAAGATCTTTAAGACTAAGATTGAGAACCAGTTGGGAAAATCAATAAAGATCATCAAATCTAACAGGGGAGGGGAATACTATGACAGACATGGGGTTGTAGGATAAGAAAAAGGTTTGCTTGCTAGGTATTTGGAATCGGTTAGAATAGTGACTCAGTTCACTATGCCAAGTATTCTTGAGCAAAATAGTTGTGGCCAAAAGGCACAATTGCACCCTAAAGGACATGATGAGGTCAATACAGAGTAGGACTAGCCTACCCGAATACCTTTAGGGCAAAGCCATTGAGACGACATTGTATATCTTAAATAAAGTCCAGATAAGTTAGTACCAAAGATGCCTTTTGAACTCTAGAAAGGGTGAAAACTAAGCATTTCACACATTCGTGTATGGGGTTGCCCTGCTGAGGTATGTTTATATAATCTTTTTGAGAGAAAATTGCAACCTCGTTTAACTCGTTGTTATTTGGTAGGTTATCACGACCACTTTAAGGGCTACAGATTTTACTGTAGAGAAGGAAGGTCCAGAATAGTGAAATCATAGACAACTAAGTTTACGATGCCCGTAATGAGGGAGGATCCTCGCACCCTCTAGGAGATAGCAGGATAGATACCATGATTATTTTGTGTCCGCCCCTCATATAGTCAGGTTCAGTGGATGAAGGTCCAAGTACCATGTCTATGTAGGCACAGGGACGTATACATATTCAGGAAGAGGTTCTTGAGGTACAAGAACTTATGCAGTTATGAAGATCCACCAGAGAGAGACGACTAGCTATCTCATCAGACTATATAGTCTATTTGGGTGAACAAGACTATGATATAGGACATGTTGTATAGGACATGTTGTGGATCTAGTTACTTTTATAGAATTCATTTCTAGACCCCATGCAAACTTGTGATGGGAAGCCATAATAGCCCGTTTTCCATGCTAAGGGTTAAAGCCTTAGATTATTGCATATGAGCCAAATCATTTTAGCATTCATGAAATGCATTTCATTCACATGCATATCATTAGCATAAACACATGAATTATGATTTCATACACATTGCAAAGATAGTATATGCACTCTATTGACATATTCCAGGTTATGAAAGGTTTAAAATGATCATGATGTGAATTGTGTAATGTTTATGTCTTAAATCTTGGTTTGACTGGTTGCAAGTAGTAAACTTGGAAATAATTGTTACAATTAGAAAATTGATGAATTAAAATGTATATTTAGACTAGGGAAAATGTCAAGCGGTAAGACAAATTGACATATGAAAAATTAGGATGACTAAGCCTATGAAATAAGTGACAAATGACATAGATAAATGACTGACATTTGGCATGAGTAATTAATTGAAAAATGGTAGCAATGATTGAGTGACAAATGGACTAGTAACTAGGTGGCATTTGGCAGCTTAAAGAGGGGATAAATGGTTTACATTCTTAAGGGCATATGTTAATGTAATATGGTGACATCTAGCACCTAAGGTGTCAAGTTTTTGCAGGTGTAGTTTTAGCCTCGCTTATTCTTCTTCTCTTCTCATCTCTCACCATTGAAACTTGCTTCTATTTCCATCCATGTGTTTTTCTTGAAGCTATGATAAATTACCACTCCAAATACATGCTTTTACCCTTTACAAAATAGTTAAAGAACCAGATTATTGTTGTCTTTTATCATAGCCGAAAACCATCCAATTTCTACCTTGAATTTGTGATGATCTTGCATGCATGGAGGACTAGGTTAACTTGATGAATTGAGCTTTCTTTATGGATTGTTATAATAGAAAGATTATGATGATTGAATTGGGATAGATTGTATATGATATCAATGTTGAAGATGTGCTGGAAAATAGAGAATGAATGGATACTTTTCTGGTCTATTTTTATATATACGAAAATGGTAGTTTATGGACTGTTGTATGGATGATTTCAGTTGGGTTTTGAAGTATAATTGATGAGGAATTCATGCTAAAGATAGGTGTTATTAAGGTGTTTTCAAATCTGTAAAATTTGAGTTGTAGATGTGTTTGTAAAAAAATGAATGTTAAAGACATAAGTAAGTAGAATTTTGTAAGCCTTAGTGTAACCAGTATGAAAGTTAAATTAACCTGAAATGAAGTAACCTTAAAGGACATGAAATCTGGAAAATTTCTAGTGTTAGTGATGTCTTTAAGCTTGTTAAATTCGTGAGGTATTGAAGGTAGAAAAGTTACATACATTAGTGATGTTGATACCAAATTCTGGAATTTTAGTTTTGACCTTGTGTACATGTTGAAACAGCTGAGAAAATTCACTCTAAATTGGTATATTTAGACTTGATTAAGGTTAGGAATGATCCTAGATTGTTGCTTGATTAATTGGTTAAGAGCTTGATAAGTTTATATAGTTAATTAATGTCATAATCTAAAGAATGGACTGTTTTGATGTGGTTGAGTTTAAATATGGAAATTCTGATTTGTTAAAGGAATAAATGAGTTTCTTTTAATGCAAACACGATTTTAAGGATATGAGTAAGCTGTATAAGGTATGGATGAATGAGCATTGAAGAACATAGGGTAATTATGAATGAGAATTGGGTAAACGTATTGCTAGAAAAAGTTTGGTGAAAGTATATATTTAGCTTGCCAAAATTTCATATTTAAAGTAACAATTATGTGTGTATTATAAGAGGCTTTTGATCATGGAAATATTCATGGATAAGTGTAAAGTATGGTTGGTGAATTTGAAGTAAATCAAGCTAACTTAAAGGTACAAACCTGATTACAAAATGGTAGTATACAAAATATAATATTTGAATGGTTAAAATTTATAAATAGTTACATACCAGGAAAGGTCAAATGAGTATGTATTAAACATGACACACACACACACACAACACATATATATGCATGATTGAATATTCATATAAATGATCAATTTAGTAATGTGTGAACTATATGTGTATATTGCATGACAAAAGAAACACAAATTGATTGTCAACATTCAAACATTGCCGAGTCATCAAGATAATAGCTTATCTGGAGTATACTGTGAGTTAACTAAATGTTTTCTCACTATAACTGAATTGTTTTTTATTAACTTTTATATATTGAACTATTATTGATATCATTGTGATAATTCCGGACATTGATGGTCCGAGGAGTTCGATATTCAGGATTACATTAGAAGTGCTTTCTAAATTATTTGTGAATATGGAAAATGTGTACTCATTGAATGTTGAACGCCGGACGCAAATCCAATGAAAGTTATAAATGATTATGCACATTGAATGAAAGTGTTGATAGCTTATTATGTGAATTGATGCATTCTATCACATTGTTATACATGATCAAATAAAAGGAGTTGTGACCAAAGTGACTAGTATGAAAAAGAGCTTAAAGCTCATAAATGTGCACAAAGAGCAACAAGCTCAGTTATTAATGAGCCCGATATGGTACGGGACATAATATGAAATGAGCCCAGTATCCACAACGGATATGGGACAATAAATAGGTGCTCGGTAACAACAAAATAAAAATGAAAGTGGAGTCATATGTGCATTTGCATTTATATATATACATCTTTACATGTATTATATGAATAATTGCGAAGTATTACTGAATTATGTTGATATAATGATATGCAATGTTTGTGTATATGTTGATGATATGAATGATTAAGATAAATGATTGGATTATTCTAAAATGATTATATGAAATGTTTGTAATTCATGATGTCTTGCTGAGATATGATGTATATTATGATTTGGTATTCAATATTGAATGATGTGATACATCTGCTGAATTAAGAAAAACACTTATGATGTTTGTGTTTTAGCTTGAGTGAGCATATTGATGATGGTTCACTCACTGAGTTCGCAAACTCATTAAATTTGCAAACATTGATTTTTCAAGTACAAGGGAGACCTAGCTACTAAGGCATTCTAGTAGAAGTCTACTACTGTCAATTTTGGAAACAATAATGGCTCAAAGGTCTAGTCAACTGATATTTGAGGAGTCTAATAGATTATATTTAATTACTTTTCTCATTTCATGTAGAACATTTTGTAAAAGAGCAGTAAACTCTCAGATTTTTTTTAGTAATGTAAATATATGGATTATGAAGTTTAATGTTACAATGTAAGTTATGTTTGTGAATGAAATGGGAAAAGTTGATCTTTTAAATACTTGTATTATGTGTGATGCCATAATAAGTTAATGTAATTGCTTTAACATGCCATTTTCATAGGGTATGTTCTTGAATGTCCTCTGGATGTTCGGGCATATGCTCTATAGAAGTGGTGTGTTACATTTTTGGTATCAGAGCATGGTTTGGCATCAGGTGCATATAAGAACATTTAGACATGATATATAGTGAGAGACTTGTATAGTGATCACCTTTATTGGTTGTTGTAGGTCATCCACTATAGGAGATCGAGTCACAAAGTTAGCTAACCTTGAGTCCATAGGAGCCAATAGAAAGTCTCCAATACCTCAGTTTGAACAAATGTCTTTGAGAATTCCTAAGAGGAGAGAGAGAAGGTATGATAAACTTAGGAAGAAGGGACTGTAGACTTCTATGGAAGTACAGACCCTATGGAGGCAAAACATTAGTTGGAAAGAATGAACAGGGTGCTTGATCAGATGGATTGCGAGTCTGACGAGAGGTTTGACTACGCAGTCTCGCTACTATAAGGTCTGGCTTATCAATGGTGGAAGACTATTCCTAGCAGTTCTGCCCGACCTTGTAGACTGGCATAGGATGACTTCCTGAGGGTTTTTAAGGAGTAGTATATGCTAAAGATCTACCTAGATAGGAAGATGGAGTTTCTAGATCTGAAACAGGGAATTCTTATTGTATTTGAGTATGAGGTACGATTTAATGAGTTAATGAGGTATGTTACAACTTTGATTCCGACTGAGGAAGATAAGTGTAGGTGATTTGAGGATGGACTAAATATGAAGATTAGAACAAGGATGGCCATTACTAATTTGAGTAGTTTTATTAAACTTCGAGCTGCCTCAATTCGAATTAAGCAGTTATTAAAAGATGGACAAGGAGAGTATAGGCAGGAGTTCAGAGTTCAGAGATATGGTGAGTCTCAAGTTAATTCTAGTAAGAGATTCAGTAAATGCCAAAATAGATCATTATGATCACATACTAGATTGAGACAGTTAGGGTTTCGACCGAGAGGCAATTTTATACAGGCTGGTAGTGGTAGAGGTCAAGTATCAAGAGGACAAACACAACAGATGCCTAGTTGTGAGCATTGTGGAAAGAAACATGGTAGGGAGTGTTGGAAGATATTGAGAGCTTGCCTTCATTGTGGCTCTTTTGAGAGACTGTCCCACGACTTTGGGACCACTGTCTGGAGTGAGAGGGGGATCAGTGACTGAGACGACTGTCCAGCAAAGTGGAGCTAATGGAATAAGACAGAGAGGAAGAGGTAAGGTAGAATAAATTCAGTAAGTCCTAGTGTCAGGACTGAGGTGCGGAGTAATCGATCGCAGTTTTAAGCTAGAGTCTTTGCTATCACCAAACAAAAGGCATAGAACTCCCTAGATGTTATTATAAGTGTGATACATGTCTTTCAATTTGAGGCATTTGCATTATTAGATCTAGGATCTACACAATCGTTTATCACACCACATTTAGCATCAAAACTACATTGTGAGAGAGAGATGTTGAAATTTGGCGTAGAAGTGAGTACTCCAGTAGGTAGAACTATAGTGATTAGGAAAATTTCTAAAGGGTTCATTATTCGAGTTGATCAGGCAAAGTTGGAAGCTAATTTGATAGTATTGCAGTTAAAGGAGATAGATCTCATTTTGGGTATAGACTAACTTACTGTACATGGAGCTATTATGAACTGTTACACTAAGGAAGTCATCCTTAAATCTCCTAATTAACTAAGAGTGATATTTCGAGATGTTAGCCAAGTAGTGCCAGCTAGGTTGATTTCCTCAATGAGTGCTCTTGGACTGATTCAAAGTGGATGTGAGGCTTACTTAGCCTATGTGACCGATACTTGGAATGAATAGACAATTCAAAATATTCCTATTGTTAGGAATTTTCTGGATGTGTTCCTTACTAAATTACCAGGATTACTCCTAGATAGGGAGATAGAGTTCATTATTGACTTAGTTTCAGGTACTGCTCAAATATCTATTCCTCTGTATAGGATGACACCTGTGGAACTTGAGAAACTTAAAACCCATTTATATGAGTTATTGGATAAGGTTTTTATCAAACCTAGTGTGTCACCTTGGGGAGCTTCGATTTTGTTTGTGAAGAAGAAGGATGTGACTTTGAGATTGTGTATTGATTATAAGCAGTTGAATTGGGTAACAGTGAAAAACAAGTATCCTTTATCAAGGATATATGATTTACTTGATCAATTACAAGGAGCTCAGGTGTTTACTAAATTGGATTTGAGATCATGGTACTATCAGTTGAAGATAGAAGAAGTTGATGTACTAAAGAGTGCATTCAGGAACAGATATAGGCACTTTGAGTTTGTAGTGATGCCTTTTGGGTTGACAAATGCTCTGACAGCTTTTATTGCGTTAATAAATAAAGTGTTCCAACCTTTCTTAGATCATTTTGTGATTGTATTTATATATGATATTTTGGTGTATTAGAAGAGTAGAGAGGAACATTATGAGCATTTGAGGTTACTCTTATAAATAATGAGGGAAAAATAATTGTATGCCAAGTTTAGTAAGTGTGAATTTTGGCTTGATCAAGTGATATTCTTCGGTCATATAGTATCTGGACAGGGCATATAGGTAGACCCAAAGAAAGTTGAGGCAGTGATGAAGTGAGAAGCCCCGAGAAATATGTCTGAGATCTGGAGTTTTCTTGGATTAGCGGGTTATTACAGAAGGTTTGTCGAGGGGTTTTCTTTGATCTTAGCCCCTTTGACAAAGCTTCTAAGGAAGAATGTATCATTCAGATGGACTGATAAATGCCAAAGGAGTTTTGAGGAGTTAAAACACTGATTAACTACAGCACTAGTGTTAGTTATTCCATTTGGATTTGGAGGATATATAGTATATAGTGATGCTTTACACTAGGGGTTAGGATGTATTTTGATGCAGTATGACGGAGTGATTGCATATGCATCGAGATAATTAAGGTCTCATGAGTTTAACTATTCGGTTTATAATTTAGAACTTGCTGCAATAGTGTTTTCTTTGAAGATTTGGAGAAATTATTTGTACGGTGAAACATTTTAGGTATTTACAGATCATAGAAGTTTGAAATATTTATTAAGTAAGAAAGAACTAAATATAAGAAAATGGCAATGGATTGAATTGCTTAAGGATTATGATTGCACGATTGAATACCATCCTGGTAAAGCTAATGTTGTGGCTAATGCATTAAGCAGGACATCTAATAGCAGTGTGGCACAAATTCAGACATCGAGGTTACCAAACCTAGTACAACTGAGAGCATTAAATGATGAGCTAAATTTGGGACAGAATGAAACATTGTTGGCTACATTAGAGCTTATACCGATATTGCTTAAAAGGATCAGAAAAGCTAAAAGCTAGGATCTAGAAGTAGTGAAGCCTATTGAGAAGTTGAAACAGAATCTAAATTTTGAGTTTGAATTGAGGGATGATGCATTGTGGTTGAAGGAGAGATTATATGTATATGATGTGTATGATATGAGGAAACAGATTTTGGAAGGAACACATATAGTAGCCTATGCTATGCATCCTGGTACTACCAGGATGTACAGTACTCTGAAACAACATTTTTGGTGGCTAGGGATGAAGAAACAAGTGGCAGAGTATGTTGCTAAATGTTTGACTTGTCAACAGATTAAGCAGAGCATCATGCTCTAGTTGGAAAGTTATAGTCATTGCCTATTCCAGAATGAAAATTGGAGAGGATTACTATAGATTTCATTGTGAGTTTGCTGAGGACTCTGAGGCAACATAATGTCATATGGGTCATTGTTGACATATTGAAATTGGCCTATTTCTTACCTTTGAGAGAGAATAATACACTGGATCAGTTAGCCCGAAAGTATGTTAATGAAGTAGAGAGATTAAATAGAGTTCTACTGTCCATTTTATTAAACCGGGACCTCAAATTTACTTTTTTATTTTGGAGTAATTTACAAACAATTTTAGGTACCAGGTTAAACTTTAGTATAACCTTTCATCCTCAGATAGATTGACAAAGTGAGAGGATTATTAAGACTATTGAGGATATTCTCAGAGTTTATGTTTTAGAGTTCTAAGGAGCATGAGATCAATATGTAGCTCTTATTGAATTTTCATATAACAATCATTATCACAGTAGTATCGGTATAGCACCACATGAGGCATTATATGGTAGAAAGGGTCGATCGCCTTTGTATTAGGATGAAAAGGGTCTAAGGATTGTTGAAGGCCTAGAGTTGATTCAAGATATTATTGATAAGGTTAAACTGATCTGTAATAAAATTGAGACGACTCAAGATAGGTAGAAAAGTTATGCAGATCAGCACTAAAGAGACATGGAGTACCAAGTGGGAAATAAGGTGTTTATGAGAGTATTACCTTAGCGAGGAGTGTTAAGGTTTAGTAAAAAGGGTAAGTTAAGTCCTAGATACATTGGTCCATAGGAGATTACTGAAAGAATTGGACCATTGGCTTACAAGTTAGCATTACCAGCTAAGATGACTCAGATTTATAATTTGTTTTGTGTAAATATGCTCAGAAGATATCAATAGATCTGACATATGTGTTACTAGTTTAGGAGGTTGAAGTTGCAACTAACTTGAGTTATATTGAGGAACCAGTTAAGATAGTTAGTTATCAGACTAAGCAATTAAGAAACTGAGTGATTCCATTGGTTAATGTCCTTTAGAGGAATCATTCAAAAGAAGAAGCAACATGGGAAACTAAGGAGAATATGAGGAAACAATACCCCCATCTGTTTGAGCAATCAGGTAAGAATTTCGAGGACAAAATTTCTTAAGGGGTGAGAATTGTAATAACCCGTTTTCCACACTAAGGGTTAGAGCCTTAGATTATTGGATATGAGTCAAATCATTTTAGCATTCATGAAATGCAATTCATTCACATGCATATCATTAGCATACACGTTGAAAAGATAGTATATATACTCAATTGACATCTTCTGGGTTATGAAAGGTTTAAAATGATCATGATGTGAATTGTGTAATGTTTACGTCTTGAATTTTGGTTTGATTGGTTACAAGTAGTAAACGAGGAATTAATTATTACAATTGTAAAATTGATAGATTAAAATGTATATTTAGACTAGGGAAAAATGCTAAGTGGTAAGAGAAATTGACACATGAAAAATTAGGATGACTAAGCCTACGAAATAAGTGACAAATGGCATAGATAAATGAGTGACATTTGGCATGGGTAATTAATTGAAAATTGACGGCAATGATTGAGTGACAAATGGACTAGTAACTAGGTGACATTTGGTAGCTTAAGGAGGGGATAAATGGCTTACATGCTTAGGGACATATGTTAATGTATTATGGTGACATCTAGCACCTAAGGTGTCAAGTTTCTGTAGGTGTAGTTTCAGCCTTGCTCATTCTTCTTCTCTTCTCATCTCTCACCACCGAAATTTGATTCTATCTCCCATCCCTGTATTTTTCTTAAAGCTATCCTAAATTACCACACCAAATACATGCTTTTATCCTTCACAAAATGGTTAAAGAACCAGATTATTGTTGTCTTTTATCATAGTCGAAAACCATCCAATTTCTACCTTGAATTTATGATGATCTTGTAAGCATGGAGGGCTAGGTTAACTTAATGAATTGAGTTGGAATTAGAGGCTAAATAAGTAATTGAAGTGTTTTTCTTTATGGCATGTTATAATAGAAAGATTATAATGATTGAATTGGGATAGATTGTATATGATATTGATGTTGAAGATATGCTGGAAAATGGAGAATGAATGGATAATTTTTTGGTCTGTTTTTGCATATACGAAAATGGTAGTTTATAGACTATTGTATGGATGGTTTATGTTGGGATTTGAAGTATAATTGATGAGGAATTCATGCTAAAGATTGGTGTTATTAAGGTGTTTTCAAATCTGTAAAATTTGAGTTGCAGGTGTGTTTGTAAAAAAATGAATGTTAATGACATAAGTGAGCAGAATTTTGTAAGCCTTATTGTAACCAATATGGAAGTTAAATTAACCTGAAATGAAGTAACTCTAAAGGACATAAAATTTGGAAAATTTCAGGTGTTAGTGATGTCTCTAAGCTTGTTAAATTTGTGAGGTATTGAAGGTAGAAAAGTTACACACATTAGTGATGTTGATGACAAATTCTGGAATTTTACTTTTAGTCTAGTGTACATGCTGAACCAGATGAGAAATTTCACTCTAAATTGGTATCTTTGGACTTGATTAAGGTTAGGAATGATCCTATATTGTTGCTTGATTAATTGGTTAAGAGCTTGATAAGTTTATTTAGTTAATTGATGTCATAATCTAAAGAATTGACTATTTTGATGTGGATGAGTTCAAATCTGGAAATTTTGATTTATTAAAGGAATAAATGAGTTTCTTTTAATGCAAACATGATCTTAAGGACATGAGTAAGGTGTATAAGGTATGGATGAATGAGCATTGAAGAACATAGGGTAATTATGAATGAGAATTGGGTAAATGTATGAGAATATGTTGCTGGAAAAAGTTTTGTGAAGTATATATTTAACTTACTAAAAGTTTAGATTTAAAGTAACAATTGTGTGTGTATTATAAGAGGCTTTTGATTATCGAAATGTTCAAGGATAAGTTTAAAGTATGGTTAGTGAATTTGAAGTAAATTAAGCTAACTTAAAGGTACAAACTTGATTGCAAAATGATAGTATACAAAATATGATGTTTGAATGGTCAAAATTTATAAATAGTTACATACCTGAAAAGCTCAAATGAGTATGCATTAAACATGACACACACACACACACATACACACGGCACACACGCAGACACACACACGCACACACATATATATGCATGATTGAATATTTATATGATTGATCAACCTAGTAATGTGTGAACTATATGTGTTTATTGCATGACAAAAGAAGCACCAATTGATCGTCAGCATCCAGACATTACCAAATCATCAAGACAATAGCTTATTTGGAGCGTACTGTGAGTTAACCTAAATGTTTTCTCATTATAACTGAATTGTTTTTATTAACTTTTAGATATTAGACTATTATTTATATGATTGTGATAATTCCGAATATTGATGGTTTGAGGAGTTCGATATTCGGGATTGTATTAGAAGTGCTTTCTAAATTATATGTGAATATGGAAAATGTGTACTCATTGAATGTTGAATGTCGGACGCATGATGAAAGTGATTAATGATTGTGTACATTGAATGAAAGAGTTGATAGCTTATGATATGAATTGAGGCATTCCATCACATTGTTATACATGATCAAATAAAAGGAGTTGTGACCAAAGTGACTAGTGTGAAAAAGAGCTTAAAGTTCATAAATGTGCACAAAGAGTCACAAGCTCAGTTATTAATTAGCCTGGTATCTACAATTGATACGGGACATAATATGAAATGGACCCATTATCTACAACAGACACGTGACAATAAATAGGCCCTCGGTCATAACAAAGTAAAATGAAAGTGGAGTCACATTTGCATTTGCATTTACATTTTTATATATACATCTTTACATATATTATGTGAATGATTGCGAAGTATTACTGAATTATGTTAATATAATGATATGTAATGTTTGTGTACATATTGATGATATGAATGATTGAGATAAATGATTGGATTATTCTCAAATGATTATATGTAATGTTTGTAGTTCATGATGTATTGCTAAGATATGATGTATATTGTGATTTGGTATTCACTATAGAATGACGTGATACATCTGCCGAATTGAGAAATACACTTGTGATATTTGTGTTTTGACTTGAGTGAGCACATCGATGATGGTTAACTCATAGAGTTCACAAACTCATCAAAATTAAAAACGTTGATTTTTCAAGTACAAGGGAGACTAGCTATTGAGGCATTCTAGTAGGCGTCTAATACTGTCAATTTTGGAAACAAGAATGGCTCAAAGGTCTGGTAAGTTGATGTCTGACGAGTCTAGTAGATTCGTTTAATTACTTTTCTCATTTCATGTTGAACATTTTGTAAAAGAGTAGTAAACTCTCAAATAATTTTGGAAATGTAAATATATGGATTATGAAGTGTAATGTTACAGTGTAAGTTATGTTTGTGAATGAAATGGGAAAAGTTGATCTTTTGAATACTTGCATTATATGTGATGCCATAATAAGTTAATGTAATTGCTCTAACACGCCATTTTAATATGGTATATTCTTGAGTGTCCTCTAGATGTTCGGGTATATGTTCTATGGTAGTGGTGTGTTATAGAAGCGATGAAGGATGAGATGCAATCTATGAGGCATAATAAGGTATAGGAGTTAGTTGATTTACCTCAACATTGCAGGCCTGTCAGTTGCAAATGACTATTTAAGACCAAGAAGGGAACACATGGTTAAGTTAAGCGGTTTAACGTGCAACTGGTTGCTAAGGGATTGACTCAGAGAGAAGGAGTTAACTTCAATGTTACCTTCTCTCCTGGATCCTCGAACAATGCATAGAGTGATTATGGTAATAGTAGCTTATTATGATATAGAGCTACATCAGATGGACATTAAAATCGCTTTTTTGAATTGTTACCTTTATGAGGAGGTCTATATGGAGCAACCTGAAGGATTTCAGGATCAAGATGCAATTGACAAAGTTTTTAAATTGACTAAATCAATATGCAATCTAAAACGGGCTTCCAATCAATGGTACCTAAAGTTTGATGAGGTTTTGACCTCGTTCTGCTTTGTGAAAAATAAAGTTGAAAGATGCTTATTCTATAAAGTCAAGAGGAGCAAAGTTGTCTTCTTATTACTGTATATGGATGATATCTTACTTGCGTCAAATTATTTAATCATGTTGCATGAGGTGAACCAACTTTTGGCCAAATACTTTCATATGAAGGATTTAGGTGAAGCATCTTTTGTCCTCAGTATACAGATTCACCGGGACAAATCTCAACACTCATTGAGCCTCTCACAAAGAGCATACATTAAGCGAGTGTTACAAAGGTTTAATATGGTTGACTGTAGACTTGTTGTAGCACCTATCTTAAACAAAGATTATATTTGGCACAGTGTCCAAACAATGAAGTTAAGAGAGGCTATGAGGAATGTCTCGTGCTCTAGTACAGTTGGTAGCCTGATGTATACCTGGTGTGCACTAGATCAGACATTGCATTTGTTATTGTACTGCTGGGTCGATATCTGGCTATCCCAAGTGTAGACCATTGGAATTCTATTAAGCGACTATTGAGATACATAAAGGGTACCAAAGATTATAAGTTGACATACAAAAAAGTCCACGATTTAAACCTCACAGGTATACAAACTCTGATTTCACTATATGTCCGGATGATCGCAAATCCACTTTAGGGTACATTTTTTTATTGGCAGATGGTGCAGTATCGTGGAAGAATATTAAGCAAAAACTGGGAACTTCCTCGACAATGCATCTAGAGTTTGTTTCATGCGATGAAGCTACCACATAGGCAGTTTGGCTCAGAAACTTGATTTCTGAGTTGTCTGTGGCAGATTTGGTAGCTAGACTTATTCAGTTGTACTAAGATAATCTTACTACATTGTTGTTCAGTAATAACAATGAGAATATCACATGGTCTAATCATTTAAAGGTCAAATACTTGACGATAAAGGAGTCAATTCAGAAAGGTGACGCTGAAGTGGAGTATATCAGGACTAAAAAGATGTTAGCCAATCCATTGACTAAAGGACTTCACCCACTAGTGTTTGGTGTTAAGGTCCTCAGATAGTAGTAGTTAGGGATTGTTGTATTTACTCCTTAAATGTTTGTACATTTTGATATATTATGATGTTATAATTATTTATTAATATAGATGATCATCTTTTTATCCTCAGTAATAACTGTTCTTGTGTATAGCCATACTACATACGAAAGTCTTAAGATTTGTGTTGATCTTAAGCATTTTAAAGGCCATTAGGCATATGTAAAGATTGATCTTGAGCCTATCATACAGTTTAGTAAAGATATCCATAAATTTAACATGACATAGGGGGATATAAAGTCAAATGTCATAAAGGTTCTTTAATGCAGTTTAACATTCAGTTAGAAAACATAAAGTTTTTCCCTAATAATGTTTAGCATTTGGTGAGAAAAAACAAGTTTTCTCTAATTTTTTTAGCATTTGGTAAGAGAAAATAAGATTTCTCTGCTGCAGTTTAGCATATGCAATTTAGCATAAAGTTGGAGAAATTGAGACCTACAAACGAAGATGATACATATTAGAACATATAGGTATCATCCTAGTTTGCCACACTCCATTTTCCTATTCATATTAGTAAGGTATTCGAAATTGGTGATTATATTGGACTTGTGTCACACATGACACATGTGTTTGATATTTTTCGGTATCGAAAGTCTTGCAGGACAGAATGTTAAGCTTTCATTTTCTTTGGATCAAATGTTTCTAATTTCTAAATTTGGTACCAATATAGTAGCGTGACTTAACCGATTTTCAAACTATTTTAAACTTGAGTCAAAACTACAATTGATGATTGTCCAAAGGGAGGAATATTGGACAATTTTGTCATTTCCCATAAAGTTGGACAACCATTAATTGTATTTTTCAAATTTTCAATAAATTTTTGATTAAGTTATGTAATTATATCCAGATAAAGGTAATAAAGTGCCCCAATAAATGATCTAAATCAATGGGTCGAAGTCTGGGTAGAAAATAGATCCCGATCAGTGTAGACTAGCCTCATATTGGGCCTGTGATGGGGAAGCACGATATGGAAGCTATATATTTTATAAGCATATCTCTTATGGCAAGTAAAGTTTATTTTAGTATGGAATACAATGATAAAGTTTTGTGATCCATTTATTCTATTGATTTGAGGCATAATAAACTCCTAGGATGGTATATAGGCTGGAAACCTATGACGCAGCTCCCATGAGTCTTATCAGTGAAAACTTTTACGAGCCTAGAAGTCATAGCAAGAATTTGCTTTCTCGATTCATATAGTGTAATAATGCCACGTACCTTAGTGTCTCTTGTAATTTAAACTTAGTGTACGAATTTGAATTAAAAAATAAAAGTTGGTAAGTTGTATAGTTACAGAAAATTCACAATGATTTGAGGCATAATAAACCCCTAGGATGGTATATAGGTTAGAAACCATGATGCAGCTCCCATGAGGCTTATCGGTGGAAAAGTTCCATGAGCCTAGGAGTCACAGCAAGAACTTGCTTTCTCGATTCATATGGTGTAACAATGCCATGTATCTTAGTTTTTTTTAATTTGAACTTAGTATACGAACTTGAATAAAAAAATTAAAGAAGTAGTAAGTTGTATAGTTATGGAAAATTCACAATGATTTGAGGCATAATAAACCCCTAGGATGGTATATAGGTTGAAAACCCATGATGCAGCTTCCATAAGGCTTATCAATGAAAAATTCCAGGAGTTTAGGAGTCACAGCGAGAACTTGCTTTCTCAATTCATATGGTGTAACATTGCCACATACCTTAGTGTCTCTTTTAATTAGAACTTGGTGTACAAACTTGAATCAAAAAATTAAAGAACTAGTAAGTTGTATAGTTATGAAAAATTCATAATGATTTAAGGCATAATAAACCCCTAGGATAGTATATAGGTTGAAAACTCATGATATAACTCCTATGAGGCTTATCGATGAAAAATTTCACGAGCCTAGGAACTATAACGAGAACTTGCTTTCTTGATTTATATGGTTTAATAATGCCATATACCTTAGTGTCTCTTTTAATGTAAACTTAGTGTAAGAAATTGAATCAAAATATTAAAGAAGTAATAAGTTGTATAGTTACAAAAAATTCACAATGATTTGAGGCATAATAAACCCCTAGGATGGTATATAGGTTAGAAACCCGTGATGTAGCTCCCATGAGGCTTATTGGTGAAAAATTCCATAAGCCTATAGGCACAACGAGAACTTGCTCTCTTGATTCATTTGGTGTAACAATGACACGTACCTTAATGTCTCTTTTAATTCGAACTTAGTGTACCAACTTGAATGAAAAAATTAAAGAAGTAGTAAGTTGTATAGTTACAGAAAATTCACAATGATTTGAGGCATAATAAACCCCTAAGATGCTATATAGGCTGGAAACCTGTGATGTAGCTCCTATGAGGCTTATCAGTGAAAATTTTCACGAGTTTTGGAGTCAGGCATTGATGACTTGCATATTCATGCATATTTCAGTCCATATTTTGCGTACATTTGCATAGTTATTTGTCACATTTTGTAT
>JAOQML010000004.1:20414215-20428578 GCA_027568935.1 Erythroxylum urbanii
ATATATATATATATATGCATGATTGAATATTTATATGATTGATTAACTTATTAATGTGTGTATTGTATGAATAAAGAAGCACAAATCGAACGTCAGCATCCAGACATTGCCTGATCATCAAGGCAATAGCTTATCTAAAGCGTATTGTGAGTTAACCTAGATGTTTCTCACTATGATCAAATTATTTTTGGATTAACTTTCAGTTAATGAACTGTTACTTATCTAATTGCTATGATTCCAGACATTATTGGTCTGAGGAGTTTGATACTTAGGACTGTATATGAAAGTTTTTTCTAACTGTATATGAATATGGAAAAATGTATACTCAACTGAATGTTAAATGCTAGACTCAAATATGATGAATATGATAAATAACTGTGCATATTGAATGAAAGTTATTGGTAAAATATTTTGTGAATTGAAGCATTCCATCACACTGTTATACATGATTAGGTAAAGGAGTTATGACCAAAGTGACCGGTGTAAAAAAGAGCTTAAAGCTTATAAATGGACAAAAAGAGCCATAGGCTCAATTATTAATAAGCTGGGTATCCATAATTAGTATGGGACAGCAAATGAAATGAGCCTAATATCAACAATAGATATGGAACAGTAAATAGGTGCTCGGTCAGGACAAAGTAAAAATGAATGGAGTCACATGTGTATTTTGTATATATAACTTGATATGTATCATATGGGTGATTAAAATGAATTGTTGGATTGTTCTAAAATAGTGATGTGAAATGTTGTACACAAGTTATACTTGTTGAAACGTGATAAAATGTGATATAATATTCAATATTGGATGATGTGATTTGCTTGTGAATTGGATTATGAATTGTCCTTATGATTTGATATGGGTGAGCATATCGATGATGATTCACTCACTGAGTACACAAACTCATCAAAATTGCAACGTTAATTTTCAGGTACAAGGGAGACCTAGTTTCTGAGGCAAACTAGTAGAAGTCTAATACTGTCAATATTGGAAAATGGAATGGCTCAAAGGTATGGTTAGCTGATACTGAGGATTCTAATTAGGATGTGTTGTTTAGCTGCTCATTTCATGTTAAACATTTTGTATGTAAACTCCCAAGTGTTATGTTATATATAAACATGGATTATTAGATGTACGACAATGTAAGTTATGTTTGTGAATGAAATTAATGGAAAAAGTTGACCTTTTAAATACTTACGCTTTGTATGATGCCATAATAAGTTGATGTGATTGCTCTAACATGCCATTTACATAGGGTATGTTCTTGAATGTCCTCTGGATGTTTGGGCATATGTTCTATGGAGATGGTGTGTTACAAATTTTGGTATTAGAGTATAGTTTAGCATCCTCAGGGACATATAAGAACATTTAGACGTGATATATAGTGAGAGACTCGTATAGTGAGAGACTCGTATAGTGATCACAATTATTGTTTGTTATAGGTCATCTACTATAGAAGATCGAGTCACAAAATCAACTGACCTTGAGTCCATAGGAGCCAATAGAGAGTCCCCAGTACCCCAGTCTGATCAAATGCCTCAAAGGGGTCCTGAGAGGAAAGAAAGGAGGTATGATAAACTTAGGAAGCAGGGGGTTGTAGACTTCTGTGGAAGTACAAACCCTATTGAGGCAAAAGTTTGGTTAGAGAGAATAAAAAGGGTATTTGATCAGATGGACTGTGAGTCTGACAAAAGGTTTGATTATGTAGTCTCATTACTACAAGGTCTGGCTTATTAATGGTGGAAGACTATTTTTGGCAGTTCCGTCGGACCTTACAAATTGTTATAAAAAGATTTTTTAAAGGTTTTTAAAGAGAACTATATGCCAAAGATCTATTTGAATAGGAAGATGAAGGAATTCTTAGATTTGAAATTGGGTAATCTTACTGTAGTCGAGTATGAGGTGTGGTTTAATGAATTAATGGGGTATGCTACTACTTTGATTATGACTAAGGAAGATAAGTTTAGGCAATTTAAGGATGGACTGAATATGGAGATCAGAATGAGGTTGGTTATTACTAATCTGAGTAGTTTTGCTGAGTTGAGAGCTGCTTCGATTTGAATTGAATAGTTATTAAAAGATGGACAAGGAGAGTACAAGCAGGAGTTCAGAGTGAAGACATATGGTGAGTCTCAAGTTGAGTCTGGTGGGAGATTCAATAAATGCAAAAATAGATCATTCCGATCACAGACTAGATCTAGGCAGTCGAGATTTAGACTAAGAGGCAGTTTTATTTATATGGGCAGTGGTAGAGGTCAAGTATCAAGAAGGTAGACACAACAAATGCCTAGTTGTGAGCATTTTGGAAAGAAACATGGTGGCGCATGTTGGAAGGTATCAGGAGCTTGCTTGCATTGTGGCTCTTTTGAGCATCAGATTAGAGACTGTCCTGTAATTTTCGGAGCATAGTTTAGAGTGATAGGAGGATCAGTAACTGAAATGGCTATCTAGTAAAGTAGAGCTAGTGGAGCAGGACAAAGAGGTAGAGGTAGAGGTAGAGGTAGAACAAGTTCAGCAGGTCCTAGTGTTAAGACTGAGGTGCAGAGTAACCAACAACAGTCATAGCCCAGGATCTATACTATTACAAGACAGAAGGCTCAGAACTTCCCAGATGTTATTGCAAGAGTGTTACATGTCTTTAATTTTGAGGTATTTGCATTGTTAGATCTAGGATCTAAGCATTCATTTATTACACCACATTTGGCATCCAAATTGAATTATGATAGAGAGATGTTGAAATGTGGCTTAGAAGTGAGTACACTGATAGTTAGTACTACAATAATTAGAGAAGTGTGTAAAGGATGCATGGTTTAGATTGATCAGGAGGAGTTGAGAGCTGATATGATAGTATTGCAGTTGAAAGAGATAAATCTTATTTTATGTATAGACTGGCTCACTACACATAGGGTTTGATGAACTGCTACAATAAGGAGGTGATTATTAAATCTCCTACTCAACTGAGAGTATATTTTAAGGTGTTAGTCAAGCAGTGCCAACCAAATTGATTTCATCAATGAGTGCTCTCAGGCTAATTCGAGGTGACTGTGAGGCTTATCTAGCCTATGTGAATGATACCTGAACTAAGAAGACAGTATAGGATATTCCTATTGTTAGGGATTTCATATATGTGTTTCCCATAAAATTATCGGGATTGCCCCCAGATAGGGAAGCGGAGTTCACTATTAATCTTGTTCTAGGTATTGCTTCTATATCTATTCCTCCTTATAGGATGGCACCTTTGGAACTTAAGGAACTTAAGACCTAGTTACATAAGTTGTTAGATAAGGGTTTTATCAGACCTAGTGTGTCACCTTAGGGAACACCATTTTTATTTGTGAAGAAGAAGGACGTGAATTTAAGATTGTGTATTGCTTATAGGCAGTTGAATCAGGTGACAGTGAAAAACAAGTATCCTTTACCAAGGATAGACGATTTACTTGATCAGTTATACGGAGATTAGGTGTTTACTAAATTGGATTTGGGATCAGGGTATTATTAATTGAAAATAGCAGAAGCTGATGTATCAAAGAGTTCATTTAGAATTAGATATGGGAACTTTGAGTTTTTGGTGATGCATTTTGGGTTAACAAATGATTAGGTAGCTTTTATGGCATTGATGAATAAAGTTTTCTAACCTTACTTAGATCATTTTTTGATCGTATTCATAGATGATATTCTGGTATACTCGAAGAGCAGAGAGGAACATTTTATAATAAGAGAGAAGAAATTGTATGCCAAGTTCAGTAAGTATGAATTCTGGCTTGATTAAGTGGTATTCTTAGGTCATATAGTATCTGGACAGGGTATATAGGTAGACTCAAAGAAAGTTGAGGCAGTGATCAAGTAGGAAGCCCCAAGAAATATGTCTGAGAATGGAATTTTCTTATATTATCAAGTTGTTACGGGAGGTTTATCGAGGGGTTCTTATTGATCTCAGCCTCTTTGACATAGTTTCTGAGGAAGAATGTATCATTTAAATGGATTGATGAATGCCAAAGGAGTTTTGAGGAATTGAAATATCAGTTAACTACAACACTGGTGTTAGCTATTCCATCTGGATCTGGAGGATATGTTATGTATAGTGATGCTTCACACTAAGGATTAGGATGTTTTTTGATGCAGTATGGCAGAGTGATTACATATGCATCGAGATAGTTAAGGTCTTATGAGTTCAACTATCTAGGTCATGATTTAGAACTTACTACAGTAGTGTTTGCTTTAAAGATTTGTAGACATTATCTGAATGGTGAAACATTTCAGATATTTAAAGATCATAGAAGTTTGAGATATTTGTTAAGTCAGAAGGAGTTGTATATGAGATAAAGGCGATGGATTGAATTACTTAAAAATTATGATTGCACGATTGAGAATTACCCAAGTAAAGCTAATGTTGTAGTTGATGCATTAAGCAGAAAATCTAAATGCATTTTAGAACTATTTTAGACATCGAGGTTACCAAACTTAGTAGAACTGAGAGCATTGAATGTTGAGCTAAAATTAGGGTAGAATGAAGCATTGTTGGCTACATTGAAGGTTATATCAGTATTGTATGAAAGGATCAGGAAAGCTCAAAGCAAGGATCCAGAATTAGTGCAGCTTATTGAGAAGTTTGAATTGAGGGAGAATACATTATGGTTGAAGCAGAGCTTGTGTGTACCTGATGTTGATGATCTGAGAAAGCAAATTTTAGAGGAAGCTCATATAGCATCTTATGCTATGCATCCTAGTACTACCATGATGTATAGTACTTTGAAATAACATTTTTGGTGGCAAAGGATGAAGAAGCAAGTAGTAAAGTATATTGCTAAATGTATTACATGCTAATAGATAAAGGCAGATCATCAAGCTCCATTTGGAAAGTTATAGTCATTACCTATTCCGAATCAAAATGGGAGAGGATTACTATGAATTTCATTATGGGTTTGTCAAGGACTCCAAGGCAACATGATTCTGTATGGGTCATAGTTGACAGATTGACAAAACTACCCATTTCTTACCTGTAAGGGAGAATAATACACTGGATTAGTTAGCCTAGAAGTATGTTTATGAGGTGGTGAGATTACATGGAGTTTTAGAGTGCATTATATTAGACTGAGACCCCAGATTTACTTTCAGAATTTAGTTTAGTTTACAAACAACTTTAGGTATAAGGCTAAACTTTAGTATAACCTTTGATCCTCAAATAGATGGACAGAGTGAAAGAACTATTAATATTGATAAGGATATGCTCAGAGCTTATGTTTTGGAGTTCCAAAGAGCATAGAATCAATATGTAGCTCTCATTTAATTTGCATACAACAATCATTATCATAGTAGTATCGATATGGCACTATATGAGGCGTTATATGACAGCAAGTGTCGTTCACCTTTGTTTTAGGATGAAAAGTGTCTAAGAATTGTTAAAGGCCTATAATTGACTCAAGATACTGTTGATAAGGTTAAATTGATCTGTAGTGGAATTAAGGTAGCTCAAGATAGGTGGAAAAGTCATGTAGATCAGCAACGGAGAGATATGGAATACCAAATGGGAGATAAGGTGTTCCTAAGAGTATCACCTTGGTGAGAAGTGTTAAGATTTGGTAAAAAGGGTAAGCTAAGCCTTAGATACATTGGTCTATATAAGATTACTGAGAGAGTTGGACCATTAGCTTATAAGTTAGCATTACTAGTTGAGATGACTCAAATCTATAATGTGTTTCATGTTAATATGCTTAAGAGATATTGGTCAAATCCGACACATGTGTTAACATCATAGGAAGTTGAAATTGCAAGAAATTTGAGTTATGTTGAGGAATTGGTTAAAATAGTGGGTTATCAAAGTAAACAATTGAGAAACCAAATGATCCCATTGGTTAAAGTCCTTTGGAGGAATTATTTAAGAGAAGAAGTTACACAGGAAAATGAGGAGAACATGAGGAAACAATACCCCCACCTATTTGATCAATCAGGTAAGAAATTTGAGGATGAAATTTCTTAAGGGAGGAAGAATTGTAATAGCCGATTTCCAAAACATGATTAAGGGTTAGAACCTTAGACTATTACATATAAGTTTTATCATTGAGAATTTATAAAATGCATTTCATTTATATGCATAATATTCGTATACACACTTGAATCATGATTCAGGAAACATTGCAAGGATAGTATATGCGCTCAATTGACATATTTTGGGGTATGGAAGATTTAATATGATTATGATTTGATTGTGTATTGCTTATGTTTTAAATTTAGGTTTGATGGATTACAATTAGTAAATTAGAATTAATTGTTACAATTAGGAGATTGATGAATTGATATGTACATTTGGACTAGGAAAAATGTCAAGTGGCGAGACAAGTTGATACATAGCAGTAGAAATAAGTGATATGTGGCAGTAGGATTAAATGACAAATGGCTTAGATAATTGGCTGACAAATGGCTTGGAGATTTAATGACAAATGGCTTAGAGATTGAGTGACAAATGGACTAAGTATTCAAGTGACATTTGGTGGTTTAAAAAGAGGACATATAGCATGGTTCTTTACTTGACAAGTGTCTTAACACTGACCACACACCTATACCCCACGACACCTACATATGGATGACCATTTTCTCTTTTGTTTCTGCTTCATTCTATCTTCTTCTTCCTTCTCTCATTTTCAACACTCAAACCCAACCCTCACAACTTTGAGTTTTGTCAAAATCTGCACTTGCCACTCTAATAATTTGTTGCCTTCATCTTGTTGCTGAAAACCCAACCTATTTTCACCTTGAATTTGTGATGATCTTGCATGCTTGGAAGGCTGGGTTAACTTGATGAATTGAGGGGGAACTTGAGCTAAACAAGTAAGTAAAGTGTTGTTCTCTATGGCATGCTTTAATAGAAAGATTATGATGATTTCTTAGGGATGGATTGGTTGTGATAGTGGTGTTTAATGAGTGCTAGAATATTAATGAAAATGGATACAATCATGTTCTGTTTTTAAGTGTATGAAAACCATGGGTTATTGGTTGTTATATAGATGAATTAAATTGAGTTTTAAAGTAAAATAAAGGTGAATTTATATTAAAGAAAGGTGCTAGTGTAGTGTTCTTGAAATGTGAAGAATTAGGATAACGTGTATGATAGTGAATGATAATTTCATGTTCTGTTTTTGAATGTATGGAAAACAATAATTTATAAGTTATTGTATGGATGATTTTTAGTTCGAATTTAGGTGAAATTGATGAGAATTGAAGTATAATTAATGAAATATTAAGAAGATATTTAGCATTTGGTATGAAGGTGTTAAAAATTTGGAAAAATTAAAGGAAAATGGAGGGTGAACACTCAGTTCACTCATCCCACAATCATGAGAAGACCACCATCATGGGCAATGCTTTGGAAACAAAATTTTCTGTTTTGTGTTATTATTGAACCAACTATGAATAAGTTACTTTACTTTAGTACATTTGGACTTGATTGACACTTAAAATGAACTTAGCTTGATGTTCGATTAGTTGGTTAAGTGTTTGATAAGTTTAGGTTATTAATTGATGTTATAACTTAAGGAAAGGTTTGTTTGATATTATTGTATCTAAATATGGAAATTAAGAATTGTTAAAGGAGTAAAGGTGTTTTTAGGAATGCAATTGTGATCCAAAGGATATGAGTAAGGTGTATTAGGTATGGATGAATGAGAATTGAGAAATTGTGTGATTATTTAATATTAGAAAAGGATCGGTGAATGTAGGATTGATGAATTTAGAATAATCGAGTTTCTTTGAGGTATAAACCGAATTGCAAACTAGTTATATCTACGTTATGATGGACGAATGGTTAAGATATGTGATTTAAGGATACATACTCGGAAAAGTCAATTGAGCATGGATTGAACATGACGTATATACTTGTGCATGATTGAATATTTATATGATTGATTAACTTAGTAATGTGTAAAATATGTGTGTATTGCATGAATAAAGAAGCATAAATTGAATGTCAGCATCCAAACAATGCCAAATCATCAAGGCAATAGCTTATCTAGAGTGTATTGTGAGTTAAACTAAATGTTTCTCACTATGATTGAATTGTTTCTAGATTAACTTCCAATTAACGAACTGCTACTTATCTAATTGCTATGATTTCTAACATTATTGGTCCGAGGAGTTTGATACTTGGGACTATATATGGAAGTGTTTTATAATTGTATATGAGTACGAAAAAATGTGTACTCAACTGAATGTTGAATGCCAGATTCAGATCCGATGAATACGATAAATAACTGTGCACATTAAAGGAAAGTTATTGATAGAATATTTTGTGAATTGATGCATTCTATCACACTATTATGCATAATCAGATAAAGGAGTTATGACCGGAGTGACCAGTGTGAAAAAGAGCGTAAAGCTAAAAAATGTGCACAAAGAGCCATAGGCTCAGTTATTAATAAGCCTGGTATCCGCAATAGATACGGGATAGAAAATAAGCGCTCGATCATAAAAAAGTAAAAATTAATGGAGTCACATGTGCATTTGCATATATAACTTATTATGTATCATATGGGTGATTGAAATGAATTATTGGATTGTTCTAAAATAATCATACGAAATATTGCACACGAGTTATACTTGTTGAAGCGTGATAAAATGTGACATAATATTTAATATTGGATGATATGATTTGCTTATGAATTGTACTTTTGATTTGATATGGGTGAGCACATCAATGATGGTTCACTCACTAAGTTCGCAAACTCATCAAAATTACATTTGAGATACGAGGGAGACCTAGTTTCTAAGGCAAACTAGTAGAAGTCTAATACTGTCAATAATGGAAATAAGAATGGCTCAAAGGTCTGATCAGTTGATACTGACGAGTCTAGTTAGGATATGTTATTTAGCTTCTCATTGTATATTAAACATTTTGTATGGAGTAGTAATGTAGCACCCCACTCTTATAGTGCATATCCTTGAACAAACCGATGGTATTCGAGAATACACTTTATAAGGGTGGTGCACTAGGACGGTCAGTCAGACTCATTACAAAATTTTTTGTCACATCATACGCATCAAATACGTTTAAACAAATCAAAACTCAATCACGGTCCATATCATTTGTACACACATCGAGTCCAAATCGATTCACATAAACATTATAAGTTTTTTTCAGAATACATTTTAAAATATAAAAGAGACTGTAGACATATGCAGGTGTCAATTGATCCCGATCTCTATCTCTTATTCGATTTCAGCAGCAATATTCCAGTTTGTTTATCTAGGTATCTCCTCTGAGCCTGAAAAATAAGTTACAATTTTGGGTGAGTTTTGCAAACTCAATGAGCGGACCATCCTCGATGGCTCACTCATATCACATAACACATATAGTTCATGCTTCAAATTCACATACACTTCATGTCAGCATATATAGCACATCATTTCACCAATAATCATATAACATTATATAACACTTTGATCACTTATTTCACAGTTCACATTCAGAGCAGTCAAACAGTTCATTTCGATCATTTAAAACATAAATATCAATAATATATGTAATGCGTATAAGACTCACTTCCAATTGTTATCGTTGTGACTAAATGCCTGTAACTGTCCCATATCAATTGTGGATACTAGGGTCATTAATAATTGTCCCTTATCCGTTAGGAATATAGGGCTCATTACACATTAGTGAGCCAGAGGCTCTTACCACATTATGAGCTTTAAGCTCTTTTTCACTTTCTAAGCTTTAAGCTCTTTTTTGATGTCTACTCCGGTCATATCTACCTTTATGTTATCATGCATTCATGTAGTGGAATGCATCACATGTATTCAATCAATCAATTGCGCTCAATCTTACACATTTATAATCATATTCACGTTCACATTCTCATTCGCATTTATCATCAGACTTTGGTCCGGCATTTAACATTTACGTTGAGAATCACTTAGCCAGTCAAGTTCATATATAATGAGCACTTCCAATGATTTTCATGCATCAAATGCCTCAGACATTTAATATCCAGAATCAACTCATTCACATCATACAATAATTCAATAATTCAATACAAACATTAAAACAAATAATTACTTAAGAGGAGACAATCTAGGTTGACTCACACTACACTCCAGATTAGCATTAGCTTCTATGATCTGGAAACTTCTGGATGCTGACTTTCAACCCTGTGTATCAACTTTATGCAATACATATTTATACACATTACTAATTGAACGTCACTTAAACATTCAGTTATACACATATATATGTGTATAATGTATAACGCATGCTCATATTGACTATTTCAGGTATATTTCCTTAGTTCACATCTCATAATCATTCATACTTCATAACTCATATATGCCTAATTTGAACTTAAGTTTACACCTCAATTATACAAGATTATTCTAAGTTCATCACTCAATCATTCAATAAAGTTATTCTAACATTATAAGATCACATAATGTCCAATTTCTCATTCATCTTTACTTAATACTCATCATTCATCTCCTTTTAATCTCATTAGCATTCATAAGATCACTTTCATTCATTTCAAATTGTCATTCTCACAATTTCATCAGATCTATGCCCGTTAGACAGACCTTATATCTATAGGGTGGACATATACCTATATATACTGTCTATTAGAGCAATTTCAGTCCAAATGGCCAGTAAATGTTTGTTAGGTGGACTTCATGTTTGCTGGGCAGACATTCTTAGGTTTTTCAGCTTTCCAGCTCCACTTATGTCTGTTTGGAGGGACATCATGTCCCCTGGGCAGACATTCACTGGATACTTATAGAAATATGAAATTTTAACCTTCTTGAAAGCAAAATCTCTCTTCAGAGTCTTCATGGAAGTTATAGAACTCAGAGTTGTCTTTAAAAGCATACTTAAATGACCTTAATCTGACATCCACAGAGAAACTCATGCCTCTTGCCCCAAAATCTATCCATTTACTTAATCCTATTAATCTTAATCTATTTCTTTAATTATAACCTCAATTATCACCCTAAGCAATCACACATTTAATCACTTATTCAAGCATCATACCAAGGTTTTAAAGATTCATTCAAGCCTAGATGCATCATAGGAAAGTATCTTATCAATTGCTGTCTCAAACATCACATAAAAGAAATATATTTCAAGTAAAAGTCATTCCCATTTTCTAGCTTTTCCAACTTTATTTTTAGGTCAGCTGTGTATGACCAACATGACCTAGAAAATGAGGTATTTAGGTAAAAAAGTTTTCTAAAAAAATGTTCCTATATGTCTCAAGTTTCTAACTACATATAATTTATGCAGATTGGTTCAGTATTCTATGAGTTATACCCAAACTACTACAGATTGTTCTTAAACTGCAATAGCATCCAGTACTCAACTTTAAGCCAAATTTCAAAACTCTTAGGGACAAAATTCAAATTTAATTCCTTCATGAAAAATGTATCCATATGTCTCTACTTTAATTGTAATTAAAAATAATCCCATTTGGATATCTATATTTCAAGATATGGCCAAAATACAAATGCCTATTCAGTGGAAATACTCCATCTAACATATTCCAGTACACATTTAACTTCATTTTCACCCTAGTTCATCTCTTTTGCTTAGTCTATCATTTCTAGATCATGTCCTCATTATTTCCTCTTCATTCCTACTTCCATTTCAGATCAATATCAATCACAAAAAATCATATTCTATGATTGATCATTAACACCAAAAACATAACATATCATATACATACATTCATCATATTTTCTGCACACATATATTACTCCATCATCACATTCATTTCACTTATAAAATATCACCCTAATTCTTCCCATTTCAAGACACCATAGTACTCTTTTTTATTAGCCTTAAACTCATTTTAACTCATCTCTATAACAATCAAAGAGATACACGTTATACAATAAGAAAACAGAACATAAAAACCATCCATTCATCTATCAAATTTCTACATCATTTTAATGATCATTCTAACTCAAATAATCTCAACAAAAACTTATGACATATTGATCATCATATATGTAAAAGCAAGACATGAACTTACCCATATTTCTCATTCACATTTTAGCATGTACACATCCTCATTTTATGATCATTTAACTCTTAACTATCATCAAAGCATATTTCATTCAACAAATAAAGAAGAGTAATGCTTTATACTCATTTGTTTACTTCAAGATATTCAAAATCTCACTTAACCCTAGCTTTCCTTAAACCACATAATCATCACCTCTCATAGAGGAATGGGTTGGGTCTTTTGTAGCAAGGTGAAGAAGACAAAGAAAAATAGGAGTAATGATGGATGAAAGCAAGGTGCAATGTTAATGAAGTTTGGTGAAGCAAAATCGTGAAGAAGAAGAAGAAGAAAACAACAAAGAAGATGAGAGTAGGAATTAAAATGAAAGACAAGGTAAAGGATGGTCTTTCACCTTAAGCATCGTGAGTCAAAATAAGTGGCAAGGCAAGTGACACTAGTCATTTGCCACTTGTCACTTGCTTGAGGTCTCCATTTGGTTCTTTTAAAAACTAGTCCACTTGTTTCGCCATTTTTATCTAATTATCTCCCGACTTTCTATAATACTTGTCATTTAATCCTAATATCATATATCAATTATTTCTACTACCATTTGACATTTATTTCTACTACCATTTATCAATCATTCTGCCACTTGGCATTTTTCCTAGTCCCAAAATACACATAAATTTCAAACATGTCTTAAATTTTTACCAAAAATTCTAAATCAATACTTATACACACCAAATCAATTTTCAAGACATATTATCCACAATTCACCATATAATCACATTCATAAATCAATAACACCTAGTAAATGTCAAATGAGTATATGAATAATCATTGTAATATGTGCAATTTTCAACAACCACATGTGTGTATGCTAATATTTTTCATGAACATGAAATGCAATTTTCTATTATCTCATTGCTATTTCTCATTTACAAAAATCTAGCGTTATAATCGTATAGAAACGAGATGTTACAACTCTCCCCATAAAAAAATTTCGTCCTCAAAATTCTTATCTGATTGATCAAAACGGTAGGGGTATTGTTTCCTCATATGCTCCTCCGTTTCTCATTTAACTTCATCATTCGAATAATTTCTTCCAATTGACTATAGTCAATGGAATCACTCAGCCTTTCAATTACTTATTTAGATATCCTTCCCTCTTAACTTATTCCTCAATATATACTCGTAAATTTCACTTATTGTACTGATAATATATCTATCGGATCGTACCAATATCTCCTAAACATACTCATATTGTAACATCCTGTCACTTGAATTAGGGTCAAAATGGTGATTATTCGAGATTAATGAGAAATTAGGAAGCATAACTCATGTTTATGCATAATGTGGCATACACATACATGATATTATTGATCTTACACATTACAATTATTTCTACATGCATTCATTGACATTTTCGGGTATTATTAATTGCTAGAAATGCAATTAAAATGTGAATTGTGAATTATTTGAGCTAAAATTTTATTTGGAGACAATTATTATTATTTTAGAAATTTTGGTGAATTTTAGAGAATTTCTGAAAATTTGAGGTTTTTAAAAAAAATAATAATATAGACTAATTGGAGTGTGACATGTGGCAGTCTCATATGTATGACAAATGGGTTACATGCATGGTGCCACGTGTAAGGTAAAAAAAACAAAGAGAAAGAACACTTATCTAACTCTTTCGGTGTTATTCACTAAACATTATCCAAGTCTCTTCTTTGAACATCCACTACCGACATTTGTTCTTCAATATCACTACTGAACTTTTTGCTGAAACATTAATTAAGTTGTGTTTCACTTTTCTGGATGTTGTGTAAATGATTTTGATGATGGCTAGTATTAGAGATGAATAAATGCATGAGAAGGTTAAGCAGCAGAGTTTTGGTGAATGCATGTGTTAAATGATTAGATGAGAAATCGAATTTTTGAAAGTGGGAAAATAGCAGAAAGTGTATTAATAGCTTGTGATACTTTGAGTCGAAAATTCACGTTGCTTTGTTGTTTTGGATGAATGTTTAGAAATGATGCTAAATGAGTTTAGAGTTAAAGGGAAAGTTTATGGTGAAACCATGATGTGAGAAAAACATTAAAATGAAACGTGTAAGGTGAAGTGAGAGGGAATGTAAATTTGTATAGTGCAGAAAAATATGGAAATGTAGAAATGGAATGTGTGAATAATAGCCTATAGTTTTGATGTTTATGTGAATTTTGAATTTTTGAATTGTTTGGTGTTATTGAGTTGAAAGGGGAGTATGTAACTTAGTTATGATATAGAAATGAAAAGTTTTTGGTGAAATGAAAGTGTAGAAGTAAGTGCAAAAATGTATCAAATATATTCCAAACTGGGTGATGATGATAATGATGATATA
>JAOQML010000004.1:20436549-20462943 GCA_027568935.1 Erythroxylum urbanii
TGTTGATATAATGATATGCAATGTTTGTGTACATGTTGATGAAATGAATGATTGGATTATTTTGAAATGATTATATGAAATGTTTGTAGTTCATGATGTATTGTTGAAATATGATGTATATTATGATCTGGTATTCAATATTGAATGATGTGATACATCTGCTGAATTGGGAAATACACTTGTGATGTTGTATTTTGACTTGAGCGAGCACATCAATGATGGTTCATTCACTGAGTTTGCAAACTCATCAAAATTGCAATGTTGATTTTTAAGTACAAAGGAGACCGATCTTCTAAGGTGATATAGTATAAGTTTAATACTGTCAATTTTGGAAACAAGAATGGCTTAAAGGTCTGGTCAACTAATACCTGTGGACTCTAGATAGGTAGGAGTTCAGAATGAAAAGATATGGTGAGTCTCAAGTTGATTCTGGTAGGAGATTCAGTAAATGTCAGAATAGATCATTCCGATCACAAACTAAATCGAGATGAGGTTTAAACCAAGAGGTAGTTTTGTACAAGATGGTATTGGTAGAGGTCAAGTATTAGGAGGACAAACAAAATAGATGCCTAGTTGTGAGCACTCTGAAAAGAAACATGGTGGGGAGTGTTGGAAGATATCAAGAGCTTACTTCCATTGTGGCTCTTTTGAGCATCATATTAGGGACTATCCCGTGACTTTGGGACCACAGTTTGGAGTGAGAGGGGATCAGTAACTGAGATGACTGTCTAGCAAAGTAGAGCTACTGGAGCAGGACAGAGAGGCAGAGGTAGAGGTAGACAAGTTCAGCAGGTCCTAGTGTCAGGACTGAGGTACGGAGTAATCAGCCGTTGTCTCAGACCAGACTCTTTGCTATCACCAGACAGGAGGCACAAAACTCCCCAAGTGTTATTGCAAGTGTGTTACATGTCTTTCAATTTGAGGCATTTACATTGTTAGATTCAGGATCTACATATTCATTTATCACACCACTTCTAGAATCTAAACTGCATTATGAGAGAGAGATCTTGAAATTTGGCCTAGAGGTGAGTACTCCAGTAGGTAGTACTACAATGATTAAGGAAGACTATAAAGGGCGCATTATTCTAGTTGATCAGGCAGAGTTGGAAGCTAATTTGATAGTATTGCAGTTAAAGGAGATAGATCTAATTTTGGGTATGGACTGGCTTACTGTACACAGAGCTGTTATAAACTGTTACACTAAAGAAGTCATCCTCAAATCTCTTAATCAACTAAGAGTGATATTTTAAGATATTAGTCAAGCAGTACCAACTAGGTTGATTTCCTTAAACTGCTCTCAGACTGATTCGAAGTGGATGTGAGACTTACTTAGCCTATGTGACTGATACCTGGAATGAATAGACAATTCAGAATATTCCTGTTCTTAGGGATTTTGTGGATATGTTCCCTACTAAATTACCGAGTTTACCTCAGATAGGGAGATAGAGTTTACTATTGACTTAGTTCTAAGTATGGCTCCTATATCTATTCCTTCGTATAGGATGACACCTGTGAAACTTAAGGAACTTAAGACCCAGTTGTAGGAATTGTTGGAAGTGTGTCACCTTGGGGAGCTCCAGTTTTGTTTGTGAAGAAGAAGGATGCGACTTTGAGATTGTGTATTGATTATAGGCAGTTGAATCAAGTGACAGTGAAGAACAAGTACCCTTTACCGAGGATATATGATTTACTTGATCAGTTACAAGGAGCTCAGGTATTTACTAAATTGGATTTGAGATTAGGTTTCTATCAATTGAAGATAGCAGAAGTTGATGTACTAAAGAGTGCATTCAAGACTAGGCATGGGCACTTTGAGTTTTTGGTGATGCCTTTTGGGTTAACAAATGCTTCGACAGCTTTTATGGCATTGATGAATAAAGTGTTCCAATCTTACTTAAATCATTTTGTGGTTATATTCATAAATGATATTTTGGTGTATTCGAAGAGTAGAGAGGAACATTCTGAGCATTTGAGGTTAGTCTTATAGATAATGAGGAAAAAACAATTATATGCTAAGTTCAGTAAGTGTGAATTATGGCTTGATCAAGTGATACTCTTGGGTCATATAGTATCTGGACAAGGCATACAGATAGACCCAAAGAAAGTTGAGGCAGTGATGAAGTGGGAAGCCCCGAGAAATAAGTCTGAGATCCAGAGTTTTCTTGGATCAACGGGTTATTACAAAAGGTTTATCGAGGGGTTTTCTTTGCTCTAAACCCCTTTGATAAAGCTTTTGAGAAAGAATGTACCATTCAGATAGACTGATGAATGTCAAAGGAGCTTTGAGAAATTAAAACACTGATTAATTATAGCATCGGTGTTAGCTATTATATCTGGATCTAGAGGATATATAGTATGTAGTGATGCTTCATATTAGGGGTTAGGATGTGTTTTGATGCAATATGATAGAGTGATTGCATATGCATCAAGACAATTAAGGTCTCATGAGTTCAATTATCCGGTTCATGATTTAGAACTTGCTATAGTGGTCTTTGCTTTGAAGATTTGGAGACATTATCTGTATAGTGAAATATTTTAGATATTTACAAATTATCGAAGTTTGAAATATTTATTGAGTCAGAAAGAACTAAATATGAGACAAAGGCGATGGATTGAATTGCTTAAGGATTATGATTGCACAATTAAATACCATCCAGGTAAAGCTAATGTCGTGGCTGATGCATTAAGCAGGAAATCTAATAGCAATGTGACACAAATTCAGACATTGAGGTTACCAAACCTAGTATAACTGAGAGCATTGAATGTTGAACTAAATTTAGGCCAGAATGAAGGATTGTTGGCTACATTGAAGCTTAGACCGATATTGCATGAAAGGATCAAAAAAGTTCAAAGCAAGGATCCAGAAGTTGTGAACCTTATTAAGAAATTGAAATAGAATCTAAATTCTAAGTTTGAATTAAGGGATGATGCATTGTGGTTGAAACAAAGATTATGTGTACCTGATGTAGATGATTTGAAAAAAGAGATTTTAGAGGAAGCATATATAGGGCCTATATTATGCATCCTAGTACTACCAAGATGTACACTACTCTGAAACAACATTTCTAGTGGCCAAGTATGAAGAAACAAATGGCGAAGTATGTTGCTAAATGTTTGACTTGTCAATAGAATAAGGCAGAGCATCAGGCTCTAGTTGGGAAGTTATAGTCATTGCCTATTTCAAAATGGAAATGCGAGAGGATCACTATGGATTTTATTATGGGATTGCTGAGGACTCCGAGCCAACATGATGCCATATGGGTCATTATTAACAAATTGACAAAATCATCCCATTTCTTACCTATGAGAGAGACTAATACACTAAATCAGTTAGCCCAAAAGTATGTTAATGAGTTAGTGAGATTACATGGAGTTCCAGTGTCCATTGTATCAGACTAGGAACCCAGATTTACTTCTAAATTTTGGGGTAATTTACAAACAGCTTTGGGTACAAGGTTAAAATTTAATACAAACTTTCATCCTTAGATAGACAAACAGAGTGAGAGGACTACTAAGACTGTTGAGGATATGCTCAAAGCTTATGTTTTGGAGTTCCAAAGAGCATGAGATCAATATGTAACTCTTATTGAATTTGCATACAACAATCATTATCACAGTAGTATCGGTATGGCACCATATGAGGCATTATATAGAAGAAAGTATCGATCGCCTTTGTATTGGGATGAAGAGGGTTTAAGGATTGTTGAAGGCCTAGAGTTGATTCAAGATACTGTTGATAAATTTAAACTGATCCGTAATAGAATTAAGGCAGCTCAAGATAATTAGAAAAGTTATGTAGATCAGCACCAGAGAGATATGGAGTACTAAGTGGGAGATAAGGTGTTTCTGAGAGTATCACCTTGGCGATGAGTGCTAAGGTTTGGTAAAACGGGTTAGTTAAGTTCTAGATACATTGGTCTATATGAGATTACTGAAAGACTAGGACCATTGGCTTACAAGTTAGCATTATCAACTGAGATGGCTCAGATTCATAATTTGTTTCATGTTAGTATGCTCAGAAGATATTGGACAAATCCGACACATGTGTTACCAGCTCAGGAGGTTGAAGTTGCAACTAACTTGAGTTATGTTGAGGAAACTCAAGTTAGTTATCAGACTAAGCAATTGAGAAACCGAGTGATTCCATTAGTTAAATTCCTTTGGATGAATCATTTGAGAGAAAAAGCCACATGGGAAACTGAGGAGAATCTGGGGAAACAACAACCCCATTTGTTTGATCAATCAGGTAAGAATTTCAAGAATGAAATTTCCTAAGGGGGAGAATTGTAATAGCTCGCTTTCCATACTAATGGTTAAGCCTTAGATTATTGTATATAAGTCAAATCATTTTAAATTTGTTATTTATTTAGTGTAAATTTGAGTGGTGTGTGTGCATTTAGGGTTTAATTATGTTAGTTTGTGTGTTTTAGTGTTTTTATGGGTTAGATTAAGTCTTTGAGCTTAAATGTTATGTTTTTGAGGTACTGTGATACATTTGTTAGTGTTTCAGCGTAAACAGGGAAGAACAGCGAAGATTCGAGGAATTTCGGCCCAAAGCCATAGGCCACGATCGTGATAGAGAAGGAAGAGCCAACAGCATCCAGGCCATGATCGTGCACTGGGAGCACGATCGTGATAGAGAGCATCAAGTCAGGCCACGATCATGACAAAAAGGTTAAACAACAGGCCACAATCGTGCCCTGCATCAGGCTGATAGAAAAAACTAAATTTTCGTAATATTTTATGGACTGTTTCAACCCCGATTTTGACCTAGGGCTTCCACAGAATAAATAGAACATGATATGACAACCGCAGGGGAGTTTTAGGAGAGCCGAGAGAGTCATGCAAAAGAGCATCATCTCGTCAATTCCAAGAAAAACCTAGAGAGAGATCAAGAGATTGAGGAAGGAGACGAAGGAAGAGAGACATGGAGATAAGTTTGACGCGAAGTACTTCTCGGAACAGGTGGTTTCCTGCAGTCACTGCCTCTGAGAACTGCTCTGACAATATTTCTTATTTTTATTTCAATCTTATGGATGTATGAAATTGGTATATTTATTGGAAATAGTGTTGTTGAGTGTTGATCTACTGTCTATACTCACCTTCGGGTTTTTTAGTTCTTGAGATTAATAAAGTTTATTTGATTGTGTTTCTTTCGAATTAATTGTGATTCAAATTCTGTTCTTAATAACTTGGTGATAAACTGAGAGGGTAATAGGTAAAAATCATCGATTTGTGCTAAAGATAGTTAGGTGAATCGATAGGTAGAGAATTAAATCAAACTGGTACAGTCGTGTAATGAGAGATCGAGCATAGATTCCTGGTAAGTTTTTAGACAACTTAGAACTAATTTAGGTTTTGGGTCAATCGCGAATCGAGAGATAGCGATTCCATAATTTAAATTAAGGATCATCAATTAGGGTTAAGAATTATAACTCGAGAGAGAGTAATTCACCCTAGGATCGTCTAGGCCCATTGAGTCGAAAATTAAATAATTGGTTGGATTTTCTTTAGTTTCGAATTAAATCCCCCTTTCTCTCATTTAGCTATTTCTAGGTTGATTTCGGATTGTTGTGTGAGTTGCTATTTTGTGACTTTTGTGCACTTTAAATTCTCATATTTGATTATTGATTGATTTAATTTCTGCATTAGTTAATTGTTTAGAATTATTATAGTTTAGGGTGACCTTAGATTTAGGACTAGTTAGCCTTCCTTGTGGGATCGATATCTTAGGTACTACACGAACCACCAGTGCGCTTGCGGAATTTACCAAGGTTATAAATAGTAAACCTTAGCGTGTGTAACCTTGCAAACAGTACACATTGCAAAGATAATATATGTACTCAATTGACATATTTCGAGGTATGAAAGGTTTAAAATGATCAATGATGTGAATTGTGTATTGTTTATGTCTTGAATTTTAGTTTAATTGGTTACAAGTAGTAAATTTGGAATTAATTGTTACCATTAGAAAAGTGATGAATTAAAATGTATATAGACTAGGAAAAATGCTAAGTGGCAAGACAAATTGACACATGAAAAATTAGGATGACTAAACTTATGAAATACGTGACAAATGGCATAGATAAATGAGTGACATTTGGCATGGGTAATTAATTGACAAATGGCAGCAATGATTGAATGATGAACGGACTAGTAATTAGGTAACATTTGGTAGCTTATGGAAGGGATTAGTGGCTTACATGCTTAAGGACATAGGTTAATGTAATATAGTGACATCTAGCATTTAAGGCGTAATGTTTCTGCAGGAGTTATTTCACCCTTGTTCATTCTTCTTCTCTTCTCATCTCTCACCAGCAAAACTTGCTTCTATCTCCTGTCCCTGTGTTTTTCTTGAGGCTATGTTAAAATATCACACTAAATACATGCTTTTACCCTTCACAAAATAGCTAAATAACCAGATTATTGTTGTCTTTTATCTTAGTCGAAAGCCATCTAATTTCCACCTTAAATTTGGGATGATTTTGCATGCATGGAGGGCTAGGTAGACTTGATGAATTGAACTAGAATTGGAAGCTTAATAAGAAATTAAAGTGTTGTTCTTTATGGCATGTTATAAAAGAAAGATTACGATGGTTAAATTGGGATAGATTGTATATGATGTTGATGTTGAAGATGTGTTGAAAAATGGAGAATGAATGGGTACTTTTCTATTTTATTTTTTCATGTACAAAAATAGAAGTTTATTGGCCATTTTATGGATGATTTAAGTTGGGATTTGAGGTATAACTGATGAGAAATTCATAATAAAGATAGGTGACATTAAGGTGTTTTCAAATCTGGAAAAACTAGAGCTGTAGGTATGTTGTAAAAAAATGAATGTTAATGACATAAGTGAGTAAAATTTTGTAAGCCTTAGTGTAACCAATATGGAAGTTAAATTAACCTGAAATAAAGTAACCTTATGGGACATGAAATCTGGAAATTTTCAGGTGTTAATGATGTTTCTAAGCTTGAAAAATTCGTTAGGTATTGAAGGTAAAAAAGTTATACACATTAGTGATGTTGATGACAAATTCTGGAATTTTAATTTCAGCCTTGTATACATTTTGAACTGGCTGAGAAATTTCACTCTAAATTAGTCTATTTGGACTTGATTAAGGCTAGGAATGAGCCTAGATTGTTGCTTCATTAATTGGTTAAGAGTTTGATAAGTTTATGTAGTCAATTGATGTCATAATCTAAAGAATAGACTATTTTGATGTGGTTGAGTTCAAATCTGGCAAATTATGATTTGTTAAATGAATAAATGAATTCTTTTAATGAAAACATGATCTTAAGGACATGAGTAATATGTATAACGTATGGATGAATGAGAATTGAAGAATATGGGGTATTTATGAATGAGAATTGGGTAAATTTATGAATATACATTTCTGGAAAAAGTTTGGTGAATTATATATTTAGCTTGCTAAAATTTCATATTTAAAGTAACAATTATGTGTGTATTATAAGAGGCTTTTGATCATGGAAATGTTCAAGGATAAGTGTTAAGTATGTTTGATGAATTTGGAGTAAATCAAGCTAACATAAAGGTACAAACCTGATTGCAAAATGGTAGTATACAAAATATGATGTTTGAATGGTCAAAATTTATGAAAAGTTACATACCCGAAAAGGTCAATTGAGCATGCATTAAACATGACATACACACACACACACACACACATATATGTATATATGCATGATTGAATATTCATATGATTGATCAACTTAGTAATGTATGAACTGTATATGTGTATTGCATGATAAAAGAAGCACAAATTAATCGTCAGCATCCAGATATTGCCGGGTCATTAGGACAATAACTTATTTGGAGTGTACTAAAAGTTAATCTAGATGTTTTCTCACTATGACTGAATAGTTTTTGATTAACTTTTAGATATTGAACTGTTATTGATATTATTTTGATAATTCCATACATTAATGGTTTGAGGAGTTCGATATTCGAGATTACATTGGAAGTGCTTTCTAATGGTATGTGAATATGGAAAATGTGTACTCAACTAAATGTTGAATGCCGGACTCAGATCCAATAAATGTGCTAAATGATTGTGCATATTGAATGAAAGTTATTGATAGCATATTATGTGAATTGATGCATTCCATCACATTGTTATATATGATCAAATAAAGGAGTTGTGACTAGAGTGAACAGAGTGAAAAAGAGCTTAAAGCTTATAAATGTGCACAAAAAGCCACAGACTCAGTTAATAATGAGCCTGGTATCCACAATGAGTACAAGACAGAATATGAAATGAGCCCAATATTCACAACAGATACGAGATAGTAAATAGGCGCTTAGTCATAACAAAGTAAAAATGAAAGTGAAGTCGCATGTACATTTACATTTATATATATATATATATCTTTACATGTATCATGTGAATGATTGCAGCGAATTGTTGAATTATGTTGATATAATGATATGCAATGTTTGTGTACATGTTGATGAAATGAATGATTCGATTATTTTAAAATGATTATATGAAATGTTTGTAGTTTATGATGTATTATTGAAATATGATGTATATTGTGATCTAGTATTCAATATTGAATGAAGTGATACATCTGTTGAATTGGGAAATATACTTTTGATATTTGTGTTCTGACTTGAATGAGCACATCAATGATAGTTTACTCACTGAGTTCGCAAACTCATTAAAATTACGATGTTGGTTTTTAGGTACAAGGGAGACCATGCTTCTAAGGTGATATAATAGAAGTCTAGTACTGTCAATTTTGGAAATAAAAATGGCTCAAAGGTCTGGTCAACTAATATCTATGGAGTCTAGATAGAATACTTTTGTTTCGCTTCTCCTTTCATGTTGAACTTTTTGTATAGAACTTTAAACTTCCAAATGTTATGTTATGTATAAACATAGATTATGAAATGTAATGAAAATGTAAGTCTCATTTTGTGAATGAAATGAGGAGTTTTGATCTTTGGAAATACTTATGTTTTATATGATGCCATTTTCATAGGGTATGTTCTTGAATGTCCTTTAGATGTTCGGGCATATGCTCTATGGTAGTGGTATGTTACAACAGAGCTGGTTCTGCATCGCTTGCCCAAGACTAGTTAACCACTATTTACGAAGCTGGTTCTACATCACTTACTCGTAATAGGTTAACCGTTATAAATATACCGGTATAATAACATGTATAAAGCATAACAGTGTACCATAGGCAAAAACAAGTTTTACATTTACAACTCATCTTATTTTCTAAATTAAATATGGGAGCATTCATAATTGAATTATTTTAATGTAACTCCCAATCATATAAAACTCGGTATAAATATTCACTTGTAAAATATCATTTGCATAAAACTTAGTATAAATATTCATTTTATGATCAAATGAAACCATTTACATAAACTCAATTTAAAGAACACTCATTTGTCATCAATTCTTTTGCAAAGAATTTATTCATATAAAATAGTTAAAATACACTCACATGTCATCAATTCTTTTGCAAAGAATTTAGTAATATAAAACAATTAAAATCCACTCACAGTTTTGCACACTTATCGTCAAGCACACTCATGTGTTCAATGGCCCTACTTTACCTACAAAAAATGCATTTTGCTTAGGCACTTATTTCCAAATTAGAAAATAAGGTATTAAAACTATAAATTCGGTTTAATCAAAGTCGAGCTTATTAGTTAATAGTATAACACATACATTAATCGTATTTTCGTTTACCACTAAAAGCTAACCTATTGTTCCCTATTTCTAAATATAACTTCAAAGGTCACTTAAATACCATATTTTATCGATTCTAACTTACCAATTCCTTCAAAACACAATCTCACCCAATTTAATTCACCATATCACAATCATGCACGATGAGTCACAGTTATGACCCATGTCCAGAATCCATACCTCCATATTTTCCCTAATTTTCACATAGTAAACTTTCATATTAGGTTTTGAGATCTGCTAGACATTTGTTCCCCTATGTCTATAGATTCTATATCGTCAAAAATCATGCCATTTCAACTTTTAAATAATGAAAAATGTACTAAATATCATAAGCTATTTCAACAAAGGCCAGTATCAGGTTACCACTTTCGATCTCAAATTTCACTATCATTCATCCTAAATTAGGTCTAGGTCTCTTCTAGATATTTTTAGTACTATGTCTTACATTTCAGCTTCAATTAGAATCACCCAATTTTGAGGTCTGTTGGCAGAGTTATGGCCAAAATATTAGGACTAGTTCCAGTTAACCTAAGACAGAATCCCACTACACATTCCTCTCTTGTCATATTCAATTAATTCCATACAAAAAAAACATCAAAGTAATACCAAGACAACATTGATCTTAAACACATCCATCTCACTCAAGAAAACCCATAAAAATCAGAAATTTAATCTAGGAAACTTACCACTTTTTTCTCTAATCTTTTAGGAAATGGTGAACACCAATCCTAGGTCAAGATTTCTTTAATTTTTACTCCAAATCCACCAAAAATTGCACCTCTCTTCTTCATCTTCTCCTTGGTCAAATTCTCCCTCTTTCTCTCTTCATTTCTTCCTTTCTTTTTGGCTCTCACGAATCCTCCTTTCAAATGAACCAAATTTTGTCTTCTTTTGCCTTTTTATATGACTTTAATACTTTACACGTCATTTTCTTATTAAACATCTTAAATGACTCATCATCATCTAGTTTAATATTTCTTAAACTATATGGAGTCTTGTAATTGTTCAATAAATGTGAGTCATTTAAAATTTATTAATTAACTCAATTTATGTAAAAAGACCAATTCGCCCTTTTATGGATTACTACACCTATAAACCAGATTAAATCCCGAAAATATTCCACAACCATCTCACAATCAAATTGACCATGGGATACTTTAATTAGGATCAATACTTAGTAATTAGGTGCCTAAAAAATTTTGAATGGGTTTAAAATCATTAATACCCATTATTTTCCAAAAAGAGCATTTTAGTCCAATAATTTTGTATTACCCGAATTCTATTCAAACAACTTCTGTTTTGACCCATTTCAGTTACTATAGACCCCAATCTTAATTTTGGAGCTTTTCATCATATTTTGAAATTATTCGGTAACTTTTCGATTGCTTGGAAGAATTTTCGGATTGAACCCGAAAATCACTAAATGTCACTGAAATCATCCGTATTTCATTCAAAAGTATCAACTAAATCTACAAAGCACATTTCGGGGCTTTTAAAACTTGATCGGATTCATTCCGTAGCTTTCTAGAGTTTTTAAAATTTTTCGAGAAATTTTTGGTTGAGTCTAGAATCGTCTCTGGTCTATCCATGATCTTCGTTATAACATCAATAATACATTTAAATGCTTAAATTACTCTAGTATACCACAAATAGAGCATGCTCTATAAAATGCATATACAACATACTACACGGTACAATCATCGAACTAAAATATTACAATTTGTCTTCAACAAGACCCATTCCTTCTAAGGGAAGTACTATGGACTCAAAAAATGAGAAAGAACATTTAAAGTTAATGATGAAAAATATATCAAAAAGAATGAAAGGAACAATTTTAGATTCCACAGGAAATCCTCCTAATCAAAGAGCCAAGATGAAAGTCACAATGAATTCTTCACAATAGGAGAAATTCCTATCTAATTGTCATATGCAATTTCTTTTATGAAGCTTTATGCTTCTTTTAATAAAACTTATAGGAAGAAAGTAAAATTTGTACTTGAGAAAAAAGAACGAAAAGTACTTATGATAATCACGGGTCTAGGAATTTCAGCGAAGGTAGTTTAAAAGAAATAAGTTAATAAGATGGCTCAACATATAAGGCCTCTGTACATTAAAGTCCACATAAATGGTAGGCAAGTTTCAAGAGTTTTGGTTGATAATGGATTAACTATAAATATTATGCTGACCAAATTGATGGAATTTTTAAGTAAAGATGATATAGATTTAATCCCTCAGAGGTGTCTATTGTCTTATTTATTAAGGAGATTACTATGGTATGGAGAATTCATCCTATGATTGTCACAATGGAGGGCAAATCTCTATTAGCAACTTTCTTTATTTTAGAAATATATGTAATTTATCAAGTTTTTAGGGATATATTAGATCCGTTCTAATTACCGTACATCATTTTTTGCGAAAAGTCGATGAGGTGAAAAATTGTTTAAGTTGATTCTTAGCATTTCCATTCTAAAATGGATATAGTAGAGGCAAAATTCTATTATGATCAAGTCAGGCCAGTTTAGATTCGAAAGTTATCTCATTGAGAATGTTCAGAAAACAAGGGTGAAAAAGAGTTAAGGTTAGAGATATAAATATTAGTGAAGACAACTACTATTGTGCTTATTAATAGGATGATGAAGGTTTCAATTATAGAGGAACCTAATAAATACTTTTAAAGAAAGAATTTGTAGGGACTGCAATCATATAAATAAAGTTATAAATGCAGCAGATCATAGAGAATTCTAAAAAGCTAGAAGGGTGTGAGAATGTCGAACTGGTTTTTAAGAAGGAAAATTTCTTAAAATAGGATGAAGTTTAGTTGGAAGATTTAGAATTTGTCGCTATAAAAATTGATAACTTTGGAAGCTAGAATTAAGAATTACTGAAGATATAAATTTGAGTAGTTCAAGAGAATCTTGGAGTGTGTTTATTAGTAAAAGTCTCAATCTAAAAATAAGAATGAAATTAGTTAAACTTCTAGAGGAATATAAAGATTGTTTTACATATAATTATGCTAGGATTAAGTAGAAAGCTAGTAAAACATATACTTCCTATAAGTCTTGAGTTTTGTCCTTATTGTCAACCTCCTAAATATTGGTCCAAACAAGTATAGTTAAAAGTCAAAGAAGAACTTGAGAAGTTGTATAAGGTTAGTTTTATTAGACCATTCAGATATCCTAAATGGTTAGCCAGTGTTGTACCTTTGGTAAAGAAAAATGGCAAGCTAAGAATTTATGTTGACTTCAAGGTTTTGAATGTTGCCACTCTTAAAGATGTGTATATAATATTGATTGTCAATTTTTTAATTAATGCAATGGCTAAATATTCCTTATTTGCTTTTGTAGATTTTTTTTACAATCAAATTTTTACAACAGGGGATGATATCCCTAAAATAGCCTTTAGATGTCTTTGATCAACAAGAACATTTAAACAGATTATGATGCCTTTTTGTTTAAGAATGTCGGAGCCATCTATAAGAGGTTTATGAATATTATCTTTCACATTCAATTAGGCCACAGTTTTAAAAGTTTATATAAATGATGTTGTTAAGTCTAAAAGGAGTATAGACCATATCTATAATTGAAGGGAAGTTTTTAAAGGATGAAAATGCATAAGTTGAAGTTAAATCCTTTAAAGTGTGCTTTTGGAGTAAAAGTAAGATATTGTTTGGGTTTTAGTTCACTAGAGAGGGACTAAATTAGAAAAAAATAAGGAAAATGTGATTCTTAAAGCAAAACCACCTCAAAATAAGACGAAAGTTTACAGTTTATGGGCAAAGTAAATTATGCCAAAAGTTTTATTGATAATGTGGCCAATAAAATGAAAGAATTCTTAAATCTCTTAAATTTAAAAAATTATGAAAAATTCCACTGAGAAGAAAGACGTTGGGTAGCATTTGATAAGATTAAAAAATACTTGACAAATCCTCCAGTTTTAATGTCACCTTAAAAAGGAATACCTTTGAAGTTATACATTCCTACTGCAAAGGAATCTATTTAGTGCTTACTAACACAAAATAATAAGGTAGGTCACCATCATGCTATTTATTATTTAAATATAATTTGAATCCAACAAAAAGGAAGTATGTCCCTGTTATGAAATTATTTTTGGCATTGTCTTTTTTTAGCTCAAAGTTAAGCATTATTTACTTCAAATTTGGATTTATGTCGATTCTCAAATCGATTTGATGAAATATATGCTGGATAAACCAGTTATTTCAGGGAATATTGGAAAGTGATTTATGAAATATAAATTTTAACCTATATAATTATCCTTAGAAGTAAGTAAAGGGTTAGGCTTTAACTAACTTCTTGCAAACCACCTAATGATAAAAAGTCAAAAGGATGGGGAGCATTTAGAGTTTACTTATAAAAGGAACCTTTAGGGGTTTAAATTTAACTATTTTAGCGTAGAGAAGTTAGCTAGTCTCAGGATAGTCGTTACTTTACAAAATGGAACAAAAACTCTTATTTTCTCTTAAGATGGATTTCTCATGTACTATAATCAAACTAAATATGAGGGCTTAATAACTAGGCTATAGCTTATATTGGATATCGGGGCTAAAAAAATACTCGCTATAGGAGATTCTCAGTTGGTATTATGATAAATAGTAAGATAATATAGGCGTATAAGTTTAACTTTATCACCTTATTATACTGCTACTGTTTAATCATTACAATTCTTTGATGATATTGAATTTTAACACATTCTTCGAGAAAGGGGTTGTGAGGTGAATGAACTTTCTTAAATTACCTTTGGGATAAGGATTTTTTAGGAGCTCGTTTATAAATATGTTGTTAGGCAATGAAAGTCTCATTTGTCTATTTATAAAAGAGGGATTTCCTTTTAAAAATTTAAAATTGGTAAAGGAGTTATTTAGGATTAAAGAGACGAGATTAAAACTGTTAATCCCTAATGGCACCCAAAGGGAGGTGAATTGAGCTCTTATAAAATTTAACAACTTTCTAACCAATATAATCAATTAATAACAATCAATATAAATGCATATGAGAAAATTGCTTAATATAAATTATTAGATGATTGAAAAATAATTTAAAACTGATAAGGAGAAAAGAATTCAAACCAATTATAGTGGTTAGGTAAAAAAACCCTTGCCTACGTCTACTTCCAAGAATGTTCTAAAAATTCCACTATAATTCTTCTTTCAAGGCGAATGATAACCTTTATACAATCTTTCTTAATAAAGAGAAACCCTTCTTATAATCTTCTTCGAAGGTGAAGAGGAATCTCAATCTCACTTATATCACCCAATAAATAAAATAATATATTGCCTAAACAAAATATTAAAACTCAAAATTCCTCACTTTATCACTTAATAACTCCAAAATGGCTAATTCACACAAATATAACATAATGATGCTCAAATAATATATATACATTTTAAAATATGTGTATACAGCACCCAAAATTTTATTAATCCTAAAACTAATAAGAAAACACCTATTTATAGTATTTTTGGACCTATAATACCTATTGAAGCCAAGAAATAGCTATTACAATGGTTATATTCGACGCAATAATTGATTAGTATAGTGGTCAAATAACAGGCATTAAAAGCTCTAGATTCACTAGTCATTGAAGCACTAGTCAATTAATACATCAACCAATGTTACAATGAATTCTCAATACTTAAAATTAAACATCTTTCACCTATATTGGTCAACAACTAACCTATTAACCGATCACCTTAAAAACCTTAAGTGCTCAAAACCAATTTGTTTAGCTCAAATATGATTAGGTCACTTCTCAAAATGTTCCCCAAAGATTATTTGAAAAATAAAAAGGCTTTTATATTAAAATCAAAAGCTTTAATGCCTCTTAATGAATGTAAAGATCTATGCAATGAAGTAAGATAAAAAAGATTATCCATGGTACGCCTTTTAGGTCATCAAATTAACAAATGAGTTTTTAAATAATAATACAAAAATGTGAAATGACCTTAATGATCCTTAATCATCTTTTATTCTAGTTTTGATATTCATTTTATCAGTTGCAAACTTCAACTTCTCTTTATCAACTTAATATCCTATCTTATTGAGTTTGACTTCATTTTGTTCTAATATTGATTTTCGTCAAAATAATAAACACATTAGTAGTAATTATGTTTTTTGTCATCAAAACATCAATTGGAACCTCTCTTGGTTCAATAATCTCCCCGTTTCTGATGATGAGAAAACATTTGTGATATTAGTAAATAATAATGAAGTTAATCATACAGACAATTATCAAGATAATGATTAGCTCCCCCTTAATTCATACATAACACATAATTCATTATGAAAGGCATAATTCAATATCAAGAATAAAAGAGATATTCAAAATCAAAGAAATATCATTCACTCAAGCAAATCATATAAAGTGTAAGAAATACAAACATGACAAAACAACCACCCCTCCTTATAAATGAAGTGGTAGCTATTTGCAATAGGGGATGGTGTTTTCCAAAGATAAAAAGTAAGTAATGGAGCCTTAAATAAGAACAAGAGAAAACAAAAGCAAGATAAAAAAAGGGGGCTTTAAATAATGTGTACTGGTCAATCACTTAAGGAAACTGGTTGACCAGTACAAGGATATGGTTGACCTTTAGATATCGACTAATTATGTCACAAGTTAACTTAATTCTCTTCCTTAAGAGAGACATTGGTCAACCATTATAGCCTTATGGTCGACTATTATAGCTTTGTGATTGACCATTTATATAATAAACTTTCTCATAAATATAATGGAACTATAAAATTTATTTAAAAAGGGAACATTGATCAGCTATTACAAAACATTGGTCAATTAATATGAGTAATTGGGAGATTAGAGCTTCGACCAAACAAAGAACAAACTTATTGGAAATATAAAAAATGTTAGATATTGGGCCATTGGTTGACCACTGAAAGATATTGGTCGACCAAAGTGACCATTAAGGTGACAAGACAAATGACCAAAAAGCCAAAAGACTTATTGGAAAGCAAAAAGAGGTGAGTTTTAAAGATACTAGTCAATCATACTAAGATATTGGTCGACCATTTAACTAAATAGCTTAAGGAACCATCTTTGAAACTCAAATATAAACATCAAAACTTCAATAAAATAATATTAGAACGTATATCAACAAACTAAACATTATTCAAAAATAATTTAATCATAACAAGGCCTTACAAAAAAGAATTCCTATCAAACAAAAAGACTAATTTTCCTTTAATTAAGCAAGATTTATCCTTATTAATGTTTAAGGAAATAATAACTTTGTGATCTTATGTTGTACAATAATCTCTAATTCTAGGTAATTTCAAAAATTATTAAACAATTTATTCATAATTCAAACCTAAAAAAACATCATTAAGGATTGATACTCATATTGACACATAAGTGCAAGTTATCATATTTTCTAAATTATAAACTAATAGTTACTTTTTGTTGATCATCACTTATGATTAGTTTGAATGAAGATTTTTCTTTAGTTTACAAACCATTTGAAGCATGTCATCTTTCTCATCTCCTCACTTGGTTTAATAACTAACTATTTTGAAATTTATTTGGTGGCTAACTTATACATTTCTTAGAACAACATCTTTAATACTTTCTTAGAGGTAAAAAGATGAAATTTATCAAAATAAAATGCATAAACTCCTCAATAATACTCATTTCAATAATTACTATCTTTACTATATACCATTTGCTCTTTTTTTAATAACCTTACAAACCAAGGTAATTAATATGTTTTAAGGACCCAAATAACCTTGGTTCCTTGTTTTTTTTTATTCCCTCTTCTTTTCAACCTACGCTTTCAATGGTTTGCTTACCATACTTTTGTTTGATAAAGAAAAATCTGTAAACATATCCAAACTTACCATAATAATGATATACCATGTTATATGAGTGATGATGATGCATAAATGCATTTTTGTATGTGCATGCATAATGAGGAACTCTTTTAGGACATTAAAGTTATTGAATGTTATTTTAAGGTAGTGAAATGTTTTATGATTATGTGTGTGCATACTATAAATGGAACCTTGTTGTATGCTTTTTTAGGCCCAAAAGGGTACAAGTGGGTTTGCATTTATTATAAAAGTCATGTCTATTCTTCCCTTGATAATATTGACCTCTATGCCTAGGTTATGAGCCATCTATAAAAGCATGATACTTGCTCTTAGTTTAAGCCTTAGAGGATGTTTCATTTGTATGCTTAGATGTAGACGCTCTGTGCTTATTTGTTATTATGGGCAATGGTTCCTCATTATATAATTTATTCCCTTGACAAAAGTAGTTTTATTATTATAAGCATTCCCATAATTATATCCAATTCTATACTTATTATTGGAATTCTTTTGAGCTCCTAAAATATTTTCAAGTTTCGCACTTCCCTTTATAAATTTATATAAAGAATCCTTGAAGGCATCAATTACCTTTTTAAATGTTTCATTCCCACACTTTAATGCATCTGAGCATGATTGTCATCAATAATCACATTATTGAATGCTTTAATTCTATGCAGTTCACTTTTCATCTTTTTATTCTCAATAATGAATGCAACTAACTCTTTTTAAACTTCCTTAAGTTTGGTAGACAATTCCTCTCTTTTCATACTCACAATTTCTAAACTTTCTAGTAATTAATCATATGTCAAAGCAACAACACTATTATTATTACAAGAATTAGGGTTAGATGTTACCTCATTATTTTCCATAACGATACAGCACATATGAGCTTTTTTTTCTTCTGAACATTGGAATTTGAATTCACTTGTGTCATCCTAAGTTGATGTTTTAAGTGCCTTCTTCTCCTTTTTATAATTTTTCTTATAATTTTCATTATCTTTGAGTCAAGGATATTGTGACTTTATATAAATGATTTTTCTATATTCAAAGCAAGTAATATTAGAGGATTGATATTTTAAATCATCTTTACCTTCCTTGAAGTCCTTTCTTTTGGATAATTTCTTTTTCAATAACTTCTTGATTTTTCAAGTGAGTAATCCAATGTCTTCTTCTTCGCTTTCACTAGTTAATATCTCTTCCTTTTTGCTTGAATCTTCCTTTGAGACTTTAAATGCTAAATTTGTTTGCTTCAAAAGCATCATTTCTTTTTTTGTCTCAAGGATCTTTATTTTGTATTTAAAAAGAGATCTAATAAGCTCCTCTAACGGTAAAGTTGTTAATTCTTTAGCTTTTTGTATGGCATTCCCTTTAGCTTCCTATATTTTTGGTAGTAGCTTAAGCAACTTTCTCACTATTTCAAGGTTAGTGTAGGTCTTTCCAGGATCTTTAAGAGCATTAATAATATCAATAAATCTAGTGTACATACTAAAAATGCTTTCATCATGCTTTATTTGAAATAATTAATATTGATGTGTTAGTATACTTATTTTTCTTTCCTTAACTTGATTTGTGACCTCATGAACAATTTCTAACGTATGTCAAATGTTGTAAGTCATTTTGCATATAGAGGCCCTATTAAATTCATTCCTTTCTGAAGCACAAAATAGGATATATATGGCTCTATTATTTAAGGATACTAATCTCTTATCTTATGGTTTCCATTCTTCATTTAATTTAGGTACCTATTTGTTATCCACAATTTTTGTAGGAATAAAGGGACCATTTAACACTATTTCCCATAGATCTACAGTTTCAGTCATTAAGAAGAATCTAATCCTAATTTTCCAATAAAGGTAATCATTGTCATCAAAGAAAGGTGGTATGTTAATGTTTTGTCCCTCTTAGTTGAATGATGAATGATGATGCTCCTAAATATGTCATTATGATATTTTCTATACAATTTCATTATAATTGACAGCCTAATAAACCTGCTTTGATACCACTTATTAATCCTAAATAGCACATAAAAGGGGGATGAATTGGGTGTTTATAAAATTCAACAATTATAAAATTCAACCATGTTTTTAACCAATATACTTCATTAATAACAAGCAATAAAATTGAGTATGAAAAAAATTCTTTTAATCACATTATTGAGTAATAATTTAAAGAGGAAAGAAAGGAGAGAATGTAAACTAATTTATAGTACTTCAACAAACAACCCTTGCCTACATCCATTTTTAAGACTCCTCTTATAATTTCACTATAATTCTTCTTTCAAAGTGAAGTATAATCTTTGTCCAATCTTTCTCTGTAAAGAGAAACCCTTTTTACAATCTTCTTCCAAGGTGAAGAGGAACCTTAGTCTCACTTGTATCACCACTAAATATAATAATATATTTCCCTAACCAAATATTATAACTTAAAATATCTCACTTTATCACTTCATAACCGTAAGATGGCTCACTTACACAAATATGACACAATAATGCTCATATGATTGAAAAATACTTTGAAATATATGTATACAACGCCCAAAATCTTCTTAATCTTATAACCAATGAGAAAACACCAATTTATAGTGTTTTGGCACCCAAATTAGTTATTGGAGCCAAGAACTAGTTGTTATAATAACTATATTTGACGTACTAGTCAACCAATATATTATACTGATCGACTAATATGCATTAAAAGCTCCAGATTCACTAATCATTAGAACAATGGCTGATCAATATGGAACATTGGTTGACCAGTACATCAACCAATGTTACCATCAAACTCTTAATACTTCAAATTTAATATCTTTAACCTAAATTGGTCAACTGTTAATCTATATAGGTTCAAAATTCACATCGAAAACATGATTTTAACAACTTAAATGCTAAAATCAACTTGTTTAATCCAAATATGATTAAGACACTTTCAAAAATGTTCTCCAAAGATTATTTGTAAGATCAAAAGACCTTTAGATTAAAATCAAAAGCTTGAATGCCTTTTGATGAATGTGAAGACTCATGCAATGAAAGAAAATGAGATGATTATATATAGTAAGCCTTTTGGATCATATAATAATGAGCTTACAGATAATAATACAAAATGTGAAATGACCTTGATGAGCCTTGATTTCCTTTTTTTCGTGTTTTGATCCTCATTTTATCAGTTGCAAACATTTAAATCTTCTCTTTATCAACTTTATACATTATCTTTTCGAGTTTATGGCTTCATTTTGTTCTTATATTACTTTTTATCAATATAATAAACACATTACTATTAATTATGTTTTGTTATCATCAAAACTTCAATTAGAAACTCCTTTGGTTCAACAATCTCCCCTTTTTAATGATAGATGTAATGAATTCAAAGTTGAGCTAGGTCAAAAGACTGGATCTCACTATGTTATTTATTGCAGGAAACTTAATCCTCTTTAGCCTTTTAGACTTAATGTTTCCAAAGTTAGACTTCTTGTTTTTGCAATATCAATGATTTTCCAAGCTCTTTAGCCATTTTTTGACCTTGTTGAATTCCAGGTTAAGATGCTTACCATTTTGTTTTAAAGTCTCTGGCTCTTACCTAATCAAATTGATGGCTTTTTCATACTCAAAAGCTTGATCCTTTTATGAGTCAAAATTTTTCTTTAGCTCTTAAATCTATGTCAGGAGGTTTTTACTTTTAGGTCACTCTACATCATAATCTTCTCAACATTTTAAAAAATGCTTAGTTTCTTATAGTAGAGAACTGAGTCATCATAGGAATACTAAAAAATCATAGGAGTACTCAAAGGAGGATAATGCTTTTCTGGGTTTACTCAAAAGTTCTCCAATGGTAGGAGATTAGGTATCATAACCAATAGAGGGCAATGTGCTAAGAAAAGACTGCATTAAATTTCTATTAAGAATTGCAGTTCTTGTTGCATTGTAAGCTTTAAGGACTCTTTAATTCTTATTAGCTCTTTATAATTAATTGATGGCATAGCATAGTGTCACGCAAGACATTAATGAAACTTAGATCAAAGACTTCCTAAAAAATTATTGTTATTGTCCAAACATCTCCTGCCTATAAGATATAAAAGAGCTTGTTAATAAGTGTGGATAATTTATGTAAACATTAAAGGAATTCTTGTTTTACATTTAGTGAAGTGACTTCTGAGTTCTTTAGTTCTTATAAACTTCTAATCTTCCCAAATTCTAGTTCATGAGAGAGGACAAGTAGTGGCAAGTTCAAATTTTGATCATCTATGAAAGAAATTGAAGGTATGAATATGTTTTAATAATAAAATAAAATAAGTTAAAGATAAGTAAGGTACCATCACTGATGTCTTTTACAAACTTCTCAAGAGAGGAGGAAGTCTTGTCTTTGGGAGTAGTTTCTTTAGTAATAGGTGAATTCAACTTCTTTAATCATCTTGGTAGAAGATCGGGGTTGATTTTCTTGTAGATTTCTTTACAAATGGCGCCCTTGCTTTTTTGGAGATTAAAGCAAATGGATATTTCTCTTTGAATTTTCTCTTGATGGTAAGGCTTACAGCTACTTCTACTTCTTATTGAGAAGTGGTCTTTTCCTCTCCTTTACCTTCAGCGTCTAACGTTATGAAATTTGACATAGCGAAAGTCAGTTATAGAGATTGAAATTAAAGGATTTAAAGAAAAACCAGAGTAAGAAGAAGTACCCTTGAGGATTACAAAATTCTAGCAAAGGACCAATTACTGGTATCACTTTTGCCACCAAAGATTATAGACTTCTACATCGATAACACTTACTATAGAAATCTTACACCTTAAGGTATGATAATGTTCAAAATTTTCATGTAAGAATTTATCATCAATGGCACTAGCTTTAAAGGGGACTCCCACAGGAAGTCCTGAAGGTATATGAGAATTAGGAAAAAACTAAGCTATCGACTTCAAAGATAAGGTGGATATAATTCAAAGCCCAAGGTTGTAATAAAAGGGCCACTCTTTAAAGCCTTATCACCATCTATTACAAAGACTCTTGGATTTGTGTAAGATCAGAACATTTTCTGATAAATAGTTTAGTAAAAGGCATCTGAAGGCTTGAAAATCTTTAACCAATAAGGCCTTTTAGAGGGATTCTCACAAGGATTAAGTTAGTCCACTAACTTAGACTTTAAAGATAATAGAGTGATCTGAATAATCCTAGTGAATTTACTACATAGGCTTGTTAAGAGATAAAGGCTAAGAAAATCTAGGAATCTGGGGTTTATAGAAGGAAGACCTTCTTTTTTCCTAAGTTTTGGAAAAATAAGTGAGCATCTAAAGTTGAACAAACCATACACTTAAATTGAGTCTTTGAAGAAGGAGAATTGATAAACTCTTACCCAGATTTATGTAAAGGAATCCTAGAAAAACAAAATCTAGAGTAAAAACCCTACTTAAGGCTACTGCTTTACAGAAAGGGAGGAATTCTAAACTCAGTTTATTTTTCTCTTAGTAAAAGATAAATTGATTCAAGAAAATCAATATGCTCTTCTCCAAAGATAGGATTCTTGAAAGAAGCATAACTATTAATTAGGCTAGATTAAGAAGAACATTTGAAAGCACTAGGGTCTAAACTAGAAGTCTCCTCAATTAAATAGACAAAATCCTTACCAATAACAGGTAAATCAGTAAAAAAGAAACAAATTTAAATGAGATAGATGCATAGCCGAAAGGAAAAATAAAAGGATTGAAAAAAGGACTCCAGAATTTTGAAACAACAAATATCGAGTTAGGTTTATACTCTAGTGGGTTTCCATATAAAGCTATCAATTGAAGAAGTCCTTGTCTCTTCTAAGTAGAATGGTAATAGGTGTATACCATGTCTATCCATTTAACTTATTGGTTTACATTCTTTGGCCATGGTTTTGAGGATTTCAGGGCTTATAATAAGGGAATTCAAGTAGGAAGTTTGATTTACTTACCTCTTTTAGGTATGGGAGAGATAGGAAAGGAGATCCAACAAATGAGGGTCTCTAATAGTTAAAAGTAATCCTTGTTTATGATTAAAATGTGAAATTACCCCTTGAATACTATAAAAAAATAGACTTAAACTATAGAAAGAAATTCTAGAAAAGGGTTTAAGGTTTAAAAACTCTTTACTTTAATTTGATAAAAGCTAGGAAAACTATTTGGTGTTTTATAGCTTGTATGTAGAATAAAATTAAAAAATCTATTAAAATATTTAAATAAAATAAAAATAAAAATTTAAGGTTTATATCTTTAGCATTCAGCTCAGCGAAATCTATGGAAGATAAAGAAGATGCATGGTATTTAGCTAACATAATAGAAGTTAAAAAAGGAGAGTTCATTGGGTTTTGGAGGAATTTGAAAGAAAGAGAAGGAAGAAAGTTTGAGGGTATTAGAGGAGATGGAGTTTGTTTAGAGTTTCAAGTAGCAAATGGCTGAGAATGAGAAGAATTTATAATCGAATGAGCAAAACCTAAAGGAGCAGTAGGAGTTTGAAATTCAAACGGAACAAATCTTTTAGTTTCCAAACTGAGTGGGTAATTACGAGCTTTAAACATAAAGGAGTATTGATACAATTGTTTTTCCAACATTCCCTTTCAATTAAGGACTCTTTTGGATAAGGGCTATGTGAAGGTTATCTTGATGATGCTTCCAGGCTTCTTCTTTTAGTTGGATTCTACTTGGTTCTTGAACTTTACAAAACCACTACTTCATATATGAGAATTTGATCAACGACTCTTGAACTCATTTTTGTGAGAATTTAATATGTCTTTATTATCATATATTTAGTTTGTCTAGCTAAACATTTGTGGATGGAAATTGGTGATAAACTGAGTGAAATTCAGCTTATTTAGCCCAAAGATGAAAGGGTTAGTTGTTAATATTTTCATAAGACAATTAGATTGTTTAGGAAATCTTACACAGGAATCAGTTAGGAATTCCAAGATTTGCGAAGTCCAAGCTAGTGATATATGGTTAACATGTGCTTTAAAAATAATTCTATATAGAAGGTGGTTAGTTAAAACGTGACTATGATTAAAAATTGGTTAGAGATTAGGCAATTAAATGAGTATTGTTTGGGGTAGTTGAATTTTAAAAGATTGTATAAACACAATGATATCATAAAAAAGAAAAAGGACAATTAGACTATTCAAACATGCACAATCTACCATTGTTTTAGGTTTCTTTGCATTTTGTACGCATCCTTTTCTTAAATAAAATTATCCTTTTAACTTAAATTTTAAACTTTAGCATTTAACAATTGGTAACTTAGATTTCCACTCTCTAAGTTTTTAAAACTCACTTATATCGTTGTTTAGAAGTTAGGAATATTTTTAGGAGAATTCCTCTCTAACACGCTCAAATTCCATATTGGTCCTAAAAAAATATCAAAAATAGATTTTCAAAATTTTCTACTATCATTTCTTCATTATTAACAATTATATCATCAACACTAAAGGTGAATTTGCTAGAGATAGTCTCGATACTCGTAAAGAAATTTATTTTTCATGTCAACTAGTTTTTTCCCACTATAAGTTGACCCATAGATTTCCTGGACTTACATGTAGACCACTAACTCGCGATAAAAAGTAACTTTTTCTTCAAAATAAATTTAATTACTAATCATATAATCCCTTTAAAAACTTTAACTATGAGAGCAATAGAGAGTTGAGGAATTAAATTTTAATTTTTCAATATAGAATTTGATTATAGTTAAATTCATACACGTGCACGCGCGATCACGTGCGTACACACACACAGACAAACAGATATATATATTCGGGCTTATTTGTAGTTGAAAAGGCTTAAAATTAAGTTCAACAAGTAAATTTAGATGTTTTAAGTATATTTGAAACCAGAACAATCTTGAACGCAAGTTCATTTATTTAGGTACTATCAAACTCAAATTTAAACTTAAACCTACCAATTTTTTTGGGATTCTTTTAACGAGCCACATCAAACTCATATTTAAGCTTAAACTTACCAAATTTTTTTAGACTCCTCTAACGAGTTGCATAATCATTATGATAAGATACAAATCTATCTATTACATAATTTAGATGTGAAAATTTATCTATTAAAAAAAGAAATAATAAACAAATTGAAATATTCAAATTTAGATTTATTATTTAATTTACTGCCACCTTTAGCCGCCCACGATACTTTTATCTGACTAGTAACAACACCCATACCAAGCAGCCACATATTGCCGCACCGCCATGAATTGGCTTCTCCAACGATGTCTGTATCTGACGGATTTAAATTCTCTTTGCCATTTTTTTCTATGCCCTCTATTTCAATAACATTTCACCCATTTAATTTTTCTTTTTCCTAATTATTAAATTGTTGGATGTTCTTTAAAACATGTGATTACAAAAAAATGACACGGAGGATTTAAAGCCGTATCCAACTAAGTGTCATCTTCGCGTTTTCGACCAGATTCTTCAGACTTCGACGACAATCTTAACAATTACAGGCTATAACATCTCTTCCTACTAGGAAGTTGCTGTTCTATTTCATCTCATTGACCCCTTATCACTGTTAGCAACTAATACACCTTCAGTACTGCTCCGATGCGTGTTCCAACGCTGTAACACAACAACGAGCCAATGAACAAAACGCGACTATCGCAATCGCACATTCTTCTTGCCAACTAGCCACCATCGCGCTTCCACCAGTATTATGGGTACTGTTCCGTACCGGTCGATACCGGCCGGGAAACGGAACGGTACCGATTGCTAAGGTACCAGCCGGTATCGGGTGTTTTCGCCTGATACCGGCCGGTACCAGCTATACCAAATGGTACCGGGCCAGTACCGCAAAAATTCTTTTGTTTAGGGACTAGTTTGTAATTTTGATAAAACATTATAC
>JAOQML010000004.1:20463716-20484276 GCA_027568935.1 Erythroxylum urbanii
TACTACAACTACTCCTGCTGCTGCTACTCCTCCTCCTCCTCCTCCTCCTCCTCCTCCTCCTCCTACTCCTATTCCTACTCTTACTACTACTACTACTACTACTACTATTACTACTACTACTAGTAGTAGTTTATGATATGACAATTGGCTATCTTTTGGTCAACTTATCAAGATGAATGAAGCCTTAACCCTTAGGAACTCACTACATCTAAATGCTTCAGTTGCAACGGCACTCAATGACAAGGAGATCTTCATACAATCAACCTTATCTAGACCTCTTTAAAATTGAGATCAACCAAACTTTCATGAGTTCTGGAGAAGATAGATACATCTACAAACATAATCCTAAAGGCATGTTCACTAATTTGTCCTACAAAAAGCTTTTCTTCAGGAATCTTTCTCCTATATCTTGGATAAAACTAGTGTGGGCTTATTATCTCAACCCTTGAGCTGCTATGACTCTTTAGCTTGCAATGAAGGATAAATAACAGATTGTAGACAAGATCGTAAAATTGAAACATTATCAATTGATGCTAACTCTGTAAACATTTAGAAGAGAATTCATAACATCTTTTCTTCAGTTGCACATATGCTAAAAGTCTATGAAGGGAATTATGTAGAAGGTGCTTGATTAATGAAGAATGAACGTTAAAGCTTGGTATTATGCTAATAGATTTTTAAATAAGTATGCACAATATTATTTTTGGGTGGTTCTATCATCATTAATTACAACCATATAGGATGAAAGAAATAGCAGAATCTGTCATGACAAGGGGAATCCTCATGATCAATTCTATCAGCAGCTAGTACAACACATTAGGCCCCAAATCATTATACAAAGATAGAAATTCCAAAACCTACAATATCTCCTTTCCTTTTGGAATGTCTAGTTTCCTCTTTTATCTTTAGTCCTTTTAATGACTGATACTCACTAAGCTTTAGTGACCTTAACTTCATATTGTAATATTATTTATCTGCCTTTTAAGGCTTACTAAATTTCTTATCCTTAAAAAAATGACTATTTTACCAAAAGTTCTAACTTATATTTTAATTAATTTCATAATACATTTTGATATGATTATATCTAACATTTAATTTCTTTTATGCACTTTTTTTTATATAATCTTAGTTAATAACACCTACATCTACACCTTACTTTAAACTATATTCTTAATATAATTTAAAATTTTCCAACTTACAAAAGAAATAAAAATCTAACTAAGGATTTTCATTTGTTTTGGTAATTTAAAATATTTAACATATAACTGATAACAATAAATATTTTTGTTCGTAAAAGGTTATAAGTAATTGCAAGTTTATATATTGTGACTTTGTAAACAAAAATCAATATTTTATTTTTGCTTATGAATGGACAGATTACAAAAAGAAAAGATAAGAGTTTTTTCACGAAAGATAAAGTACATTTCATTGTTACTGTTTATGTAAAATAAAGGGATACACTAAACCTAGGTTAGTACAAAAAATTCATGATTGCTTGGAATTATAATTCCGATTAATAAGGTTATACAAGGTGATTTAAACCAACGACCATCTCCTTCTCATGTTGGTAGATAAATTTTTAGCTATTCCTCTTACTAAAAAGACCAACCTACAATGGAGTACTATTTCCTGGTAAACCTTCTCTATACTTGTGCTTTCTTGTCTAAGAATCCTATTGTTTCTCTCTTTCCAAATGTTTCATACAAGTGAGGCCAAGCTAATCTTAATTACCTTATAGTCAAACTGATTCTCCATTTTGATATTCCCCACTTAGTTAATAGTGTCATCCCAAGATAATATTGGTCTAAAAATGTTTAGTAAGGTATGAATTTTTGCCCATATTTCCTTAGTAAATTTGCTTATGTTCATTAAATGCACCAGACTTTCCAAATTTGCACTGCACAGTTCACAGCTCAATGAATTGATTGAGAACTTTAGTTTATATTTTGTAAGCAACCCCCCATTTATTCCCAAATAAAGGATAAAAGAGTGAGTTAGTTTGATGTCTGAATCCCAAACCAAATTTGCCATCTTACCCTAATGTTTTGACCCTTCTGTAGTATACCATTATAGACCTTTGTACTAAATTTTCTGGAATTGTAGCAATTCACTAAATTGTATCCTCTTCATTCTCTTGGTAGTTATTTGAGTTTTTGCTATTATGATAGGGCCATATCCATTAATTACCTCTGATGAACCTGCTTACTTTAGTCTTTGTATTCCCTAGTAGCTTTAGGTGTTGTAACTCTTCCATTTTGTAAATAGGACCCCTACAGTGCCACTTATCGTATAAAAAATTGCTTTCACCATTTTCAATCTTGTGAAACACAAAGTCTTGCATCCACTGCCTTATCCCTATAATTTCTTTTAAAGTCACTGACATGTCTTGCCTGAGTTTCAAAGCTAAAGGCTATTGGTTTTTATAAATGTGCTATCTATCCATTTCATCCATAAATCCTCCTTCTTGCTACATAATTGCCACAGCCTTTTTACCAAGTTGACTTTACTAATTAACCTTGCTAAACATATACCTAACCCTTCCTGACCTTTTGATTTGCATATTTTTCTCTAGCTTAAGCTTGCTTTGCTTCTACCTTAACTTAATACATTCCATAAGAATTCCCTAAGTTTTTTTTGTCAATTTCCTTGAGAATACATTTTGGAAAAGACACATGATTAATCTAGCAGTTAGTGAGATTACTCAATATAGACTGAATGAGTTGAAGTCTCCCTCATAGCTTAAGTACCTATTGCTCAATCAGTTGATTCTTCTATTTATACTGTCTAGAAAAGGTTTGCAATAAAGAAAAGATAAGAGTTGAACTTTAATTAACTCAAACTTTTGTCTCCCTCTTCTAAAAACATGTTTTAGGTGAACATTTATATGTTGAAGCCAAAATATAGGTAATTATTTTATAATGTTTAGATGGAATTTGACTATAAAAAATATTAAAATGAAGAATTTATTAATAATATTGTGTTTTACATCATTATATATTCTATACTCTAAACTATTTGTATATAATGTCCTTATTTTTTGTAACTTATAATGAGTCTAACAAATCTAAATTTTCATTTGGAAATTATTTTCTCATGTTAGAAACTTATAGTAAGATGAAAAAGTGAACTTAGTTTAATATGAATGAGTTGTAAGTTATTACAATAAACTTTTTCTTTTTTGGTACTGAACTTGATTGGTATGATATAAGTGTTGTCTAAATTGTTTTGTAAGTTATTACAATAAACTTTTTCTTTTTTGGTACTAAACTTGATTAGTATGATATAAGTGTTGTCTAAATTGTTTGTTTAAGTTTTCTAGAAGTGACAAAGTTATTAGAAATGAGAATTGAGATATTCGTGATGCTTTTAATAAAATTTGGGATTTGTACATGTGTATATAAAGTGATAATTTATATTAAATAAATGTGAAGTTGTTTAAGGATTTTGTGTAGAATAAGATAATATATAACTGTTGATGATGTCTTAATATCCTATATGAAGATGTTTTTAATGTTGATTAATGATAGAAACATATTATATCTATTTGTTGAAAAAGTCAAACCTTGAGCTATTTAATATATGGAACATAACAAATAAAAAATCACAAGTCTATAAAGGCCCACATATTTATCATAATGTACTTGAGATTAGAGACAATAGATGTATAAGCCCATGTTAAGATCTAGGGACCCATGTCCAAGGTGAAAGGTTTATTAAAGGGCCCTTAAACAAACTTAAGAAAGTAACTAGCAACTAAAAACTTAAATATATGTTGAATTGTTGGTCACACCTAAAGCTTGTTGGCTTGGTTTAAGTTTCAAATTCTAAACACTAGGATTAATGCCAATGTTCTTTTTCATTTCATTCTCCCACACACCGATAATAAAAGTTAACAACATATAATAAATCTATAATTATCCATTACAACCATTTATGGGAATTATACATAGGAAAGACATATCTCGTAAACATTGAGAAAATTCTTAATAGATTTTATAAATAAAGTATGAAACTAACTAAAAAAATATTGCATTAATAGATACTTTACTAAAAAACTGTGCATCAGTAAACTAGAGGCCCCTAACTACTTTAGATAACCTAAAATAAGAAATATGGATGTAAGTAGATGTTGTTCTATACAACTTGGCCAAAGAAGTGCATAAATAAACCAAGTAAGTCCATAACCTAAACACTCTCCTAAATTGATCCCTTAATCTTTACATCAAAGGTAAAATGGGGATGGAATTTATACATAAAGATAAGGTCATTTCGTGCATACAATTATTGATGAGATGCCTCCTCCAAAACCTCAAATAACCATTTCTAAAAACCTATAACGGAACTTAAATTATGATAGATATCAAATTGAGATTAAGGATGATAACTGTAAATTGCATTGCATTTTAGGGTATAGTTTAATATGTGTTTAGTTGTTAATTCAATCGTTTAGTATGTGTTTAGATTAGAATTATGTTAGTTTGTTAATTATTTATGTTTTAAGTATATTATGGGTTAGTACGAGTCTCTAAGCTTAAATATTATATTTTTGAGGTACCTTGATGTATTTGCTAGTGTTTCAGGGTCAACATTGAAGAACAGTTAACATCGAAGAACAGAGAAGTTTCAGAGATATTCAGGTCAAAACAACAGCCTACAATCATGATAAAAGCACTAAAATTAGCCCACGAACGTGACCTATATGCCACGATTATGGCAAAAGTGTAAAGAACAGTCTATAATCGTGGCCTTGTGATAGAAGGCTTAGATGTGGCCCATGATCATGGCTTACATTGGGTAGACATACAGACACTAAAAAAGGTCAAGCTTCAAGGATTTTTTCGCTTTCAAACCCCAAAAAAACCCTAAAGCTACTCAGAATACAAAAAGATATTTAAAGAATAAGAAAAAGAGGTAAAAAAAGAGCTTTTACATCTGCCACCTTGAGAAACCCTTACTCGACTTACTTCCCGAATTAGGAGTTTCCTGCCTCCTATCATCTGTTTAGATTATATTTCCTAGTTAATTACAGTTTTATTATTGTATAGAATTGGAATAAATAGTTGATGATAGGATCTAGAATGTTGATGATGTTCTAAACTTACCTTCGAAATTTTACTCTTGAATTAATTAAATCTGATTGTTTATATGTTTATTGGATTTGTCATTATTTAATTCTATGATTGCATAAGGCTGAATTGAATAAAAAATGATTAAATTGGGCTAACGAGAGTTAGGTAATTTAATAGAAATTAGAATTAAATCAAATTGGTAAATTGTGTAAAGAGAGATCTTGTATAGGTTTCCGATAGTTTATTAAAGAAGTTCATAACTAATTAGGGTTTTGGATAAGTTGTAAATTGAGATATTGTGACCTCCATAATCTAATTAGGGTTTATGATTTAGGGTTAATGGTTATAACTTGAAAGAGAGTAATCAACCCTAGGATCGTCTAGAACCAACAATCTAGTAATTCATAATCAATTCGGTTAGCATTAAGGATAGGTAAAATTCCCTTTCTCTCAATTGGTAATTTCCTTAGGTTGATTCTTGGTTATGTTACAATTGCTTAGTAATTAGTATTTTTGTGATTGATATTTAATTTAATTTGATATATTGAATTGAATTTTCGTTTTATTTAGTTGCATCTTAAATTTTTTGTATTTGTTTTTAGCCTTAGATTTTAGGATTAGATTATCCCTCTTCGTGGCATTGACACCTTAGGTACTACGCTAACAAATTGTGCACCTGATCATATCCACGGATAGTCGAGAATATACTCTACGGAAATAGTACGTTAGAATAATCACATTAATACAGTATAAGGCATCAATATAACTTAAGCATTCTAAATACTGATTTCCTTAACAATCATAATAAATCATATATGTCATTAACATTCCAAATTCAAGTAGACCATACACAACAGTTTTGAACTCAATCCCAGTACATCATTCGGTACAAATTTTACACACTAAAAGCAATGTGTGTCATAATATGGAATGCTAATAGAAAAGACATCTATCTAAACTTTGCAGGTATTAGCTAACCAGACCTTTTAGCCATTCTTGTCCCCGAAATAACCATACTAGAATTCTATTTGATTGGTTTAGAAGTGAGATCTCCCTTGAACATGAAAATCAATGTTGTAATTTTGATGAGTTTGTGAACTCATGGAGTGAACCATCATTGATGTTCTCACTCAAGTTAGAACATAAAGACAAGTATATAACCTAATTCTCTAAGTATAACACATTATCCAGCATTGAATATCACATCCCATTATATCATATGTGAACAAGTACAAAATGTATTTAATTATTTCATATCACTATTTTAAAACAATCTAATAAATCATCTCAATCATTCATATAATACATGTAAAGTTGTATATGCAAATGAATATATGACTTCATTCTTATTTTGCTTTATTGTGACCTATCAACCTAATTTACTGTCTTGTATCTATTATGGATATTGGGCTCATTGTTATCTGAGCTTGTGGCTCTTTATGCACAATCTTGAGCTTTAAGCTCTTTTCCATACATTGGCAACTCCGGTCATAACTCCTTTATCTGATCATACATTTCAATGTAATGAGATGCTTCAATTCACATATCATGCTTTTAGTACTTTTCATATAATATGCTCATGTCATATATCAAATCCTTCAGATCTAAGTCTAGCATTCATCATTCAATTGTTCACACATTCCATAATACACATACAATTCAAACAAAAGAACATATAGTTGAATTTACACATCTAGGTTAACTCACAGTATGCTCAAGAATAGCTATTGCCTTGATAATCTGACAATGTCTGGATGTTGGCAATCAGCTTGTGCGTCTATAGTCATGTAACACCCCAATACCATAGAGTATAAACCAGAACATCCACATTCAAGTACATATCCTATGATAATGGCATGTTAGAGTAGTCATGTGCTCTTATATGGCATCATAAAGAATAACACAATACTTAAAAAATCAAGTCCTCATTTAATTTGCAAATATTATTTACATTGTATTCATTAAAACAATATTTACATTACCCAAAACATTTTTGAGTTTACAACTCTTTATAAACAAGTTTTACAAGATAATAGAAAAGTATATAAAAATAGTCTTCTACTTCTCAGATGTCAAATGATAGGCCTTAGAGCCATTTCTTAATCCAAAATGTTCTTTCAGAGTAACTTAGGAACTATGTCTTCTCTCTTGTACTTGAAAAGCCACGTTGTAATTTTGATGAGTTTTGCAAACTCAGCGAGCTAATCATCATCGATGGGCTCACTCACATTAATTATACATGAATCTCACATATAATCAAATTCACAACATTTCTCATCTCATTAAGACATAATAAATGTCACACATATCATATACTCTTTCAAATCATATATTACCTAATCAATCACATTATAAACAAATACTCAAATACAACATAACACTTTATCATCATAGTTTCAGAAATGGATTCATGATCATATAATTCATAATCATAAATGTACAGATGTAGATGCATATGAGACTTCACAATTGTTATTTCTTATTGTGACCGAGTGCCTTTTAGATTCAGTTATAGATATAGATACAGATACAGATACTGTCCCATATAGGGCTCATTCAGATACAGAAATCACGGAGCCAGGCTCTTTGTGAAAAATTCTAAACTTAAAGCTCTTTCAGACTAGTTACTTTAGTCACAACACCTTTATCTGATCATGCATTTAATGTAATGCATCAAATCATAAAATATGCTATGAATAACATTTATTTATGATGCATAAACAAATTCTCATATTCATCAGACCTAAGTCTGACATACAACAATTATATTGAGTATTAAGATATATTTCAGAATTCAGAAGCAAACAAAACACTTCCAATACATTCCCAAATATCAAACTCCTTGGTTCATTTAAGTCTGAAATTATCACAATTAAGTCATTAACAGTTCAATATAAGGGAATTAAGTAGAGATAAGTCAATCCTGGTGAGAATATTTAGGTTACTCATAGTATGCTCCAATTTATGCTATTGCCTGGATGATCCAACAATGTCTTGTTGATGGCGTTCAACTTGAGTGTCTAAATACACATTCATTGTACACATTACTAAAGTGATCAACCAAATACATATTCAATTATGCATATCTATATGTGCCATATCTAATGCATGCTCAATGACTTTCCCGGGTATATTTCCTTAATCACAATTCATGATTATTCAAACATCATAGCTTGTTTTCAATTAAGTTAATACCTTAAGTACACTTGATCATGCTCAATTCATTAACCATACATTTACTAACTCTTTTCTAGCATTAAAAGTAATCACGTAATTCCCAATTCTCATTCATTCATTCCTAATGCATTATTTATAACCTTTGAAATACATTTGCATTCATATGAACATCTTCATTCCTTTAACACTCCTTCATTCCAAACTTAGATACATTATTATCAAACATTCTTTTCCTTAAAGTATAACATTAATTATCAATAAAAAATTATCACACATTTAACCAACTTTTCCAACATCAAATTAGGTTCATTTTAGGTCCCAATAAAGTCCAAATGCATCATAGTTAAGTACCTTATCCATAATTGGTTCAACCACTGCAAAAATCAAATACTACCATGTAAAACCACTGCCCACGATAGTGGGGTACCTCCACACTATCATAACAGAAGCTACTGCATTTGTCCACGATCGTGGGATGGGTGCCACAATCATGGCCTGCCCTTTTCTTGCACATTTTTCCAGATTTTTGACATCTTTATACCAAAGTTAAAACGTCTTCTTTATAGTTCATCAATTATACCTCTATTAGGCCTGAATCAAACCCAAATCCTCATCAATATCGTCTTCAATTTTAGTTCAAACTTAATCAATTAACAACTCACAAATCATAGTCTTTCATGTATCAAAAAATTAAATTAGAAATTATCATACATTATCATGTATATAGTCCTAATTATTTCCTAATTCAAGAACACTATATTGACATCTTCCTTTAGCATAAATACACTTTTTTTATACATCAAATCCAGATCTATTTCAACTATAATTTAACCTATAATGCCATGATTTTCAGACTCCAAAAATAAGCATAAGACTTCCAAGTTTATGAAACATTTTCCAGCACATATCATCACCAATATCACGTGCATTTTATTCCAATTCAAGCATCATTCTCATTCTATTAATCATGCAATAAAGACCAAATTTCCACTTACTTGTTAGGCTTTCAATTCAGCTCAAAATTCTAGATTAACCAATCCTTCCAGGCAAGCAAAATTAGCACAATTTAAAGGTGAAGATGAGCTGGTTTTTGGCAACAAGGTGAAGACAACTTTCAACAGATTTCTTGGCTAATTGGTGTAGAATGTACGTATGGTTTTACTGTAAAAACTTAGCTACGGTTCAAGCAAAATTTAGAGAGAAGAAGGAGCAATTATAGTGAAGGAAAAAAAGGAAAGAAGTAGAAAAACTTAGCTATAGAAACTTGCTACATCACATGCTAGGTGTCACCAATTTACCTGGGCATGTGTTTTATGGCATGTTAACCATTTGTTCCTTAATTAAGCTACCACTATTCTCTTTATGATGCTGCCATTAGTCACCAATTAATCAGTCCATATGTCTCCTAATTATTGGTCCACATGTCATATAATAATTGGTCCATTTGTCAATTAATTGGTAATTTATTTATCACTCATTTAACTATGCCAAATGTCACTCAATTATAGACTTAATCACCCTAATTTTTTATGTATCAATTTATCCTACTAATTGGGATTTAACCTAATCCAAATGTACATATTTATTCAACAATCTCCCAATTAATCACAATCAATTCCAAATTACCAATTGCAATTCAATCAAACCAAAATTTAAGACATGATAATTCAATTCACATTATTTTCACTTAACATCTTTCATACCCCAGGACACGTCAATTGAGTGCATATACTAACTTGTAACGTGTACAAATTACAATTCATGTATGTATGCTACGTAAATGAAATGCATTTTCTTAAATTATCAATTATATCACTCATTCACAATGATCTTAAATATGTTTTAGAAAATCAAATATTAAAAGTCAAGTAATACACACATAGTTCACAATCACTAAATTGTTCAATCATATGAGCATACAATCATGCAAATGTATATGTGTCAGGTTTAATGCATGCTCAATTTACCTTTCCGGGTATGTATTCCTAATCAAAAATCCTGACCATTCAATTATTATAACTTGTATATTACCACTTTGCATTCATGTTTATACCTTGAGTAAGTTTGATTACTCTAAATTCATCAGTCATACATTCATCAACCTTTTCTAGCAATATACATTCACACTATTTCCTAATTCTCATTCATTCATACCTAATACTCCTTACTCATGTCCTTTGGATCATATTTACATTCATAAGAACACCTTAATTCCTTTGACAACTTATAATTTCCAGATTTAAATACATTAATGTCTAGACAATCCATTCATTAACCAATGACATCAATTTTAACCAATTAATTAAGCAACAATATAGGTTCATTTTAAGCCTTAATCAAGTCCAAATACACCAATGTAGAGTGACTTATCCTCATTTGGTCCAACAAATTCAGAAAACTGAAATTATCATTTCAAAGCTTTGGCCACGATCGTGGGGGTGGATGAATGCCCTGATTGTGCACTATCCAATTTCTCTCAATTCTCCATGAATTTCATCTACTTTGGATCATCATTAACACTTCAATTTTTCTAGAATTTATACTCTCAAAAGCTATTTTAATTCAAGTTAATATGGCTTCCATTTTGGTTACATTAAAGCTCTCTAAATTTTATTCTTTTATGTCATTAACAATCATTCTTACACATACACTAACATACCTAAGTTTTTCCATATTAAAAAAAAACCATCTAGTTCAGAACACCTTCATAACAGTCCATTAATTATACCTCAATTATACCTTAATTATACCTCAATTCCTCATCAATTTCATCTCAATTTCTAGCTCAAAATCATTCATTGAACAACTTATAAACTATTGTTTTTCATACATGCTAAATAGAGCAAAAACTACCATTCATGCATCATTTTCCCATCACACATTTAACACCAATACTTCAATCAATCAATCCCCAATTTAGTCATCATCAAGTTCTATTATTTTATACTAAAAGAGATTAGGATTTAACCTTTTTGATTAGCTTAAATACCTCATTAATTATCAAGCTAACCTAGCCTTCCATGCATGCAAACACAATTCCGAGAGTAAGATGGGAGTAAAATGATTTCGGTAACAAGAAGACAACAGAATATTAGAGTGGCAAAGTATAGAATTTAGGCAAAAACTTAAGGTTGTGAGGTTGGGTATGTATGACGATAATGAGAGAAGGAAGAAGAAAATAGCATGTAAGAAAAAGAGAAGATAGCCATCCATGTGTGTGGGTTGTGGGGTGTAGGTGTGTGGTGAAGGTTAAGACACCTGTCAAATAAAGGACCATGCTATATGTACTCTTCTTAAACTATCAAATGTCACTTAAATACCTAGTCCATTTATCACTTAGTTTTTTAAACCATTTGTCACTCAATTCCACTCCCATGTGTCGCTATTTCATAGGCCTAGTTAACCTAGTTTCTCACATGTCAACTTGTTACCATGTTACATTTTTCCTAAACTTAATGTACATTTTAATTCATCACTTTTCCAATTGTAAAAATTAATTCCAAATTACTAATTGTAATCCATCAAACCAAAATTCAAGATATAAACAACACACAATCATATCATAACCATTTTAAACCTTTCATACCCCCAAAATATGTCAATTGAGTGCATATAAAATCTTTACAATGTTTTCCAAATCAATGTTCATGTGTGAATACATACTCATGTTGTGCACGTGAATGAATTGCACATCATTAATTATAAAATGATATGAATCAAAAGTCTAACGTTCTAACCCTTAGTAGGTTTTGAAAATCAGCATATTAAAACTTACACACAACCAACACCCAATCAAAGGAGAATATAGATCTATACAGAGATAAAATATAATAGTGTAAGGAATTTTATTCAATATTAATTGATTCAAAATAGGATTTGTACTAGATGCTTATTATAGTTCAATAGATAAATTTATATCACTAAAAAACAAAATTTGAGATGCATTTTAGAAATAATAAATATAATTCTACATATATGTTTTCACTTTTTGAAGTTATCTAAAGATAGGAGACTCAGTAATATATTACAAAAAGAGATTCAACTTAGAGATAACTTAAGTTCCCAATTTGAATTATTTTGTATTTATTTCTTTTAAGAAAGGATTGGAGAAATATCAACCCCTTGTGAAGATTATTACAAATGAAAAATGCTCAAACATTTGAAGAGATCTAAGAGAGGGAAATGGAATACATAAATTGGAGGAATATGAAAACTCCATAAGAGAAATACCACTATTCTTTAAAAAGAAAAGGTAAAAATAATTACGAACAATATATTGTATCTTAGTAGATCAATGAAACTTAAAAGGAGATATAAGAGTAGAAAATTGATTACTAGCTCTAAACACCATATTCAATAAAATCATAAACTACATATGTGAGATTTTTTAAGCCAGTAAGGCTTATGCCACCAAGAAAAAGCACAAACAAATCTTACAAGTTTCATTTAAAAAAGGGCCATGATATAGAGTAATGCATAAGCTTAAAGAGAATAATGAAGACTCACTACAAAGATACCATTTGAGATACTTTTGATAAGAATGACTATAGTGCATATTTGACTAAGAAAAGACATAAAGGCAAATGTATGAACATGTGATTTAAAAGGTTAGGAATGATCATGAAGCCATGAAAAAGGAAATCACAATACATATATAACATGCAAGATAAGCGATTAGAGTCAATAGGTAATTTAAGAACAAGTCAAAATCTGTCCATAATCCAATAAGGATCAGTAATAAACAAATCCATATCATGGCATAATCGAGTGAAAAGAGTAAACTCCAAAATTATATAGTTCTTTAAGATGATGAATGGTCAAAATTACTTAATCCATATGAAGATGGATGCAAAAAGCAACTATAGCTAAATATGATGTTAAGAGAATATTAGTTAACAACAGGGGCTTAGTGGATATCTTATTCTTCAACATTTTCAAAGAAATAGGAATAAAGGAAAAGGAATTAAAGTCAATATCCTTGCCTTCAATTAGGTGATAAGAATGTAAAATCTTATGTTGTTTTTCTATAACATTTAGTCTTTAGTAGCTACTTTACTAATAAATATACTCATTATGCTTATATTTTTATTTAGGACGTAAACATAGGTGGTAAGAGAAAAATGAAGTTAATTGGGTAATTTGGACAATTTCGACGCTACTTTTTCATTGAGTATAATTTTTTTGTTTAAGTTTTAATTGAGATAATTCAAGATTCTATAGAAAGCTTAGAAAGATCTTTTAAAAAACTTTTATAGTTTAAAGTTTGGTAGATACTGACCAGATGAAGGTCAAAATTAGTGACGAAGATGGGTATGTTAGAGAATGTATTGTATATAGAAAGATTTAGAAAGAAAAAATGAATTATATGGCCTGAGACATCATATCCCAAGCTATATTCACTTAGGAAAATATTCACACCTACATTAAAAGTTTAAAATATCTAATTTTTAGGGGAGTTTTTTGCATTATGTTTTATTAGATTTTGAGAGAGGCAATTGCCTCTCTTCCTCTCTCTTTCTTCTACTCTTTTCTTTTTTTCCATAGCATATGTGGCTAATATTCTTCACTTGATAAAAGAAAATCAATAGCTTAGGATGTATTAAATCATGGTATTTTGTTTTTGTTTTTATTTTATTTTGACTATTATGTTCTTATATGATTATTTTGCATAATTGTCACTTGATTGCTAGGAAGCCTACTAGTTTATTATTTGGATCTATAACTAGATTAGATATTAAATCCATAATTTTTAATGCCTATAATCTATAAAGTGGCTAGGATTTAGTGAATTTCTATGCTAGAGTTCTTAGATCTTAGAGAAAATAACTAACTGAATTGAAAACTAATACTTGTGTTTGTGTTATTACGCTTTATTGATCTTTCTAAATCTTTTAAGAGGTTACTCAATTGAATATTTAGAGCTTTTGTAAGCTTATTTGGTACCTATGGTTAATTGAATTGTTTTTTACTTTAGTTAACTACTATTAAGAACATATAAGAATTAGTTGCAATGATGAGTGTTTAAAGTATAATTTGATTTTTTTAAGAAAAGAAAATTGAATTAAGCCATAAAAGGCTGACATTCAAAATGTCTTAAAACGTATTTTCAATAAGAGAAGGTTTAACGAGATAAAGTAAACAGGTTGCTAAGTATAGTGTCATTTGCAAAAACATACAATAGAAAATAACTACATCACCAACTACTAATGTAATTTGAATCTAGTGGAAACTTGTTACAAAAATTAACTATATGAATCCTAATGGCATTAACAAGTTCAATCATGAAAAGTTCATAGTTGCTTTCAGTCTTGTGGAAGATACGTTTATTCCTTTCATCCCATATAGGTAGGATGAAATAGGATAATGCCATATTGTAACACCATCTGTACTTTTTCCTAAAATCTTGCCAGTTTATGCTCTATGTTATGATTTTTTGCCACTTTTTTGTTGGGTTATTGATTGCACATTTTTTAAGATTTATTTTCTAAGCCTAACATGTGAATCAAATTGGAAATACAAGTATAACGAGCACTCTAACTAGATTTTACAAAGGCTACACTAGTTTTTCAAGTAGTTAAACCTGCTTATTCTATTAACAATGGTTAGTTTTTCTTTTATACCTTTCCATAAGGTTTTTGTAGCTCTCGGAAGATTATATTTGCACTATACTATTTTGTACTAAGAGATATTCCTAGAATTCAGCTAAAAAAGCTTCCTTATGATGTGTTTTTAAAATTTCCATTTGCCCTAAGACCCCACCAATTCTTATCCTTTATATTGTTCTTTAACTCCACATTATTGAACTGCATCTACCAATTATTATCATTTATTCTCAAGATGATCTCATCTTTCAACAACATTGTATTTGATAGAATCGGATTGTCTGGAATAAGGTTTTGTAAAACATTCAGCTAAGTATTGAAAATAAGGAGATGCATGTGCATGATTATGCAAGAATGCAGGATGAAGAGTTGAAGACTCTCCAACACAATTAGGTAGCATGGACAATTGTGATAGAGAGTACTCACTCCTAAAAGAATCAAGAAATCTAAAGGCAAGAAAAACACAAATAAAGAGGCTAGAAACACTAAAGAAGAGATTAAAGAGAGAAAATTCCACAAGAGCAAAAGCTACAGAATTTTCCACCTCAAGGAAAAGAAAGAGAAAACATCCATAATTCAACATTCTATTCTTTCTTTTATTTTCTTATTATTGAATGTTGATTATTATCAATTTAGGATATATTTTGGCTATATTCTGCTAAAGTTTTCATAGGGATTACTTTTGAATTGTTTTGTTAAACTTTCATGTTCTTGATTTAATAGAGAGATACTTTGTGGTGTTTATTTTTTTATATTTGATCTGAATCGAGAGGTTAGACTGAATTATCTGTGTTATATTGTACAACGAGAGCTGGTATGATAATAGAACTATAAACATCAAATTAATAGAAAATTGAAGAGAGATCTTAATTATTTATTAGTTACCCTTAGCATAGCTTCAAATCTAATTAGATAGTTAGGAAGAGTTTTGATAGATTGAGACGTCACATCTTAATTCTTTTCTATTTTCATTAGGATTACCTAGTTAGATCTTGAGACCGGGTAATCATAATTATTGGATATCTAGGTTTGGATATTATTAAATCAAGAAGGTGAAGTGATACAAAATAAGGATATAAGTAATTTATAAGTTTTCATCATTGATGAATCAACAAATTTAGTTTTGCTTGTTTAATTATTTGACTATCAATTTTCTTTAATTAATTTTCTTATTTATCTTACCATAGTGTTGACCATCAAAAAAGTGCTCTTAGGAATGATATTTTTTTATAATATAAGTTGTTATCTATATACTTGTGGTATAGATAAGTTTAAATTAAACTTTAACAAACAACACAGGATCTAACACACTCATGTCTATTTAAACATAACTTTAACCTTGATTTAGCTAGTATCTCTAAAAACTAAGAATATGAAATTTTTATAGATTTTCTAATATCTTTAGAGAATTTTTAATCATCTTAATCGTAGTTCAGATGAGAAAGTTATGTCTAATTTATTAATCAACATTGTCCAAAATTGCCCAAGTATCTTTATTTTACTTTTAGCAACTCCTTTTGCATCCTAAATCAAAATATAATCATAGTAAGCATAGTTAGGTTTAAATTAGGTATGAAGTACTAAATTTTAAGGGAAAACAACATAACATTTTTTTACTATTATCAAATTGTCCTACACTTAGCTTTCGCACATCCTTATGCAAACTTACTTACTAAAGCAAAATGCAACTCATTCCTTATGATATTAGGAGGTGTATATACTACAAGGAATAAATCTTATTAAGAATTAAGTAAAACAATATCTCATAGTTAAGTTTCGTAAGAAAATTTGAATACAAATCAACATAACAAATTCATTTAAAAGTAAGTGTAAAATTTTAGTTAACTTTTCTCACAAATTTTACTCTACTCACTCAATTGTTTAATGGATCAAGTTTTTTTACTTATATTAGTCTTATAAAAATGTACTATTCTAGGCTTCTTTAAGTACATTTTTATGGTTTTCTATTTATGTTTCTAAAAAATAAAAACAAAGAAAAATGTATTTGTTTCATTTTATTTATGAATTTTAAAAAAGAAATGCAATAACCCTATAAAAATGAAAAAAAATTTTCCATAAGTTTTGACAACTAGTTTCCAAAACAGAAAACTTGTTCCTATAATTGATTACTCTTTCTTTTAGAAGGTAGTTATTTTATTCTTTTCAAAATAAAAATATAACAATTGCAAAAAACTACAAATTTGTTTTTTATATTTTGACCATCAGTTTCCAAAATAAAAATCTTGTTCCTAAAATTAATTATTCTTTCTTCCTTTTTTTAATTTCCTTTATTTATTTATCTATTAATAAGAACTAAGGATGTACACTTTACTTTTTCTATCACTATGAGGATCTTCACCCCTCTTTGATCATTGGTAAATAACTTGCTTAATATCAATTCTTATACTTAAGTAATTTCTTTTGAAATTAGATAAGTCCATATATATATGGGAATATTGCATTAATGTATATCTAATTGTTGGGTTATTACCTTTTCTTGTTATTCTTATTATGCATCATACAGTCACCCTTTTTTCTCTCCCTTTCTATATCTTGTATCTCTTATATATCTCTCTTTTATTCCATATTCTCCCCCCACATTTTATCTACATATTAATCTTCTCATCACTTGAGAATACAACACCTTGATGTCTATTTCTTAATCCACTTTAATGATTGGCTTTAGAAGTGTTGACCTAATAGTTGAGTTTTAAAGTGTGCGGTGAGATTGAATAATTTGGTAAAATGGGTGTATAGTTTTTTGTGAGTGCATGTGTATCACTAAGTTTATGTAGTCTAATTGTTTAATTTTCCCAAACTTTTTTATATGTCTTTGTTGGTTTGATTAATAAATATAAGGAGGTTGGTGTTGTGATTTCTTTTCCTTTTTTATCTTTATATTGTTTACGTTTGTTTGTTGGTGCTAATCAAAATTAAATGATTCGAAGATTCTCATATGAATGCCAAATTCATATTCTTAGGTAAATTTAAGTTATACTATTCAAATTTCAAGATCTGTTCTTTATGTTTCTCATCTAATAATTGACGTAAAATTTGTTCTTTCTTTACTTTCTTCTATGTCCTTTCAATGTAAATAACTTTTGAACTTATTTAACAAGTACAAAAACATATTGAATAATTGATAAAATGGACTAAAAGAATTGAATGCTTTTAACAAGTGCTACCTATATTCAATTAAGAGCAAAAAGGGATAAAAATACATATCAATTTCCAGTCTTGTTTCTTAAAGAAAGAACCTCTCCAAAATATTTCAAAATAAATATTTAAAATAATATTAACAAGAAAAAGATAAAATCCAATCCATAAATATAAAAAATTATAAAGAAAGAAATTGCATAAAGTAAGTGATAAGGTCATATAATAATATGGGAACAAAAGTAGTTGGAAAGTACTAGTTAGTTTTTCCTTTAAACCTCACTTATTTACTAGAGTAGGTAAGCTAAAGCCAAAAGGCAATAACAACTTCCTTTATCTCTCTCTCTCTCTATGCATACTATTTCGCAATTTCTTACTAGGATCAAACATAGGTATCTATCTAGATTTCCTATGATCTACCAAAGTTTGAACTTGATGCCTATTTTATTATTTGTCAAAGTATCACTTTTATGAACTTTGGTTTTTTCAATTTGCTATTAGAGAAAAAGTGAATATGCTTTTCTTTTTTAGGTTGTATGAGCTATTTATGTGCTATTAAACTTCTTTATATAAGTATGCTTTATTCTTTAAAAGGTTCACTTTTTGTCTGAAAGAAGCATTTCTAAGTTTCTATAATGGTCATCCATGCTTTTTGATAAATGTTTATATGGAGATATTCTAGCTTATGTATAAAACCATTGTAATATTTAGAATGTCCTTCTAAGGAAAGAATGTATATGAAACCAAGAAAGAAAAAAAAAAGCTCGATGGATATGCTATAGTTTCTTCACCAATTTACAGCCTAAAAATAAATTCCATTCTTGGGATTACATCAGAAGCTTTTATATCATATTTTATTGTTTAATATTGTACAAAATTCTTTTATGTTGATTACTTATCTAACCATGTAGTAAAATATTAGATTTTTGGAATACTAGTAGTAATTAAATGACATATGCAATTACGTGATACATTTTGATATTTTGAGCAACCAAACTAGGATAACAATACCTTTTTAAGAAAGAAAGGGTAATAATAAGATCCTATGAGTTAGTGTTCTTCTACTAACGATATCATTACTATTATTCTAAATGACTGAAACAATCTTTTTTGGATTATCAATTTTATAAATATATCTATGGTACAATTCATTCATAGGAAATCCCTTCCAAAATTTGTTACTTTAATCATTCAAAGATATAATTTTGTTTGAGATGGTTTTTAGAATAAGAGGTCTTTGTCAAAAGTGAATATGATAAGTTTATCTCTCACTATTTTTAAGGTACAACCCATTTTACATATCCTAATTAAACATCTTTTTTCCAATTTTTGGTATTAGCCAATCTACATTACTACATGATATTAATGAAAATGAATATTCTTTTATTATGAGGTACTATAAAATGTTTATCAGATATTGAAATTTTGTACAAGTATGCTTTATGCTATGAAATGTTTGCTTTTTGTCTGTAGGAAGCATTTCTTAGTATTCACCTTAGATAAGCTATTGGTTGTAGGGAAAACATATTGACTTTATCATGTTGATGTAACTACATGCCAAAATGATTTATGTATAAATATTTTATAAGGAAGACATGTGGCTCTAAATTTCTTCTAAAGAACTTACCCTTTAATTTACTATTGCTCTATATTTCTTTAATAAGTTGGGTACTTCTTATTGGAGGCAATTTAAGTCATGCTTTTGGAAGTTCCCAGTCTTCTGTTTTTCTCTATATATAAATTAATTATGTTGCTTTGGCCTGAGATATATCATCAAGTAAATCTTCTTTACCTTTTTATAGGTTTAATAAAGCTTCACTGTTTTCCCCAAAATTAACGCAAGTGATCTCTTCTAATTGACGTATTAAGGCATACTTATTACACTACCAATGTAATAATATATATCACGCTAGTATGGAAAAACAATCTACATTCATGCAATTCATAAGGAAATTCGTGTTTCCAACTTAAGCATTCACATGACCAGCTAAAGAGGATGGATAAGATTTGTTTAACATACCTAAAATCAGATGGTAACATGCTGCCCATCTTTTCCCTGCATGTAGTTGGCATTGATGGAGGTGTCCATGATTTCTAGCTTGAACAACATGTTGAATTTATTTGCCAAAGGCAGTAACTTAGAAGATCTATGCATGAAGGGAGTAGCTGCAATTATTCTTCAACAATTCTAGTCCAAAGGAGAGCTAAAACTTCATTGGTATGAAGGTGGAGCAGCTCCTCCATCATCTTTGTACATGCTACATATTGAACAGGGTTGTCCACACGTTGCAAAGCTTACTTCCAACAACTGTCCACTATTTTAATTCTCACCATCTTTGTTTAATTAATCCACTAACTTGTTACATCAATCATGATAATTCTTCTTTCCCACAAATAATAAGTTTTTTTCATTTTTGTCTCATCAAAATGAAACATGTCCATACCATATATTAGCCTCACTTGTAACAAATTTATATCCCTCACATCTACTCCTTTATAAATGTTATAGCACAAGGTTCTACATACATTCTTGTTCCAAAATAATAAGAACTTCTT
>JAOQML010000004.1:20484376-20497364 GCA_027568935.1 Erythroxylum urbanii
CAATTTCACAACACAATGTTTTTCCCAAACATTTCAAATTCAACTGTAATAATTAGAAATACAACTCAATACAATAACCGGGCCGAGCCAGTTGGATTGGCCTGCGGTTCGGCTGGTCAGACAGGTCCCGTGCTTCACAGGTCGTGACACGGGCCGAGCCTGGGTCAAATTGACATCTCTAATTGGAATCTCTATCCCTTAGCCAGTTTATTCTTGCTTTTTGCTTTAAGACAGAGTTGTGTAAGTTTAAAGCCTGTCCTTTAGCAAATTCAGTTCAATCATCCTCAAAGCTTTATCATGAGGTGAGTTGTAACAATATGGTTGTGCTTGCTTCAGTTTTTGCTTGAGAGCTGCATGGTTTTGAGTATTTCCCTTAGTGAAAGTTTTGAGTACTGCTTTTACCATCCTTAATTTTAACATAAGTTGGTAAGCTTTATACCCCTCCAATTCGTGTTTCCAACAACTGCTGATAATGTCTATGAATCCCTTAATATGAGTTGCTCCATTAAAGAATCTAAATGGAGCTCTAAGCCTTCTCACTGTAGTTGTGCTTTAAATAAGCGTATATGAGTGGTTAGAGAGCATACTTTCCCCAAAATGCACAAAGGAGTGAGGTAACTTGTTTATCCATTTAGAGTTTACAAAGGATTTATCCTGTTTTTTTCTATAATATGCATACTTGTTATTTATTAGACCATGTTTCTGGTTGATTTGAGATCCATCAAGTCCGCACTACTTGACTTATGAGCTCTTTAGTATCATCAAATTATTGTTATTGTAAGCTATTGCTTTTGATAATGCATTATTATAATATAATAGACTATAAAAATATTTAGACAGTAAGAATCATATTTACACTACTTTAAGTCTTGAAAAGACACACATATGTGACTCATATGAATTATAATTGTTAAAAAAGAAATAATTGAATTAATTAGAATCCATGTAGTTTGACTTATTATCAACGTATCTAATAACTTTTAAAATTATTAATAATCTTTTTATATTTTTAATTTTATACTAACTCATTACATTAACTTCTGTTAGAAACGTTGACTGTAGAGTCCAAATTGACAACATGTATTGCTGTATACAACATTAACAAAAGTTAACAGTAAGGGACTATATTATTAAATCAAAAAATAAAAAATATAGAAGGATTATTAATATTTTTCTAAAATTAGAGAGTACATTAATAATATGCCAAACTACAGGAGATCCAATGGATTTAACCTAGGAAGAAATATAAAGAGAATGAAAGTTTACCTAATCTAAGGGGAAAAGAAAAAGAAAAAGGCTATTATAAAATAAGTAATATATTAAAAACTATGTCTTAAATTCCTTAGAAAATTACCTAATTTGTAATTAGGATTAGTAAATAATTGGGAATGATTGAGTTTAAAAGAAAATATTTTAAAACAAATTAATGGGATAGAATGTGAGAATTAAGAAAATAAATAAAATTTAAATTTTTACATATGTGACAATAGAATTAATGGGAAATAAATAATTAAATAAGATAAAAAAGCATAAATTTGAGAAATCTAGTCAAATTAAAAGATATTGGCCTTATAGGACTCATATTGTGAATAAAAAAATAAATGAAAAGAAAAATAAAGCATACCTTACGAGACTTCTAATTAGAGCCTCCCCTTCGAATACATGACTTCCAACCGTTCAATATAAAACTGTTCTTGAAAATCCTTATAGGAATTTTTTAGTTATTAGAATATTCTTTTACTAGTTAGTTTTTATATAAAATTGTTTTGCCTATTCTTCTTGAAAAATCTCTATAAGAATTTTTCAAGTATGAGAATATTCTTTTAATAGTCGGTTTGTTTTAAGGTTAGTTTTCATAGTATTAACTTAATATTCACCAATAGATATTTAGGCAACTGCTTGAACTTCTATTCATAGTTTGTTAGTTTACCACCTTTATCTTATAAACATCAATAATTTTCACCCACAAGCTATAAGGTTGTAAACTTGTGTCATCCCTATCAATATTGCATTGTACATTGCTTCATTATTTGAGGACATGAACTTAAATATGATTATAATATACTATCAATTCCAATAGGCCTTCCATATACATTCTTGAACTACTCCCCCACCTCCAAAAACACCATCCGTATACAACGTCCAGGTGGTGTTCATTTGTATTGTGAGCCTCTCCATTATCTTGTTTTATAAAATTTATCATCTCTAGTAAGAAATTTGCAATAACTTGTGATTTTAAAAGTTTCTTAGAATATAACAATTGTTGGACTTATAAATTTGCCTAAAAATCTTGGTTATGAAACACTTTTCTTAGGGACATGTTTATACATATATCAATGAAGTAGGCCTAAAAGTAGGGTCTTAGCTTCCTAATGCTAATGAGTAGTGCATAAGTTGTTTTTTTTTTCAATTTTATCGATATGAGCTCTGATCCCTGTAATATCTTACTTAAATAGTGCATAAACTTTTGACCAGTTCTTTTTCCTAACCTAATCACTGATTAAGGTTATACTCGAGATGCTAAAGCAAATGTAAAAGGATTCTTCTTCCTTAGGGATGGATAAAAGTGGTAGATTCCGTAAGTACTCTTTCAGTTATTCAAAGGCATGCTAGCATTCATTTGTCCACTCAAAATCATTTTGGCTTTACAAAATCTTGAAGAAGGACAAGTAATGATCTATTAACTTGATAAGAACCTACAAAATGTTGCAACTTTATTATCAATCTTTTCATCTTCTATAATGTCCTCGTAGCTTCATAATTAAAATAACTTGTATGGTTTGTTAATTCACCTTTGTCCTCTTTTAAGTTATTTGAACCCTAAAATATTTTTTTATCTGAAACTAAAGATGCACTTCTCCAAGTTAAGCCTCATTTTTTGTCTTTTCTTAAAGTCCAAAAGCATTCCCTCAGGTTAGCTATATGGTCTCACTCTTCTTTCATCTTTATATAACCATGCCATTAAGATAAACATCCACGTTTCTTTCTAATTTCTTATGAAACACCATTCACCAAACTTTGATGTATTTTCATTGCATTTTTAAACCAAAAGGCGTTACTTTATAATAATGAATTTTTTGTGTGATAAAAGGGTTATTTTCCTTGTCTATTTCATTTATATTTATTTGCTTATAATATAAAGGTGTTTGTGAGACTTAGTGTTTTATGCCTTAACATAGTGTCCACCAATTGATCTATCTAGAAAAAGGGTCAGTGATAATACTAATATTATTTAAATTAGAAATTTATCATCTCTAGCAAGAAATTTGAAATAACTTGTGATTTTAAAAATTTCTTAGAATATAACAATTGTTGGACTTATAAATTTGCCTAAAAATCTGGGTTATAAAACACTCTCCTTAGGGACATGTTTATGCATATATCAATAAAGTAGGCCTAAAAGTAGCATCTTAGCTTCCTAATGCTAATGAGTAGTGTATAAGTTGTTTTTTTTTTCAATTTTATGTACACGAGCTTTGATCCCTATAATATCTTACTTAAATAGTACGTAAGCTTTTGACTAGTTCTTTTTCCTAACCTAATCACTGATTAAGGTTATACTCAAGATGCTAAAGTACAAGTAAAAGGATTCTTCTTCCTTAGGGATGGATAAAAGTGGCAGATTTCGTAAGTGCTCTTTCAGTTGTTCAAAGGCATGTTAGCATTCATTTGTCCATTCGAAATCATTTTGGCTTTGCAAAATCTTGAAGAAGGACAAGTAATGATCTATTAACTTGATAAGAACATAAAAATGTTGCAACTTTATTATCAATCTTTTTATCTTCTATAGTGTCCTTGTAGCTTCATATTTAAAATAACTTGTATGCTTTGTTAATTCACCTTTATCCTCTTTTAAGTTATTTGAACCCTAAAATATTTTTTTCTCTGAAACTAAAGATGCATCTCTCCAAGTTAAGCCTCATTTTTTTTTCTTTTCTTAAAGTGCAAAAGCATTCCCTCAGGTTAGCTATATGGTCTCACTCTTCTTTCATCTTTATATAGCCATGCCATTAAGACAGACATCCACATTTCTTTCTAATTTCTTATGAAACACCATTCACCAAATTTTGATGTATTTTTTTTTGCATTTTTAAACCAAATGGCGTTACTTTATAATAATGCATTTTTTGTGTGATAAAAGGATTATTTTCCTTGTTTATTTCATTTATATTTATTTGCTTATACTATAAAGGTGTTTTTGAAACTTAGTGTTTTATGCCTTAACATAGTGTCCACCAATTGATCTATCTTGGTCAATGATAACACTAATATTATTTGAATTAGATAACAATCTTATATCTACAAAGATTGTAACAAAAATAAGACTCCAAATTTATTTTATAGAGTTTTATTTAGTTTATATCATTATCCTATACTCTTAACCATAAACCTTGCTTTTATCTATGAATCTATTATGTTCATGATTGAGATATTTTGTTCTAAATATTATAAAATTTAATATCAAAATTATTTAGATTTAAAGAATAAATTGTTGATAATTTTAAGTATTTAAATTTAAAGAATAAATTGTTGATAATTTTAAGTTTTAAAGCTTCCTGAAATAAATATCAAGGAGCTAAATGAATTCCTTATTTTAATGAATGTTTATAGAAAATTCATATAAGAAAATCAAAATATAAATACTGCAATAATAAAAGAGAGTAGGGAAGAGATACAAAACTAATTTGTAGTAATTTGACTAAACAACACTTAATTTATTTCTAGTCATCAAGCCTCACTTGTAATTTGTTATATCCTTCCTTCAATAGGTGAAGAGGAACCATACATACAATATTTTCTTTACTATAAGTGAATAGAGACCCTTATAATTATCTTATTTTGCTATGGTTGAAGATGAATCCTTTACAAATATTGTTCAAGGATAAGAAAAACTCTTATAGTGTGTGTCCCAATAAAATTTCAAAGGTAACTATTATATAACAATACACAACCTAAAACTTCCATCTCTTTCACACACTAATTAGAGCTTAATATATGTTGTGCAGTATACATATTCACCATTTGGCCTTTTAAAATTCTTAGAAACTCTAGTATGCGAAAATTTCTTCCCATAACTCAATTATGATCTATTTATACTAAAAAAAATTTGAATAGTCATTATACTTATAAATTAGACATTGTCTCTCTACCAGTTAAGGGTAAGGCTATATACTATTAGTGTAACATACCATACTCATAGTGCATATGCCCGAACATAACCACAGATAGTCGGGAATATACTATACAAAAATGGTACATTAGAACAATCACATAAATACAGTATGAGGCATCAACATAACTTAAGCATTCCAAATACTTGTTTCCTTCACAATCATAATAAGTCATATATGTCATTAACATTCCAAATTCAAGTAGGCCATACACAACAGTTTTGAACTCAATCCCAGTACATCATATAGTACAAAAATTACACAGTAAAGATAATGTGTGTCATAATATGGAATGCTAATACAAAAGACATCTATCTAGATTTATTAGGTATCAGCTAACCAGACCTTTGAGCCATTCCTATCTTTGAAATAATAGTACTAGAATTCTATTAGATCGCTTTAGAAGCTAGATATCCCTTGAGCCTGAAAATCAATGTTGCAATTTTGATGAGTTTGTGAACTCAATGAGTGAACCATCATCGATATGCTCACTCAAGTCAGAACATAAAGATAAGTATATAACCCGATTCACCAAGTATAACACATTATCTAGCATTGAATATCATATCACATTATATCGTATGTCAACAAGTACAACATATATTCAATTATTGCATATCACTATTTCAAAAAAATCCAATAAATCATCTCAATCATTCATATAATATATGTAAAGTTGTATATGCAAATGCATATGTGACTCTATTCTTATTTTTTTTTATTGTGACCGAGCATTTATCAACCCAATTTATTGTCCCATATTCGTCGCGGATATCGGGCTCATTGTTATTTGAGCATATGGCTCTTTGTGCATAATCTTGAGCTTTAAGCACTTTTCTAAACATTAGCTACTTCAGTCACAACTCTTTTATTTGATCATGTATTTCAATGTAATGAGATGCATCAATTCACATATTATGCTTTCAATACTTTTCATTTAATGTGCTCATGAAAAATATCAAAATCTTCGGATCTATGTCTGACATTCATCATTCAGTTGATCACACATTCCATATTACACATACAATTCAATAGAAGTATATATAATTAAGTTTACATATCTAAGTTAACTTATAGTATGCTCCAGATAAGCTATTGCCTTGATGATATGGTAATGTCTGGATGTGGACGATCAACTTGTGCATCTTTAATCATATAATACACATATATTTCACACATTAATAACTTGTTTAATCACATAAATATTCAATCATGCACATTTATATGTGTCATATTCAATGCATGCTCAATTGATCTTTCCGGGTATGTATTCGTATTCACAAATCTTAACCATTCAATTATTATAGCTTATACATTACCACTTTGCATTCAGGTTTATGCCTTCAGTAAGTTTGATTACTCTAAATTCATCAATCATACATTCACATAATTTCCCAATTCTCATTCATTCATACCTAATACAATTTACTCATATCCTTTGGATCATATTCGCATTAATAAGAACACCTTTATTCCTTTAACAACTCATAATTTTGAGATTTAATACATTGATATCAAGACAATCCATTCCTTAAGTAGTGACATCAACTAACAACCTAAACTTATCAAACCCTTAACCAATTAATGAAGTAACAATCTAGGTTCATTTCAAGCTTTAATCAAGTCCAAATATACCAATGTAGAGTGATTTATCCTTATTTGGTTCAACAAATTCACAAGACCTAAATGATAAAGCTTTAGAAATGCACTATCCAATTTCCCTCAATTCTCCACGAATTTCATCTCCTTAAGATCATCATTAACACTTGAAATTTTCTAGAATTCATACTCTCAAAAGCTACTTCAATTCATGTTAATATAACTTCTATCTTGGTTACATTAAAGCTTTCAAAACTCTACTCAATTGTTTTTACACCATTCATTTTATAACATCACACATGTAGTCCTAATTTTTCCAAATTCAAGAGCACTTCAATAACACCTATCTTTAGCATGAATTCACCATCATTTATACTTCAAACCTTAACCTAAATCATCCACATAACAACCTATAACCTACGATTTTCATAAATTAAAAACAAGACAGAAAAGTATCCAATTCATCCATCATATTCTAGCCCAACTTCATCATCAATCCTATATGCAGTCCATCACAATTAAATCACATAAAATTTCTATTACAACATGCCACAAACGTCAAAATGTCACTTACTTGTTTAGCTCAAATTCCACCTTATTGTATCAAGTCTACTTTGCCTTACATGCATGCAAGATCATCTCAAAAACAAGATGGGAGTAGGATGGTTTTCAGCAAGAAAACAACAAAATGGAAGATAGCAGCATATAGCTTTCTTGATGCAGGATCTTGTAAGGATTGTGTGGTGATGAACAAAATTGAAGCAAAAATTCAGAGTTGTGAAGGTGTGTGTTTCGGTGGTGATAGGAAAGGAGAAGAGAGAAGACAGCAGAAACAATTTCTATATTAGCTTAATTCATTAAGTGACAGGTGTCACCATTTACAATTCCATTTGTCACAATGCATACAATTCACTTGTCCTCCATATAAGCTGCCAAATGTCACCAAAATCCTAGGTCATTTATCACTTAATTTTCTATGCCAAATGTTACTCATTTTATAGGCTTAGTCATCCTAATTTTCCATATTTCAACGTGTCTTACCACTTGACATTTTTCCTAGACTAAATGTACATTTTAATTCATCACTCTTCTAATTGCAACAATTAACTCCAAATTACTAATTGTAATTCATTAAACTAAAATTCAAAACATAAACTATACACAATCATATCATAATCATTTTAAGCCTTTCATAGCCCGAAATATGTCAATTGAGTGCACACACAATCTTTGCAATCTTTACTAAATCATGATTCGTGTGTGTATGCTAATAATATGCATGTGAATGAAATGTATTTCATTAATTATCAAATGATATGACTCAAAAGTCTAACATTCTAACTCTTAGTAAGTTTTGGAAACTGGTTATTACAATTCTCCCCTCTTAAGAAATTTCATCTTCAAAATTCTTACACGATAAATCAAATAGATGGGGGTATTGTTTCCTCATGTATTCCTCAGTCTCCCATGTAACTTCTTCTCTTGAATGATTCCTTCAAAGAACTTTAACCAAAGGAATTACACGATTTCTTAACTGTTTGGTCTGGTATCCAACTATTTTGATTAGTTCCTCAATATAACTCAAATTTGTTGCAATCTTATCCTCCTATGCTGGTAATACATGTGTTGGATCAGATCGATATCTTTTGAGCATACTAACATGAAACACATTATGAATCTGAGACATTTCTAGTGGTAATGCTAATTTGTAAGCTAATGGTCTTACTCTCTCAGTAATCTCATAACAACCAATGTATCTAGGGCTTAACTTTTCCTTTTTACCAAACCTTAGTACTCCTCGCCAAGGCCACACTTTCAAAAATACCTTATCTCCTACTTGATACTCCATACCCCTCCAGTGCTGATCTGCGTAACTCTTTTTCCTGTCTTGAGTTGCCTTAATCCTACTACGGATCAATTTTACCTTATCAACGGTATCTTGAATCAACTATTGGCCTTCAACAATCTTTAGGCCCTCTTCCCCCTAATACAAGGGCAATCGACACTTTCAACCATATAATGCCTCATATGGAGCCATACTAATACTACCATGATAATGATTGTTGTATGCAAATTCAATAAAAGCTACATATTCTTCCCATGCTTTTTGAAACTCTAAAACACAAGCTTTAAATATATCCTTAACAGTCTGAATAGACCTTTCACTCTGAAATGTTATAAGAAAGTTTAATTTTGTACCCATTGTTGACTGTAAACTGCCCCAAAATCTAAAGATCAATTTGGGATCCTAGTTTAATACAATAGATACTAGAACTCCATATAGCCTCGTTATCTTATTTACATACCTCCAAGGTAATTGATCCACCGTGTTACTTTCTCTGATAGGTAAGAAATGAGCTGATTTAGTTAATCTATTAACAATGAACCATATAGCATCATGTTTTCTCAGAGTTCTCGATAAACCCATAATAAAATCCATTGTAATTTTCTCCGATTTCTACTCTGGAATAGGTAATGATTGCAATTTTCCAACTAAAGCCTGATGCTATGTCTTAATCTATTGGCATGTCAAACATTTGTTAACATACTCAGACACATGCTTCTTCATTCCTGGCCACCAGAAATGTTATTTTAGAGTATTATACATCTAGGTAGTATCAAGATGCATAACATAGGCTGTTATATGTGCTTTCTCCAAAATTTCTTTTCTCAGATCATCAACATCTAGTACGCATAATCTTTACTTCAATGACAATGCATTATCTCTCATCTTAAACTCAGAATTCAGATTCTGTTTCAACTTCTCAATAATCTTCACCAATTTTGGGTCCTTACGTTGAACTTTCTGATCCTCTTATGTAATACTGGTCTAAGTTTTAACATAGCAAATAATGCTTCATTCTATCCCAAACTTAGCTCAACATTCAGGGCACTAAGTTGAACTAGGTTCGGTAATCTCGATGTTTGAATTTGTGCTACACTACTATTAGATTTCCTACTTAAAGCATTTGCTACAACATTAGCCTTACCTGGATGATACTCTATCGTGCAATCATAATCCTTAAACAACTCAATCCACTTCCTTTGTCTCATATTAAGATCCTTCTGACTCAATTAATATTTCAAACTTTGATGATCTGTAAATATCTGAAATGTCTTACCATATAAATAATGTCTCTAAATTTTCAAGGCAAACACCACTGAGCAAGCTCTAAGTTATGAACTAGATAGTTAAACTCATGAGACCTTAACTGTCTCGATGTTAGAGAAGTGTTGTAAAGGCAATCACCCTTAGCACTTATTGTACAAATCATTTTATGAATAATAAAGGCATATTTCATTATTTCGATGTTCATACGTTTATAGATTTGATGTTGATCTTAAGGTGATTTAATGAAGTCCTTGATACAACCATAGTATGGAGGAAATCATGATGAGATCATGATAATGAGATTCTTATCATGTGTAATTATGTTAGTATCAAAACTTTCCCTAGTCATAGGATTAATGAGATGGGATATCATTAAACTATCATATGTTATACTCCTTTATTAGATCAAGTAGTAGATCTCATAAGCTGTAGACATGAGTTGTTTAGAGTTAACATATGGATGCTTACTAAGGGTAGTAAGCACATTAGATTGACCTACGATGAGACAATCATATGGATATTCTATTCCAATGTCAATGATAGTCTCTTCATAGTAATGGTGCAAGTAACCTTTAACTTGAGGTACTCAAGGATATCTCAAATACTAATCCTCTGTTTTGACTCCATTTATTTATGCCTTCTAGGAGTTACTCATAGGGTAGCGATTGGGTACAACTTAAGGTATTCATAAGTAATTGAGTAACTAATAAAGGATTCACCACCCTTGGTAGAAGGAGATCATACCCACAACCTCTTATCGGGGTCATTACTCGGGAGTCTCCAGCTAGAGAAGGTATGTGTCATGAAGAGAGTCTTCAATGATATATAGAGTAATGAGATCCTTAGGACAAGATCTAATATCACTTTGACTAGATGTGATGTAGTCAGTCTAGTGGGAGTTGATGCTTTGACCATACTTTAAACCAAGTAGGGGTATGGATAGTGAAAGGACAAATTGCATGGCAATATTACGTATGGAAGGGTCATAATTAAACCACTGACTTTCTGGTCAATTGGGGGTCATGACGCGTTGCTAAATACCACTCTTAATTTACTTGAATTAAGTGTTAATTCAAGTGGCCATCATAGTCGAGAACCTAATGGGTCACATATATAGGAGATCCGAAGGATGAGTAAAATGGTCTTGAATAGTGATTCAAGATTAGAGATGTCAATTCTGACTCGACCGTTTTTGACCAGGGCTGGGCCAGCCACGGACCAACCATGGTCTGCCCGGGTTGGGTCACGGGCCGACTATGGTTGGCGTTAGTTTTTTTGCAACGACATCGTTTTAAAAGTTTTTGGAAAAAATATGGGCCGCTAGGCCCTACACGACCCACCCATGGGTCGGAGCACAGACTGGCCCATCCTGGCCTGCGCGGGCCACCGGCCAGCTTAGCCCGACCTATTGACATGCCTATTCAAGATATGAGAGAGTATTTCAGGATTGTATTGCGATGTGATCGGGGTAGAAAATGTTGCATGGAATGGATTAGAAACAAGTGTTGTTGGCTTCCATTAATGCATGCTATTCATGGTCATTAACTTCCCATAACTTCCATTAATACATGCTATTCATGACCATTAACTTCCCATAACTTTCCATTAGTGATGGAGGTTATGGAAGGCCAAATGGTGCAGAAAATCAAGATGATTTACGTGCATCTTGTGTAAGACACAAAATGGAAAAGATAGGTTCTTTTTCTTACACACACACTTTTTCACTCTAACTCTCTCAAGAGTTCTTGTCTTTGCTAGCTCAAAGAAAGAATTCTACCATCTCCTAACGAGGTTTCATCCTTCTATCTTCACGTGGACGTTCATTATAGACGGTCTGCATTGATCGTTGTGGTTTACGACAACCTTAAAGAACGAAGGAGATCATCAGAAAGGTATGTAAACATCTTACATTTCATGTTTTTGTTTTTCTGTGTCTATATGCATGAGTAGTTCTGGTTTTTGAGGTTATGTTTTATTTTTGCTGCATATATTTGATATATATTATGTATGAGATGCATGATCGGGACTAACAGTGGTATCAGAGACATCTTGTGCCTTGTTAGATGTAGAATACATGACATGTAAAAACTGTTTTCATGGTTGTGGCGGCTTAGGGTCTTGTAATGTTTTATTCGAAATTAATTATAGAAAAATGGTTTTCATTATTTTCTTTCACCAATATGTTCATAAGATGTATGTGAATGATTCAGTGTGATTGAAAATAATTTTAATGTGATTAAAATATTTAATTTCGACTTTACAAGCTCATGCATGAAATCTGTCTTTTTGCTAGGCATGTGATGTCTATTGGCTAAACTGATAAGGTTACACATGATTTTCATGGAATTTGATTTTGGAAAAATTATTTGAATATATTTGGGATGTATTTATGTCTCTGCAATTTTTTATAATTATAAATTTTTTTAAATAATTTTATCAAACAATTTTATAGATCTGGAAAGTTTTCCAGAAATTGTAAGATCTATTTTGTTTGAAGTTTTTGTATGTTTATATTTCGGTTCCAGAACCCTAAAAATATTTTTATGTGATAAAAATGTGTCAATTTGAAGTTTGATGCATGCTTAAATGATTTTTTGTAACATCCCCTCACCAATGGGAAGGGTAAAATAGTCATTTGGAATATGTTATAAGTGCTTAAAATTGTTTTGATATGTTCATGCATACATATGTAAGTAAATAGTGAATTTTGCACATGTAAATGACTGTACATGCATTCATGACATTTCCTGGTACTTTTGTGAAGAAATGTGTATTATGAAAAATGTGATTTGTGTGTATGAAAAATTGTGTTGGAGAGGGTTATTTTGGTTTTCTGATTTTTAGTGAATTTTATAAATTTTTTGGGAAATTTTCGGGGTCAATTTTGGACTAGAAAAAATGCCAAGTGGCAGAATAAGGGTTTACCGGTAGAGGAAATGACTGTCCAATGGCACTGGAAATTTAGACATATGAATTTGGGAATTTTTATGTTATGCCATTGGAAATTTGGGGAGAAATTGGAAAGAAACCTAAATAAGGGCTTTAGGGTGTGACATGTGGCAAGTGACACATGTCACTTGCCTAACATGCCACCTTAATTGTTTAT
>JAOQML010000004.1:20497464-20508667 GCA_027568935.1 Erythroxylum urbanii
ATTTGGATAATGAAATGTGTATGTGCATGTTCTGTTTGATGAATTTGTCAATTTCTGTTAGTCTTAGAATAGCACGTTAGAGTTAGGAGGATTGCCAGTGAAAAACACAGACAAAAGGATTCATCTATGATGACATCAGAACACAGAGGCAAGGAGGAATAGAAAGGAGAAGTATCCTCTGTGCTGACATCAGAACACAGAGGAAAGAAAAGAATAAAGAGTAGAAGTATCCTTTATGCTGACGTCAAAACATAGAGGAAAGGATGAGTAAAGAATAAAAGTATCTTCTATGATGACGTCAGAACACAGAGGATACGTCATCATATAGAAGAAAGAACGTAGAGGAAAGGATGAGTAGAGAATAGAAGTATCGCCTGTGATGACGTCAGAACACAGAGGACACATCATCACGTAAAAGATAGAACACAGAGGAAAGGATGAGTAGAGCATAGAAGTATCATTTGTGATGACGTCAGCACACAGAGGACATGTCATCACATAGAAGATAAAACATAGAGGATAGACCACAGACAATAAGTGGTCAACACAGAAGATAAAAGTCATCCACAGAGGATAAAACACAGAGGATAGATCATAGGCCAAGGATTATAAGAAGGAGTTAAGAAGTTATATGAGTTGAAGAATATAATCTGTGTTACTGTTCACAGAGTATCGTCTATGTTACTGTTCACAGACTTCCTCTGTGTTACTGTTTACATACTTCCTCTACGTTACTGTTCACAGACATCGTCTGTGTTCCTGTTCATGCTATCATCTGGGTTACTATTCCCAGACTTCCTCTGTGTTACTGTTCACAGACTTCGTCTGTGTTCCTGCTCACGCTATCGTCTGGGTCACTGTTCATGGTTATCTTCTACCTTCTTTTTGACCACCCAGAAGTTACAATTGGCCTTCGAGGTCTTCATGAAAGTTGTAGATCTTGAAGTCCTTTATCAACCTATCTAAAGAAACCCTAAATGGGATGTCTATAGGAAAAGATATGCCAACAGCCTCGAAGCATATATATATGTAAAGTGTGGACTCATCAACGCTGTTTCTTGAGGTATTCAGGTTGAAATGGATAAATGGATAGTCGAAAAGTGGAGCTGAACTAAAAAGGAGAGTTTTGAAGGCAAGTATAGGTGATGAATATGTGTTATAAGTATGTAACAGTTGTGGTATCAGAGAAAAGAAGATAAACCGATAATGGTTAAGGTGTTGGAAATAAGCTCACGTATTACAATATTCTGCATAAAAGTCGGGGTCCAGGAGTAGGTCCCGACATCCTTGATTGTTCTCTATCGTGTATTCTAACAATGTAGACGTCTGATCTTGCAGTATGATGGATCTGTCTGTAAAACCCCAAAACTTTCCTTTCATTAAATATAATTTTTTATGTTCGGTGAATAGTATTTTTAGATAAATAGTGAATTTTGTGGGACCCAACTTTGAGATAACGAAAAATATCTAGAATAAGTATCAGAGTTTAATGATACATAAACATATCGAAAATAAGACCTATAGGATGGATTTTGGGAGTTTTGAAAGTTTAAGACTAAAATGCCCTTTTTGGAAAGTAATGGGTGTTAATGATTTTAAACCCATTCAAAAAAATTTAAAGCATCTAATCAATAAGTATTGACCCTAATTAGAGTATTTTATGGTCAATTCGATGGTAACAAAGTTGCTCAATATTTTTCAAATTTCAATAAAGGGCAATTTGGTCTTTTTACATATTTTAAAAGGAAATTTGGTCTTTTAAATATCATCAAGGATAATTTGGTCATTTTACATGGTGCTAGTGGAAGAATGAGTCATTAAAAGAGAAACAATAGGAAGGTGAAATGTGGAATCCATTAAATGAGCACTAAAAAAAAGCAAGACTTTTGTCTTCATTTGAACGTAAATGTGAGAGACTAATTATGAGGATAATTTTGTCTTCGTCCCGTCACTAGCAAAGCATATATTGTAACACACCACGACCACAGAGCACATGCCCAAACGTCCAGAGGATATTAAGGAACATACACTATGAAAGTGGCATGTTAGAGTAGTGACATTCACTTATTAAGGCATCACAAAAAACATAAGTAGTCAAAAGATTAACTCCTTATTCCATTTATAAAACATAATTTACACTGTATCAGCTTGTGGCTCTCTATGTGCATTTATGAGTGTCAAGCTCTTTTTCATTGGTCACTCCAGCCACAACTCCTTTATCTGATCATGCATATCAATATGATAAAATGCATCATTTCTTATTATATGCAGTCAATCACTTTCATTCATGATGCACATTCATTTTCACATATTCATTGGATCTAAGTCTGGCATTCAATATTTTGTTAAGTACATATATTTTTCCCGATTCACATTCAATTAGGAAACACTTCCATTACAATATCACTTATCAAACCCCTCAGACCATAAATGTCCGAATTATCTCATTCACATTAACAGCAGTTCCATAGCTAAAATTTAAACAGAACAAATTAATCCTAGTGAGAACATTTAGGTTGACTCACAGTAAGGTCCATATTAGCTATTGCCGCGACGAACCGGCAAGGTCTGGATGTTGGCATTCGACTTATGTGTTTAAATCATGCAACAAACACATTTATACACATTACTAAGTCGATCAATCATATAAATATTCAGTCATACATATATATATGTGATGATCAATGTATGCTCAGTTTACTTTCCCAGGTATTTATCCTTAATCACAAGTCATATCCATTCACACATTATAACTTGAATATGTTTAGTTTACACTTAGGATTATACCTCTAGAAATCTTAATTATTCTAAATGCCTTAATAATACATTCACTAATCCTTTTATAGCATTATAAAATCACACAGAAATCCTAATTTCCATTCATTCATACCTAATACACCTTACTCGTTCCTTTGGATCACAATTGCATTGCTAAGAACACCTTCATTCCTATATCATTCATAAATTTCCAGATTTTAAATACATTGATATTAACAATCCATTCTTAAGTTATAACCTTAATTAATAACCTAAACATATCAAACACTTTATCAACTAATCCAACATCAAACTAGATTCATTTCAAGCCTCAATCAAGTGTAAATGCACCAAAGTGAAGGAGCTTATCCTTAGTTGGTTCAAAGATCACACAAAAGAGAAAATTTCACTTTCAATGCCTTTCCCATGATCATAGGATGTTTCATCCGAATATTTCATCTTCATTGGCCTTCCCACAATTGTGGGATAAGTGATCCGTGAATTTCCCAGCCTTTCCCTCCAATGTTTTTCTAGATTTTTAACTCTTTCTTACCAAATCAAAACATCTTGTGCATATTTCATCATTTTTACTTCAATTCCTTATCAAATTCACCTCAATCCCAACTCAAATTATCCTTATTCCAACTCATAATCTATTGTTTATCATTTACATAAAAATAGAAAACAAACATATACATTTATTCATCAACATTCCAGCACACTTTATACACCAATTACACCATCAATCTATCCCAAAATAATCATCTTAAATGCTTCTATGAAAACAAGCCATGAAGAACGTAAATATACTTACTTGTTTAGCTCAAAAGCTCCTCAAATCCTGAAGTAACCTATCCCCTCCAAGATTACATGATCATCACCATTTCAAGAAAAAGTTGGGAATTGAAATTGGTTTCAACAATAAGGTAAAGAAAAAGAAATATTTGGAGTAGCAAAGTGTTGAATGATGGCAACTCAAAATTGTGAGTGTAGGGGTCAGAGAGTGTCTTGAGTTGAGAGAAGAAAGAAGAAGGAAAGAGCTTATAGCAAAAAAGAAAGACAAAGATGGTCTTATATGAGTGTGTATCGTGAGATAGATGTGGAGCAAGTGTTGTGACCCTTGTCACTTGCCACATGTCATCTTCCTATAGTTCCAATTGTCTCTTAATAACTAGTCCATTTCTCTCTCAATTTCTAATCCATTTGTCACCCAATTATTTAAGTCATTTCTCGCTAGATCCTAATGCCACGAGTCACTTAGTTCTACTACCATGTGACAATTATTTCTACTACCAAAAGTCAATTTGTCTTGCCACTTGGCATTTTTCCTAATCCAAAAATATGCATAAATTTATAAATCTCACAATTGTAACAATTAATTATAAATCACCAATTATAATCCATCATCCAAATTTCAAGAAATTAAATTCACAATTCACATCATAATCATTTTAAACCTTTTATACCCCGAAATATGTCAATTGAGTGCATAAATAATCTCTTCGTAACATGTACAATATCATAATTCATGTGTGTATGTTAATGATATGCACGTGAATGAAATGTAGCTCATAATTTCTCAGTTCTATTTCTTATTTACAATGATCTAAGGCCCTAAACCTTAGTATGGAAGACAGGCTACTATAATTCTAACCCCTAAGAATTTTTTTTCTCGAAATTCTTACTTGATTAATCCAACAGGTGGCAGGTATTGTTTCCTTATGTTCTCCTCCATCTCCCATGTAGCTTCTTCTCTTGAATAATTCCTCTAAATAAGTTAGTAACATATGTGTCAGATTTGATCGATATCTCTAGAGCATACTAACAAGAAAAATATTATGGATCTAAGCCATTTCTGTTGGTAAAGCTAACTTGTAAGCCAATGGTCCAATTCTCTCAATAATCTCATATGGACCAATGCATCTAGGGCTTAACTTACCCTTTTCACTAAACCTCAGCACTCCTTGCCAAGGTCGTACTCTCAGAAACACCTTATCTCCTAATGAGTACTCCATATCTCTCCGGTGTTGATCCACATAACTCTTTTGTCTATCTTAAGCCACTTTAATTCTACCAAAGATTAGTTTATCTTTAGGAACAGTATCTTGAATCAACTCTGGGCCTTCAACAATCCTTAGACCCTCTTCATCACAATACAAAGGCAAATGAAACTTTCTACCATATAACGCCTCATATGGTAGCATGCTGGTACGACTGTGATAATGATTGTTGTATGCAAATTCAATAAGAGCTATATATTGATCACATACTCCTTAGAACCCTAAAACATAAGCTTTGAGCATATCCTCAACAGTCTTAATAGTTCTCTCACTCTATCCATCTGTTCGAGGATGAAGTGTTGTCCTAAACTTTAACCTTGTACCTAAAATTGTTTGTAAACTACCTCAAAATCTCAAGGTAAATATGGGGTCTTTATCTGATACAATAAAGGACTCCATATGATCTCAATATCTCATTTACATACTTTCGAGCTAACTGACCCAGTTTATTATTCACTTTCACTGGTAAGAAATGGGCTAACTTCGTTAATCTATCAACAATGACCCATATGGCATCATGTTGTCTTAGAGTTCTCGTCAAACCCATAATAAAATCTATAGTAGTCCTTTCCCATTTTCGCTCTGGAATACGCAATGAATGTAACTTTCCAATTGGAGCTTGATGCCCTGCCTTAATCTATTGACATGTCAAACATTTAGCCACATATTCAACCACTTGCTTCTTCATCCTAGGCCACCAAAAATGTTGTTTTAATGTATTGTACATCTTGGTAGTACCAGGATGTATAACATAAGCTACTATATGTGCATCCTTAAAAATCTCTTGTCTTAAATCATCCACATCAGGTACACATAATCTCTGCTTCAAGCACAATGTATCATTTATTAATTCAAACTCAGAGTTCAGATTCTGTTTCAACTTCTCAATAAGCTTGATGACTTTTGGATTCTTAGTTCGAGTTTTTCTGACCCTTTTATGCAATATCGGTCTAAGCTTCAACATAGCTGTCAATACTTCATTCTGCCCTAAATTTGGTTTAATATTTAATGCTCTCAATTGTACTAGGTTTGGTAACCTTGATGTTTGAACTTGAGGCACACTGCTTTAGATTTCCTTCTTAATGCATCAGCCATAACATTAGCTTTACTTGGGTGGTATTCTATCGTGTAATCATAATCCTTAAGCAATTCAATCCATCGTCTTTGTCTCATATTCAACTCCTTTTGTCTCAATAAATATCTCAAATTTTTTTGATATGTGAATATCTGAAATGTTTCACCATACAGATAATGTCTTTAAATCTTCAACCAAACACCATTGTAGTAAGTTCTAAATCATGAACTGGATAGTTAAACTCATGAGACCGTAATTATCTCGAAGCATATACAATCACTTTACCATACTGCATCAGAACATATCCTAATTCATGGTATAAAGCATTGTTATATACAACATATCATCCAGATGTAGATGGAATAGTTAACACCGGTGTTGCACTTAACTAAAGTTTTAATTCCTTAAAACTCCTTTGGCATTCATCATTCCTTCTAAATGGTACATCCTTCCTCAAAAGCTTTGTTAAAGGGGCTGAGATCAATAAAAACCCTTTGACAAATCTCCTGTAATATCTTGCTAGTCTAAGAAAACTCTGGATCTTAGACACATTTCTCAGGGATTCCTACTTCATCACTGCTTTAATTTTCTTTGGGTCTACCTGTATGCCCTATCTAGATACTATATGACCCAAGAATACTACTTGATCAAGCCAAAATTCACACTTACCAAACTTGGCATATGATTGATTTCTCTCATTATCTGTAAAACTAACCACAAATGTACAGAATGTTCCTCTCTGCTTTTCAAATACTCCAAAATATCACCGATGAACACAATCACAAAATGATATAAATAAGGTTGGAATACCTTATTCATTAATGTCGTAAAACCCACCAGAGCATTTGTCAACCTAAAAGGCATCACCAAAAACTTAAAATGCCCATATCTAGTCCTGAATGCACTCTTTGGTACATCAACCTCTGTTATCTTCAACTGATAGTACCCTGATCTCGAATCCAACTTAGTAAATACCTGAGCTCCTAATAACTGATAAAATAAATCAATTATCCTCGGTAACGGATACTTATTCTTCACTATCACCCGATTCAACTGCCTATAGTCAATACACAATCTAAAAGTCCCATCCTCCTTTTTTACAAACAAAACTAGGGCTCCCCAAGGTGACACACTAGATCTAATAAAACCCTTATCTAACAACTCCTGCAATTGAGCCTTATGTTCTACAAATGCCATCCTATATTAAGAAATAGAAATAGGAGTAGTACTTGGAACTAAATTGACAGTGAATTTTGTCTCCCTATCTGAGGGTAAACCAGATAATTCAGTGGGAAACACATCTAAAAAATCCGTAACAATAGGAATATCTTGTACTGTCTACTCAGTTCGGGTATCAGTCATATAGGCAAGATAAGCCTCACATACACCTCGAATTATTCTTAAACCACTCATTAAGGAGATCATTATGGTTGGCATTGTTTGACTAACACCTCAAAATATTACTCTCGGCTGATTAAGAGATTCAAGAGTCACATCCTTAATATAGCAATTTATCGTAGTCCTTCATACAATAAGCTAATCCATGCCTAAGATAAGATCTATACCACTTAACTGCAATACAATCAAATTAGGTTCCAACTGTCCCTGATCAATCGGAACCATGCATCTTTTGCACACTTCTCCAATCACTGTAGTATTACCTATCGATGTAGTTAACTCTAAGCCACATTTCAACATTTCCCTCTCACAATGTAGTTTAGATGCCAGACGCAGTGTGATAAATGAATGTGTAGATCCTGGATCTAACAACACAAATTATACCTTGAGAGAGGGCAATTAGTACATTCAGAAATCTAGGGTGAGACACAATTCAATCAATAAAATAGGAGAGAGACAAAATAAGGAAAAAGTAATCTCTAGCATTTAGAATCACTATAGTATTACCTATCGATGTACTTACCTCTAAGCCACATTTCAACATTTCCCTCTCACATTGTAGTTTAGATGCCAGATGCGGTGTGATAAATGAATGTGTAGATCCTGGATCTAACAACGCAAACTATACCTTGAGAGAGGGTAATTAGTACATTAAAAAATCTAGGGTGAGACACAATTCAATCAATAAAATAGGAGGGAGACAAAATTTAATTTTATAAATTATTTTCATTTTACAATTTAGTTTCTTAAACAAAGTTAAGTATAAATTAAATGGTGTCTAGGCATCAATCCCTGTGGAATAGATATTTGCTCTTTTTACTATAAGTCATGACCTGTTCACTTGTAATTTTTTGAGCGTAAAACAAGTAGATAGGTTTTACCTTCACTAGCCATAACTAGTATCTAGTACCCACATGTTATTATTAGAAACAATATAAATATCAATAAACATACCTGAAGTAAATGGGGCATTTGATGCCTTCTTTTGCTTCAGTGACTCCAGATAGGCAGGCCTTACAATTCCTCTTTCAATGGCCATCCTTGCCACAGTGTAAGTATGTTCTCTTAAGGGAAGTCTCCTTAGCTTTCTTCTTAGCCACACCTCCTTTAGGCCTTATGGACTTATTCTTCTTTTAGTTCCTCCCCCTCAAACTAGAAGAATCTACCAACATCATAGCCTTACTATCCTTCCTGACATATGGCTCAACTATTTTGAGCAAGTTAATCAATTTAGGAATCATGGTGGTTATCTGGTTCATCCTATAGTTAAGCAAAAATTTTGAATAACTATCAGTCAAACTAGTCAAAATTAAGCATATTCATCAGGAAACCTAAGGAGGCCAACCTCTCAATATAGCCATTCATCTTCAGTGCATATTGCATTGGAGATGTCCCCTCAGCCATTTTGGAGCAAAAGAGCAACCTCGAGGTCTCAAACCTTTTGTACCTAGCTTGCTCGTCAAACAACTCCCTTAGATGATAGACTATAGTTTGAGCATCTATAGCCTCATGCTTTTTACAATTATGATTACATAGTGGCTAGCATTATACAGCTACCCATCTTACTATCATCGAGATGCATTCTGTATGCCTTCGAATCGCTATCATAAACATTAGTAACAAGGGGATCGGGAAGTGGTTTTTCTAAAACGTAGCCTAGTTTCTTTGAAATGAGAATTATTCTCAAGGTTCCTAAGCTAGTCTAAGAAATTAGGTCCAGTCAACTTATTGGCTTTCATAAGTGAGCGTAGGTTCACACTAGTGGTAATGTTGTCAATTCTTACAACCTTATGTCAAAGAGAGAAAAGGTGTTAGACTGAACATAAATATATATCAATTAGGGCTTTATTAACATACATTATGGCTCCCACCATTTTCACTTGAATTCGTAACCCTCAATATGAATATAAGAGAACTTGTATAGAAGTTCTCCTAGTGGGTCTATATCCAATATCTCTAGGATTGATCTTGGGTTTGCCCAACAAGCCACCCTAGGTCAATCGATAGGTATTGGTCATACCAATTGCATTTATAATGCAACTATCGAATATAGTGCTATCAATTGTTGATGTGTGCAAGCACATTGGGCTATCAACTCTTGAAGCATGTACATCTAAGGTACACTACCTAACTTTTCCTCTATCCACATTAACTTTGTGTTTGCCCAACTAATCAACGCTTCTAATTAAAATTGATCTATTAATCTAAAAACCCTATTTCCACATTTCGAACATATTTGTGTAGAGTGGGCATGAGTTTGCCCGATAAGCCTAACTCTAAAAGAACTCTGGTTCTCACCATATTAATGAAAGGCGTTACTTTTAATATTCTAAGTGAGGGGTTTCAACTTAGGTCTCATCTAACTAGGATGGTCTTGTATATATCACACACACACACACACACACACACACATAATTAATATAACTATATGGCATGATATGGGCACTCCAATCATATTAGGCTTAAGTCCATAACCATCCATCATGCAAGCCCACTCACACTCCTAACATGCATCCTCAAATGCATAAAATTAAACACATCAAAATTTGTTATGACAAGTTATGGATCCTACATTTCAGAAGTTGATTCAACTCTTGAATTGAATTTCTTCCTAAGCGTTATCTTGGCTAAATTTAATCTTGTATGTCGTCTTGGTTTATAATTTAATATTAAACAAATTAAATTAAAATATTAATTTTAGAAATTAATTCACCTTAAAATTGATTATTTGATGTCAAAATTAAACATTTTAATTTTATTTCACATGCCAATTTCTAGTCTTACTAGAAAATAATATTCTACTTAAGTTAATTCAAAATTAATTTCTAAAATTCCAGAACATCAAATCATTATTACATGCATCTCTAGGTCATTTCAAATTCATCAAAATAATTTTGGAATCATCCAAAACTTATCAAGAAAATCTAAATACCATTGAGATGCTATAAATGACAAATTTGACATCTAAATTTTTTTCCTGGAAATCTTAATTCGAGCAAAATCATTTTGTCATGCTTCATTCATCAAAATAACATATTTTTATCACATAAAAATTTTTGTTAAGGTTCTGGAACTGAAACATAAACATACAAAGTTATCAAAAAAATTAGATCCATCAATTTCTTTAAAAATGACCAAATCTGATTACTATTTAAAATTTTATTAAAAAATTTTAAAAAATTCTAAAAGACTTCCAGAGGTGTAAACACATTGTAAATATGTTTGTCAAAAATTTCAAGAATGAAAATCCATGAAATACATGTTAGACTCATCAGTTTAGCCAACCAGTAACATATGTTCAGCAAAAAATAGTTTTCCAGTGTATTGTTAGAAATTCGACAATAAATATTTCAATCACACTGAAATCAAATTTCAATCACTAAATCTAAAAACATGTCGTGAGCAGATCAATGAAATAAAATCTTTAAAAAAATTTTAATTTTAATTTCAAATTTTCTAATAACATACCCATAGCTAGCACAACCATGCAATCCTATTACACATGAAATAGAAACTACATCTAATAGGCACAAGATGTCTTTGATACCATTGTTGGCTTTCAATTATGCATCATATGTATTACATGTCAGAAAATATGCAGTGAAAATAAAACAAAACCTAGAAAATACAAAATCAAACATGTGCCATTATATGTAGTAAAAAAACATGAACTTAAGATACTTATCTTACAAACTCCTTCATTCTTCATTGGATTCACCTCTTCGGGTTGTTGTAAACCACAACGAACAAAGAAGGACATTTACAATGATATCCACATGAAGAGTAAAGACTGAAACCTTTTAGGAAGAATAGTTAGAACACACACAAACTCCTATCTTTGATGTATGTTCTTGAGAGAATAGTTTAGAGAATAAGTGTGTGTAAGATGAACTCTTCACATTTCTCACTAGTT
>JAOQML010000004.1:20516521-20531887 GCA_027568935.1 Erythroxylum urbanii
TTCCCAACGATTTTTGTTTTCTTTTAAATTGACAATGCTAGTTAAAGTACTATGGTAGGAAAGTGCCCATATCATGATATTGAGGCAAGAAAATGACATTAAAGGGATTTGTGTAAGGATGATCTGAATGCTCGATTATATTGTTTTTATTGAATACAATACATAATAGTTATGCTTTAGATTCATTTGTGGCAGCTAATGGTTTTGAATCGTTAGGGATAATGTAACATAGGTTAAATGACCTAAGCTTATGTGGTTGTTGCCTAGATTAATCTATTTTCCTAGTTCATAAAGGGGTTGTCCTATTAAATCTAGAGAGCTTGTTCTAGATTGTTCAATAACTAGGTTCAAATAAAGAGCTTTTTTAATTAAACATAACCTAAGGGAAAATTAGGGTTAATAAAGCTTATTGTTAACCTACAATTAACAATTTCTAAGAGAGGTGTGAAAACAACAATTCAATGAAGTATGTTTAATTGCATGTCAGTTGAGAATTATTTGAGAACTAGATTCCAAACTCATTCATCAATTTTATCATTTTCTCTCTATTTAATTTGATTTGTTTTTGTTAGTTCAAGTTTACTTTACTTTTCTTATTATTCCAAACAAAACCCTCATATCCTAAACATTAATTATTCTTATTACAAAATCTTTACACACACTCTCTATAGATACGATCCCTACTCATCACTGTTATAAAATTAGTTATTCAGAGTTAGGTTTATTTTGTAATGCTTTTGACACACGTGCACTATTAATTTTTGGCACCCTTGTTGAGGAATAATTGGTGTTTTCTATAAATAGGTGTTTATAATCATTTCTTTTTGTTGTTTTTTAATCTTTACATGTTTGTTAGTTTTAGTGTATGGTAATAACAAGATCTCTGTATAGAAAAACTTTGCAATTTAATCCGAAATTCAAAAGGACATTACAGAGGTTACGTAGTGAAACTATAGCAACTCAAAAAATACAGCAATGAATTTAACTTAAGGAAGTCATAGCCAATCTAAGAAATTTAAGAGAGATGGCTACTCCAAATTTGAATCAAAGGCCTTTATACATCACTTTTCCAAATTTTGCTGAAAATGTTGCTTTGGGTTTAAATCTGATCTAACCATCTTTCATAGTTTGTAGGTGAGTATGCTCATAAGCATCTTAAGGAGCTCGATATAGTTTGTCTTCTATGAAGCCTTCAAGGGTGACAGAAGAGCAGATTATATTAAGAGCCTTCCCAATCTCATTGAAGGATGCAACAAAAGACTGCCTTTTTGATCTACCCATTAGGAGCATTAGTACATGGATTGAAATGAAGAGGTAGTTTTTGGAAAAATACTTTCCAACTTCAAAGACAACCGACATAAGAAAGGAAATATGTGGGATAAAGCAACATAATAAAGAGTCCCTTTATGAGCATTAGGAACACTTCAAGAAGTTATCTGCTAGATGTCCTCACCACATCATTTCAGAGCAACTCATCATCCAATATTTCTACGAAGATTATTACGTATAGAAAGGAGTTTTATCGACGTAGCAAGTGATGGGGCATTATGTGAGAAGACTCCTATGGAGGCCAGGATTATAATTAAGCATATGGCCTTAAACACCTAACAATTTGGTGCTCATAATGATGTTTATCGCATAAATAAGGTAAGTACTTCATCTATCGAACATCATTTATATAAGCTAATGTCTTTTGCTAGAAAACTTACATTTGAGTAAGCATAGGTAAAGGCACGTAGAATATGTGCAAATACAAGCCATCCCACGAATGGATGCCCATCATTAAAAGAGGGAAGTGTGGAATACATAAATGCTATATGAGGCAATTTTTCTAACCATTATTCCTAGACGTATAACCCTAGTTGGAGAGACCATCTCAACCTCAGTTCTGGAGGAAATAAGCAGCAGAATTACTTCCTAAATAGACCATAAGAAGCATAGCCATTCGAATCAAGGTCACAAGCCTCCTTTACTGCAGATATGTCGTTAAAAGATATAGTTAAGTCTATTGTAACTATCACATTGTAATTCTAATAATATATATAGTAGTTTCACTAGGAGATAATATCTAAATTTCAATAGGTGAATTCTAGCATTCATAATTTATAGAACCATGTAAGCCAGATGGCAGTGGCAATAAACCATCTAAAAGCCTAAAGAGCAGGAAAAATACCATCATAACTTGAGACAAATATGAAGAATGTTAGTGCAATCACCTTGAGTAGTGGTAGAAAGCTTAGGGATCTTAAAAGAATTAATCAAAGGATGGCTAATGAGGAAGACAAGAAGGGGCTCGAAGAAGAAAGGGATATACCATCAAGCTCGAAGGTAAATGCTAAATTCCTAATTGTTCTAAAGAATAATCCTCCACCTTTCCCTAGTAGGTTAGCAAAGTTAAATAAGGAAGATAAGGATAAGGAGATCAAGGAGACCTTTCGGAAGGTTAAGATGAATATCCCACTATTAGATATGATTAAGCAAATGTCGAGGTATGAGAAATTCCTCAAGGAATAGTGTATAAGTAGGTGGAAGTTCAAAGGTAAAGACACCATTAGGATGAGTGAAACTATATCTGTAGTTTTTAAAAAGAAAATGTCTCCTAAGTGTAAGGCCATAAGCATGTTTACTATTCCTTGCAAATTTGGTAACACTAAGATTAAACAAGCCATGTTAGATTTAGGAGCATCGATTAAAGTTATGTCCCATTCCATGTATGCTACTTTAAAGTTAAGGCTATTAAAAAAACTAATATTACTATACAATTGGCTAATCGCACTAATGCTTACTCAGATAGGGTGATTAAGGATGTGATTATATAGTAAATGAACTAATATTTTCCTACTAATTTTTATGTGATTGGCAGGAATAATGAAACTGTCTATATCCTAATACCTATCTTACTATGGAGACTGTTTCTTAACACTACCTAAACTAAGATAGATGTTCATAAGGTTACCCTCACGATGGAACTCAATGGGGAAGTTACTCGTTTCAATATTTTTATGTTAGTAACACTCCCATAATGACCATTCTATTTTTGTGATTAATGTGATTGACCTTTTAGTATAGGAAGATTATAAGTGGAAACATACAAATAAAAAAGAAGTGGTTTCAATAAAAAAGAACACCAAAACTTTTAATGGCCCGTTGAAATGCTTTATCGTTGATCAAAAAGTGCTTCTTTGTTTCACTAGATATAAAATGTTGCTGTATAAATATCACCCTTATTAGGTTGATCTTTTTATAATAGCTAATTTCATTCCTTATGGTGCAGTAAAAATTAAATTTTAAAAATAGGGAAGATATTACATGTAAGTGGTCATCGCCCCAAGCCTTATCCTAATGAGGGTAAAATAAATAATGCCAAAGTTGTGATTCTTGGAGATTAAAATTTTATAACTTGATGAGGACCACAAGGAGTCGAGATAATGACAATAAATAAAGGCACTGCTTGGGAGGCAAATTAACGGAAGTTTGTCTCTTTTTCTTTACATTTTTGCATTTGTTGTTTCAGTTAAATGGTTAATTTCTTACATTTGGTGTTACATTGGGAACCACGAAAGTTTTAAATGTGGGGGTGAGGATCTTAGTTTTCATGCATGTTTTTAAGCTTTTTTGTCACTAATGTGTGTTTCTTAGGTGTTTTAAAAAAAATCAAACAAACAAACAATCATTTTATCTTTTTCTGTTGCTCTTAAGACTATATAGTCATCATTGGAGAGCAAAATTAACTTCAAAAATTCAAGGAAACTTGAGCATGTATTTTTTTCTCCAGTGATTAGTAAATATACATTATCCTTAGAAGAATAGTTACTAGAGGGTAGACACAAGCCAGTGAGATATTGAGCCTTTATAGACAGACACATTCATCTTAGTCTCATTGTTTTTTGTTTATGTGTGACCTTTATGAAATGTACATCATAACTTTGTTTGATTCTCTATTGATGACTAAATTTTTGTCACATGCATTAACCTGAAATTGATATAGGCATTTTTTTATAAGCTATATTAGCCAAATAGCCTAACTATCAATATGATTTTTCCTTTTGATAAACCCTCCTGAGCTTTTTTGCCTTTTTCTTTCTATGCTAACCATATCACACGCCTTAAACCTAACAAATTTTCCTACCCAAGCCTTAAAGTTAGTGAAGCATTTGTTGATTTTTTATTTTTGTGGATGCACAAAAGTATAAGTGTGGGGGTGTGCATATGTGCGAATTAGTTATAATTGTTGGGATGCCATTTTAAGTCTTATCAACGAATTCCAATGTTGATGTAGCTTCTTTCAATTTTTACAAAACTTTTCAATTATAGAAAGAAAAAATGCAAAAAAAAGAAAAGAAACGAAAAGAAAGAAAAATATGTTTAAAGAGGAAGCGCATTTGTTTTGCCAAGTTAGTCATGACTAGTCTTTCCTTTTAAAGATGTATGGAAAGAGTTATTACGATGTGAATAAGGGAGATGTAGTTTTTTTTAGAATGAAAGGAAAGATAACAAACAAAACCAATTAACTACAAAACCAATCTAGGAAACGAAACACCTATGCTATCCTCGAGCAGGACAAAAATGCACCCTAAAGGTGTAGTGGTAAGCGAAGTGACACCAAAATTATAAGACCTTGCATAATTCGCAAGCCAATCTGTGCAATGGTTGCCTTCATGAAAAACATGTCGCACCTTCACCAGCCAATTCCTTACGAGTAGTTCTTGAATACAAAAGGCCACAGGATGAGAAGAGCTAGCAATTTGGCTAGAGATAAAAGGAGTTGCACTATAAGAACCGAATCCATCTCTAGCTTCATTTGCCGAAATCAAAGATCCCAAGCTAGAGTTAACCTTGTAAAAGCTCCCCAAAGCTCAGCCGAAAAGGATGAATAGGTACTGATATTTTGCACAAATCCTGCAAGCCATACACCTGAGTTGTCTCGTATTAGCTCACCTGCTAATGCAGAGCAAGATGAACTGCTATATGCACCATCTGTATTAAGCCTGACCCATCCCTGAAGGAGTTTGTTCCAACCAATAAGATGATCCTTCTTTGCACCAGTGGCAAGATGAACATTACGAAGCTGTGTATTAGCTTTAAGAATCCATAATATATAATCCAAAATAAAAAACTTAGGCGAGCTTGGCCAAGTAAAATTCTCTTCGAACAGAAACTTATTTCTCCATGACCAAAGCAACCAGCATACAACCCCAAAAATAATGGACCATTCAAATTTGGAGACCATCATTATGATTACAAAGATTACTGTGAATCCAGTCCATTAAACTCAAGTTGAAAATTTTGTTCATAACTCTCCGACTAGGGAAGGCAAGCCAAACTGAGCACGTCTTAGAACAATCGCGCATCACATGCAAGGAGGATTCCATTAATCCGCAGTAGTAGCAAGCATAATCTGAAGATAGATGATAGATTACGCATTGCTGGTTCGTTAAGAGACCATTCCTAGAAAGGAGTCATAGGAATGAACGAATTCACTGAGGACCATTACAGCACCACAGTAATCACCAAACGTCACCATCAGGAGAGCTTATTGTCCCTCAATCAGAGAATAGGCAAAGGTCGTTGTGAAGTAGTCACTGTCTGAAGCTCCCTAGCTTATTTTATATAGACCTAACGATGTCCGAGGAGGAGGGATGGCAGTAATATACTGACATATGGCAGTAGGAAGCCATCTTTGAAATGACCTCCAATCCTAATTACCAGTGTCATCAATGTAATGACTAACAGGTAGAGAATATACACTACATTTAATTCATATAGTAAATAGTTGCAAAGAGGTCCCAAGTCAGCAACCCACGAATCCACCCAAAACTGCACCAATGAGCCATCACAAATTGTCCATTTCGTCCCCTGTAAAACATAATTCCAACTTGCTTTAATGCCTTGCCAAACCATAGAGCCTCCCTGAGAGTTAAAACCATTCGGTATATTGTCCACATCAAACCTACATTTGGAAGACACCATTTGTACCCATAGATCACATGGCTTTGAGATTAAGTTCCAGCCTAGCTTGACTAATTGAGCATCATTAAACGATCTGATTTTTCTTACACCTAATCCTCCAAATCCTTTGGAGCACATACCATGTCCCAATTTACCAAACTCATTTTTCGATTGCCACTAGCCCCACTCCATAGAAAATCACGAGTAATCTTCTCCATGTCTTCACAAAGATTACGCAGTAGTCTTACTGTTTACATAGTGTAAATAGGCAACAACAAGAGAATTGACTGAATTAAAGTGACTCGACTAGCTAAAGACAAATTTTTTACACACCAACCTGTTAGACGCTAGTTTAACTTATCAAGAATATGCTAGTATGTACGTCTACTAGCTCTCTCATACAATAAAGGTACTCCTAATTATTTCCCCAGGTCTGAAGTCAACTGAAATCCTAGCTTATCACTAATATTCCTTACTAGGGACTGATTGACATTTTTTGAGTAAAAGCACCGTTTCTTATTTTCACTAACCTTTTAGACAGAGGCTGAGCAAAAGCTATTCAACTTGTCACATATTACTGAAACCTGGTCTAAAGAAGCTTTCAAAAATAGGATCAGATCATCAGCAAAAAATAGATGCAAAAAAAGAGGACCACTGTGACTCAGATGAATGGGTTTCCATCTTCTTTTCTCTACTACAAATTTGATTAAATTGCCCAGGCACTCCATACAAAGCACAAATAGATACGGCGATAGGGGATCACCTTAGGAATACCTTTTGATGGGAGAAATGTATTAGATAATTCTCCATCCCAGTTTACTTGTATAGAGACTGATGTGACACACTTCATGATTAAGTTGATTAACATAAGTGGTAATCCAATGTCCAATAGTGTATCTTAAATAAATTCCCAACTAATTCTATCATAGGCCTTCTCTAAATCCACTTTAATAGCAAGAAATCCCTTAGATCCTAATTTCAATTTCATTGAGTGAATAACTTCTTATGCAATAATAATATTATCTGTAATTAGTCTCCCTAGTACAAAGCTACATTACATCGGAGCCACCAATTCTTTTAAATATGGCTTAAGCCGAGTGATCACCACTTTCGTAATAGCTTTATAAATTACTGAACATAAACTGATAGGCCTCAACTGAGCAATGGATGATGGAGACGAGATCTTGGGTATTAGGACTAGGATAGTATGATTGATCTTAGATTCCTAAGTTTCATGACAAAAAACTCGTTGTACAAACTCCACCAATGAAGGGCCTATAATGTCCCATTGAGATTGAAAAAATAAAGCAATGAATCCATCAAATCCTGGAGCCTTATTGGGAGCTATACCAAAGATGGATGCCTTTACCTCTTCAGCATCAATAGGCCCTCCCAGGCATTCATAGGCACCCGTAGGGAGAGTAGGAAACAATCCCTTCAAAATATTATAGTTAGAGCAGTCCGAGTCCTTCAAATAAAGCTTCTAGAAGAATTCTTTAGCCAAGCATTTAAGAGTGGCCACATTTGAGATTATATTCCCACTATCATCTATTAGCGAATCCACTGTACGTTTCTTTGCTTGGTGGCTGTAATAGCATGATAATACTTCGTGTTCCTATCCTCATGTGCCATCCACTGGCACCTCAATTTTTATGCGAATACAAATCCTTTTGACAAAGAACTCTCTCCAATTCCATACACAAAAATTCCTCCAAATCCAAAAGAGAATTCGTTGCATCTATCTCAAGCACCTTTTGAATACCCTTTAATCGAGCCATAAGATGCCTCTTTTGATGAAAGATATTGCCAAAGCTGGTCTGGTTCCATTGCTGTAGTTTTAGCACCAAAGTACTAAAAGATGTTGTAATATCATTATGGGATGGATGCCAGCTCTTTTCCACCACTTCTACAAACTGATCATGTGTCAACCAAGCTTACTGAAATTGAAATGGTCTCACTAAATGAGTCTTTTGAGTAGATCGACCAAACTTGACTAGTAATGGATGATGGTCAGAAATTAATGAAAGCCAAGCGTCAGACTAAGTGTTAGAACATAACATTCGATTTAACTGAGCAAGGATATTACCCCTCCTCTAAGTGTATCTCGGCCCCGAGTACTTCAAATCATGCACATGGCAAGCATCGACACAGTCTCTGAAATTTGAATTCACCATACATTGACAATAAGACCTACCTCGTTTATCTACAGCCTCTAGTTTGGCATTAAAATCTCCTCCCAATAACCAAGGTCTAGAAGTAACCCTTGCAATTTTATGTAAATTTTGCCATAGGTAATACTGACAGGAATAATTTAGACTAGCGTAAATAGCAGTAAAATCAAAGGAGATACCATTCCACTTAACATTCCTGTGAACAAACTGACGATGTGCAGCCAATATTCAATGTTCACTCCTTATAATTACAAAGTATTGTTTATCATCAAATTTGGTGAGTGATTTATACTTTTTGTGGTTTATGTTATGAAGGCTTGAATTTGAGCTGTGAAATATAGTTTTTGCATTCATCTTAGTTCATGGTACCTAGTTTTGAGTGAATGTAGTTTTTGTGCTTAATATTCCATTGAGTGATTTTTTTTGTTTCATTAGCTTTAATGGAATTTATGCTTCATTACCTAAATACATCTCACCTTTACCCTTACCCACATTAAAACCTTGAAAAGTCATTTGATTCATAATTATGCATATGAATCTTAATGGCGGAGAAATGAAATGATACGCAAAGTTGTGGAACGTCTTGATTATGAATGGTATTTGAGTTCATCTATAGATCTATCTTATTTTTAAACACATTCTGTCAAATTCTAACCCTAGATTGCTCAGTTTCTAAAGGAAATGACTGTTGATTGATCATTAGTAGAGGCATTGGATGTTAAGTTCTTGCTATGATTTTGAAAGTTACTTCTCTTGACTTATAGCCATCTATTTTAGGGAAGTATGAAAATTGTGAAAGTGTTTTGGATCGTGACTTTGACTTTTGTTGTTTTGCCGGAGGAAGATCAAAAGCTAAGTGTGGGGGAATTTGATGTGTGCTTAATTGTTTAGACATTCACTTCTCAACACTTAGTGATTATAGTTATAAATTACTTAAGATATTGATTTTAGTTCATATTTGGCATTAGGTACAAGTTTAAAGCACAATAACTAAAATAGGTTAAAAGCACATTCCTTGAGCCAACATCTTGATGTTCAAACTCAATTTCCCCTTATGGAACAAGAACAAGATGGATTAGGGTGAGGATTGGGCATGAAATTATAAGAAGAACAATAATTCAGGAAGACTTGGGAGATACAAAGTCGTGCATACAATTGGAAGATACTTTTTGGCCTTACATGGTTGGATACACAGTCCTGTATCCAATCGTATATCTTTATGAGCTTCACATTTTTTTAGGTTTCACTGTTAGATGCACGATCATCCACCTAACTGTGCATATACTCAAAAACCTAGTTATTGTTATAAATTGACATTTTGGGCAGCCAAAGGGACATGAATCATTTTTGGAATAAAAAGGGCAATAGAGCTTTGACTACTTTGGGATTTATGAAGGCCTAATCTTCCTTTTTCTAGTGCGGACATAAAATTGAAGCCTAGGATCATATTTGAGCATATCTTTAATATTTAGTGTTTAATCTTTTTGTCCTTAGGGATTTTTTATGCTATTCTATGTCTACTGATTTGGGAATGAGTATAATGATAATCTAAATGCTCTATTAGATTGTTTTTATTAAATACAATACATAATAATAGTTGTGTTTTGGATTCATTTATGGCAACTAATGGTTTTGAATTGTTAGGGATAATGTAACATAGGTTAAATGACCTGACTTTATGTGATTGTTACCTAGATTAATTTGTTTTCCTAGTTCATAATGCAATTGTCCTACTAAATGTAGAGAGCTTGTTCTAGGTTATTTAATAGCTTTCCCCCTACACTTAGCTTTTGATCGTCCTCGAGCAAAACATCATTTTCAAAATGATAGACCCAAAAACATTTATTCATTTCTGATATTTCCCAATAATACCAAATCATAACCAAAGATGAATGACTTTCAAAAATTATACCAGGAAATCATCATTTAACATTTTTACTCATGACTAATCAACATTCATCACCTTTAGAAACTAAGCAATCTGATGGCAAGCTTCAAAAATGTGTTTAAACAAGATAGATCCATATGTACACTTAAATACCATTCAAAATCATGGCATTCCACAACTTTGCAAATCATTTCATTTCTCCGCCACTAAGGTTCACATACATAATTATGAATCTAAGGACTTTCAATGTTGTAACGTGGGAAAGGGTAAGGTGAGATGCATTTGGATAATGTAGTGTAAAAGTCATCAAAGTTAGTTAAACAAGATATACACTCAATAAATCATAAAGTGCTAAAACCAACATTCATTCACAATTATGTACATCAACTATGATGAATGCAAAAACTATGTTTCCTAGCTCAACTTCAAGTTTTCATACCAGAAACCACATGAAGTATAATTAACTAGAAGGAATCACTCATACAATTTATGACAATACATTAAAACTATGCAAAGTGATCCTTCAAAGACAACATCTACCTCATTCAACATAACCAAGTAACCCATTCAATACAAGTTTAGGAGGATGCATTAACAATGAGTAACTTTGCAATGCATATGCATTTCCTCCTTGATAATTTTTTAAAAACATTTTTTCTTTCTCTTCTTTTCTTTCCTTTTCCCTTTTCTTTTCTTTTTTTGTGTGTAAATATTAAAATAAACTACATTAGCATGGGAATTTCAATGATAATACATAAATTGGCATCCCATCAATTATACCCATCCCACACATATGCATACCCCCACACTTGCAATTTTGTACATCCATAACCTCAATAATCAAGAAATGCTTCATTAGTTTTAAGGCTTAGCTGAGACATTTGGTTAGGTTTAAAGCAAGTAATGATGTTAGCATAAAAAGAAAAGGTAAATAAAGCTCAAAGGGGTTAAAAAAGGAAAATTCATATAAAAGGGTAGGCTATTTGGCTAATGTAGCATGTAAAAAGAAAGAATGGCTAATCATTTCCATGTTAAGGCATGTGATAAATTTTTTTTCTTGAATAGAAAATCAAAGAAAAATTAGGATGTACATGTCATAAAGGTCACAAATAAACAAAAAGACAATAAGATTGATATGGATGTGTCAGTCTATAAAGGTTTAAAATCTCACTAGCTTTTGTCTAACAATAGTCACCACTATTCTAAAGATAATGGACATTAACCAATTACATGAGAAAAAGTACATGCTAAATTTTGCTAGTCAATTCATTCTCTAATCATGACTATAATCCTAGAAGCAATAGAAAACGAGAAAATGTTTGTTTGTTTGTTTGTTTGTTTTATTCTCTCTCCCATTTTGATTGAAAACTTGAAAACAAGTAAAAATAAATGAACTAAAAAACAAATATGTATATAACAAAAAAATGCAAAAATTTAAAGGAAAAGACATTAACTTCCTTTGGGTTGCCTCCTAAAAAGTGCCTCTGTTTAGTGTCGCTAGCTTGACTCCTTGTTTTCCTCATCACATGACAAACTTATGATCTTCGGGGGTCACATGTGCTTCCTCCACTTAAGGTTCTTCAGGATAGGGCCTTATTTGATGATCATTCATATACATTAGCTTCCCTATCTTCAAATTTCCGATCTCTACTGAGTCCATGCACTCTGGAAAGATCTTAAATTTCTCTTCAACTTTTTCTTCTTTGTTCAGTTTCTCTAACCTGTTAGGTAAAAGAAAAGAGTCATTCTTAACAACAAATTGGAACTCAGTATTTACCTTAAAGGTAAAAAATACAACTTTTTCTCCTTTATGCTCCTTCTCAACCTCTTCGAAACAAACAATTCCTTAAGTATTCCACTCAAGATTCTCAAGCTTCTCATCATTTTATAGGACCTCTGTGCTAACATCCCTTGGGTATACCTCGGGTGATATGATTGTGTCTCGGTGCCTTGTGAGGCTAGCCAGTTGAGAGCTTCCATTAATTGATCCACTTGGCTAAGTTTTGGATTCTAGAACTTGTTTACTGTTGGAATTGCAAAGTATTAACAATACAAACATTAACTAGTTCTTCTAGAAATGTACCTGACTTTGTTGCAACTCCAAACCCTATATGGTAGACCTTGTATCTTGCCAAAATTGCTTTTCCTCCTGCTGAAATTTCAAAGTGTTAACATTGACAACATTAACTAATTCTTGTAAAAATGGATCTGAGTCTTAGTAAGAAGCTTCTGGTCTATGTGGGAATTGTTATTTATCATACAAACTATCAAAAAAGTATTTATGATGGTTATCCCATCTTTAACTAAAGTTAGTATGATCACTCCAAACATAGTTATAGGATTAAGGATATGAGTTGTAGAAAAAATTACTTCTGTCCATTTTTTAATAAGACAAAAACATAAAACAAAAAGTGAAAAGATCACAAAATAACTAAAAAGAAAAACTAAAAACAAATATGTATAAAAAAATTAAAATCAAAAACAAAAACTAAAGCACCACACTCCCCGAAAATAGTGCCAAAATTGCTAGTAACGCATTGTAATGCTACACAAAACAAACTAAACCTACAACTGTAATAGTGGTGAGTCTAGGTCGATCCCATAGAGAGTGTGTAAAACTTTTGAAATGAAACTAAATGGTGTTTAGGTTATGGGGGGGTTGGTTTATCAAACATAAATGCATTAAGGACCTAGTTCTTTGGTTCAATCTCGGTGTACACGCAATTAAACATATTTCATTGAATCATTAACTTCATATCTCTCTATGAACTATTATTCGTAGATTAACAACGAGCTCTATTAATCAAGATTTTTTCTTAGGTCATAGTTAATTAAAAAGAGCTCAATAAATAACCCTAGCAATCGGATAACCTAGGAGACCCTCTCTAAGTTTAATTGGATAGCTACCTTTACAAACGAGAAAAATAGACCATTATAAGCATTAATCATACAAGCTTGGACTATTTAACCTAGGTTATGTTATCCTTAACGATTTAATATCATTTGTTGCTACATACGACTTCAAACACGACTATTACGTATCACATGCAAATTCTAGCAATGGGTTTTTATGAAAAATGATTCAATAGAGTATCAAAAATCATTCTCATACAATAACCAGTCAATACATATAAGGTGACATTTTGAATTCGAAAAGAGAGTAAGAATAACAAACATAATGAAAAATATGCTTAACCAGGTTCATCGGCGTCGATGTCACCTTCAAACTAGCGTCGAGACATCTGGCCTTTCATCTTCTCCATGGTTCTCCGAGCATCAGCCAAGAACGCCTTTTTTCCATTCTTATTGAAAACTGACCAATAAATCAAGAATAATCAGTCGCTATCCACTCTCCTTCTTGAAGATCGAAGAGAAAAAATGAAGAGCCATTCGTTGTCTCCTTTTTTGCCCATCCTCTCGATTCTACCTTATTTTCATTTTGATTATTCTTTCTCCCAGCCAACACCTCCACCTTATTTCTTCAGTCGACAAACTACTTAACTTTTCCTTAACATTTGAGTAAATGGCCATAAGTGTTCCTTCCTCTCTTCAATTTTTTTTTTATAAAAGAAAATGCATTAACTCAATAATGTCAAAATGAATGAATCAAACATCGATCAAAGTCCAAAAACTGCAGCATCCGAACAGGTGGAATAGTATACGAAATAAAACTAACGTGACTTAAGTCACACTTGGCTAAATAATCAACAAATCGGTTAGTGTCTCTGAATGTATGCCGGATCTTTAAAGCCTGGAAACCATCACGTATCCTCCAACAATCCCGTACAACCTCCCAAGTAGTAGGTGGTGGAGGCGCGCCAACAAGCAACTCAAAAACCTCAAAGGAATCAGTTTCCACATGCAAAAATCGATAGCCCCTTTGTAATGCCAAAGTCATCCCATACGCAACAGCATGCAATTCTGCCTGTAGAACCGAACACGGTCCTAACCTGGCAAAAAAACCCCTGAGCCAATTCCCCTGATGGTCTCGAAAGAGCCCACCAACTCCAAGACTATCTTGCCCCTGGTGGCAAGCACCATCACAATTTAACTTAACCCAGCCAGGTAAAGGGGGTATCCACCTCACGCACCGACTCTCCTGCCTACCCATAATAGGATTCACCTGCTTCCCAACGACAACCGCATATGAGAACATCTTAATATAGCACACAATAATAGTACTGACATCTACTGGAATATCAGTTTTATGATAATATTCATTAGTCCATTTGGTCCAAAGAGCCTCATTATTAATAATCAATCTCCAAGTTCATTTTGCAACTAGGATTAATTGATTCATGTTCATGGATAACACCATATTCCACCTTTTTGTTTTCTCCAACATAGTTGTTCCCACTTAGTATTTTACCCTTTAAAGTTATCTGCATTTCTAATCCATAAAAAATTCTTAATTCTTTTTTCAACTCTTTATTGTTCTCCTTATGAAGAAAAAGATGAGTGCTCTAGTGAGTGTGTAGGTTCTTCATCACATATGTGAAAAGTTGATGCCTCCCTGCTTGTGAAAAAGTCCTATTCTGCTACGAATTGATTCTTCCCTTATAAATCTTTAGAAGAACCAGGAAATCTTGATATCTTAACTTCCTAAAAGAGATGGGAACTCCAAGATATTTTAAAGAAAGATAGTGAGCATTCAATCCAATAATCATCCATAGTTTGGAATTGTTTTTCATATTAGAATAGAAATAAATTTGACTCATTTGTTGGTTAACACACAGTCTTGAGAACTTACAGAACATCTCAAGAGAATTATGCATTATTGAAATAGAATTTTGATCAACCCCATATAACATAATCAAATCATCTACAAAACTTAGGGAAGCAAGATTATACTCCTTTTAGTTGCGATGAAATTTGGATCTAAGGCTTCTTTATATGTTTTTCATAATTAGCCTAGTTTATACTTGTGGTTGTTTATGTTTGTCATTAGGTTTAGATGTTTGTTAATCTTAATCATACAGTGCATCACATGGCATCCTCAACATGATCATATACTAATAAGTTCTCACATTCATATAGGTGAATGTGTTTAATAAGTTGTTAAGAAGTTTTTATAAGTTACAATCACCTCATTCATGGCCCTTTTAAGTGTTTTTAAGAAAAGAATTAATTCTAAATCAATTAAGCAGTCTTTTATTTTACTTTAATTGACTTGTAAAGATTCTTTCTGTTGTTTGTTTAGTTTTAAGTTTGAGGAAGAATGTGAATTCTTTTTTAATTTTTAATTTTTAATTTTTTCTTTCATAATGACTTTTTTATATTGCGAGTTTGGAATATGAATATTTCATACACATTTTTGCATTCATATGAAACAGCTACATATTTGTCTTGTAAATAATA
>JAOQML010000004.1:20534910-20550138 GCA_027568935.1 Erythroxylum urbanii
AATCATTACTAATCAAGAACAGTAGAATATTCTCTCTAATTAATTTAGAGTGACGAATCCTATATTGACTTACTCAACTATCTACATATGGTTTATACTGTATTCATTTACTACCGACTGAATTATCCTAGGACGATTCATAAGTAACATCAAAACGTAGTAATTCCCATATTAGATACCTTGGTAATCTCAAATCTGAGGATTAATCATACAACCATCGTTGTGAGATAATCCACAGACACACAAGTAATGTTCCATTCGGGATTCTCATAATCGGGTCAGTTCAATGAACTTATTCTCTAATAAGCACCCAAATGTTTGTTTAAATGTCTCTGCACTTTAATTTATGAGATCTACTTTCTTCATAAGAAAGAAACAAAACATATACTAGTCTAACTATTTCATCAATACCTCGTTTTGATGAAACTACGACTAGGAACATTTTAGGAATAATATAAAAAACTGCAATTTGAATCTTATAATTATAATCGCATTATAATTTCTAATTGCATGATAATTATTCCATGGATTTTATCTTTATGATTAATAATTAAATAATTAACAAATACATAAAGATAAATAATGCCCTTTACTGAATAATAATAATGTCATACAAATAAATTTACAACCAAAATAAATTGGCTGCAAGGGCATAAACTAACACCTACCATTTTGCTAGCCTTCAATTTTTTCCAAATTTTATATCCGCTTATGGAAACGTGTTGTCGGTCTATGGCCATGCAAAGTAATGGTTTCTTATTCACCTTCAATATATAAGTTAAAGAACTTAAATGTTCATGTGAATAGATAGAAGTAGGAATCACTACTTACAATTATTAAAATAATAAACAATGGTCTAACATTTTACGCAAATAATGGATTTCCATCCATTCTCTCCTTACATAACCACATACCCACTTCTAAGTTATCTAATAGCTCTAAGTGGTATTTGAGTTTCAAATTTTTGGAACATCCATAAGCTACGGAAAAAAAACATAAGGATAAAGTTCTGCTGATGCCTCATACGCAACCATATAAAAAATTATTTTAACTTGATTCCTGTTAGAAATAACTGAGCAAGAACATAATCACATAGATAATGTTATAAACAGGATCTTTCATATGCATACAAAAATAAAATCACACACTTGGATTGTGTTGAGTTTCCACCGGTTAAAGCACAATATAGTAGAATGTGTTTTTCCACTTCTTTCACGTATGAAAACAATACGAAATTCAGAAAACACACCCAGAAGAAAATCTCATCTTTTGCTCTCTTTTTTTTAACATTCAAGCAACATAACTACCGTTAGTAGTTATTTAAAGAACAATTACTCCAATACCCCTCATGGGTGTAAACTGCTTGATTATCTCCCACTCACACATCATGGGTTTAATCTCATTAAAAAACAAACTCTGCAATACTCATAGTTGTTCAATAACCGGTGTGACCAGCATACGACGAGAGCACATTGCCATATATCTGTTAGGAGTATATGACATCTCGATTAACAAATAGATCATTGGACTTATGTGTCCTTGAGTAGACATTATATGTTATACACTAGGCCATATCTCGCATTTGCACATTCCTTTGATCTCATTTAGTTTCTTATATCATGACTGTATTCAAGTTCTCTACTAAAGAGACAATGGCCGTTTATGAATACTTTTCATGCGAGTTAATGATTTAAATAAATGACCTTCCTCTATTCCCAATTCCCTTTTGAATTACACTAATTTGCTTTTTTAGAATTATTCTATAGGATCGCATCTTACATGATCTTTTGGCAATAACCTAAAGTAGCAAATCTTAAATTTAACTCTCAAGAATGAGACAAAAGTTATAAGGGTATATGATGAGGTTCTTCTTAACCTCAAGGGCCTCACACAATGTAAGATGAGATCTGGAGACTTACATTAATCCCTTTATGGTCAGTTTTTGCACACATGGTACGAGTCATGTGCTACGGTATTTACCCACTCCGTTTAACTTGAACATCTTTTATTCAAGAAGTATTTACCCACTTCGTTTAACTTGAATATATTTTATTCAAAAAATACCGTATAGATGATAGTTCAAACATACTTAATATTTAACTTGAGTTTACTTATCTAATCACAACATGTTTAGAACTCGCATCTGGCAACGTAAGACAGATATAGTGATCATTAAATTACTTTGAACCAATTTCTTTTCGGCATTTATGGTTTAAATTTCTCCCTCTCAATTATTACCTAGATAATAAACTTTAAACATGTCTAATCTCTAGCGAGCATAAACACTAGAGGTAATTTTCCGTATGAGAGAGTCAATCTATAATTTGTCTCATATACTTATAATTTATTCCAAAATATATTTATGTAGAACACATATATATTCATGAATCAAATGATACATAATGTATAATCTTTATTATACAATATATAAGTTAAAGAACTGAAATGCTCTTGTGAATAGAGATAGAAGTAGGAATCATTACTTACAATTATTAAAATAATAGACAATGGTCTAACATTTTACGCAAAATAATGGATTTCCATCCATTCTCTCCTTACGTAACCATACCCACTTCTAAGTTATCTAATAACTCTAAGTGGTATTCGAGTTCCAAATTTTTGGTACATCCAGAAACTACGGAAAAAAAAAACGTAAGGATAAAGTTCTGCTGATGCCTCAGACGCAACCATCTAAAAACCATTTTTTTCTTGATTCCTGTCTCGTATAACTTGTAGATTATATGCTATAGTTAATCTGAATCAATAAGTGTGACAAATCAGCACCATCATCTCCTTGTCAAGAGGATGTGACATTGATTTCACCAACTATTAATATGTTTAAAATTTCCACGTTCTTTTTGATTTGAAAGATATTCTCGGTCGATTATTTTAAGCCCTCTTCACATTCTTCTCGAGACGCTCAGGGCATTTGAGTAAATGCGTCAATAGATAATTGTGATGGGAGCAAATGTTTGTTTATTCATTTCATTCTTCTGTATAGGTGGCACGTCCCTCCCCTGTTCTGTCAATTCAATGATCTTGTTGGTGTCCTTTTAAAAAAGTTTTGAGTAAATTTATAAATAAGATTTATATTACCTCAATTGAAAAAAGAAACAAGAAGGACATGTTAGGACCGCGTGAATCTTGACTCCTTTAGATTTGATTAAAAGAAAGATCTTATCCAGTGTCAAATTTAACCCAAAGTTTTTTAATGCACCACTAAAAACCAACCATATAAAGAATCATGCTATGTCAAATTTCACAATCATTCACACCTGACAGAGTGATAGAAAACGAGAATCCCATGAGGTATCGTAGATTACAAAAAAGTAGTTGGAAAAAGAAAATTCTAAGTTATCCAATTAAAAGATCTTTATTTACTCCCACCATGTCCTTTTCTTATAATAATGAGCCACATTGTTATGGCATTTAGTGTTGTCGGTTGTGTGCATGCATTCCCCCCAATTCCTACGCTACATGATAGGTGTATAACCTTTGATTGATGAAGACTGGCGATGATAAAGTCCCTCTTTATGACGCTAGAGGAAAAGACAAATGAAGATTCCATATCTCAAATGCAACAGTTCAACGGTCTAAAACTGCCGCCAAAGCTACTAAGCCGCTAATTCTATGACACGTCAATCTTAGATACTTCCAAACAGCAACCAATTTGGTGTCTTTCAAAGAGTCGGTTACGCAAACAACACCTCATCAAGCGTGTATTGTTCTGTTAATTCCAACCACATATCTCTTGACGCGTGCCCAAAGTCAGTCACTATTGCCAGTCAAAAGCAAGGGGTCCTTCTTTTTCTTTCTTTCTTTTTTTAACCGACCACACTAAGGATTGGTTTCCCTGACATAAGTTGACGTTTGAGATTATGCCAGAGCCCAACCATTTTGCTTAACAAGCCTCACGTGTGTCCCCTATTGAGGTCCACCCCCTTCTCTCTATATCTATTGCCTACCTTGACTTGTTCAATTGTTATTATGATTTGATTTTGTTTTGTGGAAGAGTTTCGTCGTGACATTTGGGCCTTGGAAGTTTCCAAGAACATTTCAAGGAGAAGCCAAATTCCGAAATTTGCACGTTCTTTCTCTGTGGATTTTGTTTTCTCTTCCATAAATTCATTTCACACAATTCTTTTTCTGCAATAAGACATCTTTTATATATATTTATCAAAATATAAGTTTACTACCTGATCTAATCTTCTAATTATTATCTAACCAATACAATAAAGACATGTTAATTAATCAAACTAAATTTGAAGTACATATTTGCAACTCTAAGTCAAATATAATATTAGTATTATAAATATTTAAACAAGATTTCCCCTAATGTATTCTTATTCAATTATAAAAATTCAATTGTTTGGACCGACAAGGTCTCCTATTATAATATCCAGTCATCTCTTGATGTATAACTACCTACTCTTAGATAGATTAATCGATATCTCTATTTGATTATCTTTTCTTAGAATGCATTAAATTCTTTAAAACCCCGTAAAAGGTTATCCTTATATTGGAAATGTCATGTAGATTTACCTCTACATTCTCATTCAATTCTTGATCTTCACATAAGTTATCTTCACTGCTTTTACATGTATATGTTCATCATTAAGAACAAAACATATGAGTCTCAATCATAAAAACCTTTATTAAAAATTGAATAAAAACATACACAAATCCTTATATGTTTTTGCAAATAATCCTTATAAATATGAAAACAACAATTGAAAGAAAGGAAAAACTTATTATAAGGTGTCTCCTGATCAAATTCTCTATCCTCTATTGTGATTGCTTCCTTATAATGACTTTAAACATCTCTCTAAATGGACTTTTGATATGCTCTTACGCTCTCCTTTAGCAGGTGGTGGCTAATTATAATTAAAACTAAAGTTTAGAATGAAATAAAAGTGAGAAAGAATATAAAATCCTAATTTTTATTATCTTTAATAAATTTTATTCAATATAAGCATGATTTGTGCATCTTTATGTCAAAATTATAGAGAGGGACATAATAATAATGAACCAAAGCGTTGTTTGTATTGACATATACAAAGAGTATTTATACAAGTATTGTTACAGTGGTAAGGATTACTTTCTATATGCGCCCTCAAGATGGACGGCGACAGGTAAGTCCAATCTTGTCCCGTAATTGAAGAAAAGAACCTTTGGTAAGTGGTTTTGTCAAAGCATCCGCGAGCTGATCAGCAGAGGAGACATGAACTACACGGAGATGACCGTTCTGAACTTGATCCCGAATGTAATGAAATTCAATAGCAATATGTTTCATACGAGAGTGAAACACAAGGTTGTAACACAGGTAGGTAGCACCAACATTATCACAGTAGATGATGGGAATCAGAGACAAAGGCATTCAAAGTTCTGTGAGCAGAGAACATAACCAACTACTCTCAGCAACAGTGGTAGCAACCGACCTATATTCAGCCTCAGTAGACGATCGAGCAACAGTACGCTGTTTCTTGGAGCTCTAGGAAATAGGACTTACACCAAGGTAAACAATATAGGCACTAGTGGAGGTGTAGTCATCTTTATTACCAGCCCAGTCAGAATCAAAAAAGGCATGCAAGGATAGTTGTGAAACCTGCGAAAGAATGATACCAAGATCAATAGTGCCACAGAGATAGCGAAGGAGGTGCTTGGTGGCTATCCAGTGCGTAGAAGTGGGCTTATGCATGAACTGAGAAAGCTTGTTGACAGCAAAGGAAATATCCGGTCAAGTGAGAGCCAGATACTAAAGGCTACCCACAACAGCTCAGTATTCAGAGACATTGTCAAGTGCAGTACCATCCAATAAAGTCAGTGGCTAATCAGTAGACATAAGTGTGAGAACTGGCTTAGCATCCAACATATTGGTGCACTGAAGAAGATCTAAGATGTATTTTCTCTGAGACAGGAGAAGACCCTTAAAGTGAGGAAGGACCTCAACCCCTAGGAAATAGGACAAAGCATCAAGGTCCTTAACAGAAAACCGATCAGCAAGTTCTGTAAGAAATCTATGAACTGCACTAGGGTTAGAGCCAGTAACAATAATATCATCAACATACACAAGGAGATAAATGGTGATTATAGAGTACTGAAAAATAAAGAGAGAAGTATCTGCACGAGAATTGACAAACCCCTGTGATAATAGAAAATGCTTCAGTTCAGAGTACCAAGCATGTGGAGCCTGCTTCAACCCATAAATGGCCTTATGCAGTTTATGCACATAATGAGGCCGATCACTGTCAACAAACCCTGAAGGCTAAGTCATGTAGACATCCTCATAGAGACGATCCTGCAGCAAAGCATTATTGACATCAAGCTAGCAAAGAGGCCACCCCCAGTTGACTGCTAACATGAGAACCAAGTGAATAGTAGTAGGCTTGATCACTAGACTTAAGGTCTCCTGGTAGTCAACACTGGGGCGTTGATGAAACCCCTTAGTAACTAAGCAAGCCTTATACCTGTCAACAGAGCCATCAGACTTTTGTTTGATACGAAAAACTTGCAGCCAACTAGATTCTGTACTCGATCAGAGGGTACTAGTTCCCAAGTACCATTACGAGTCAAAGCATCAAACTCCTCTGCCATTGCACTGCACTAGCGAGGGTCCTTAATAGCCTGAGAGGTGTTGGTAGGTTCGAAATTAGTGGAGGTAGAGAGCTGGGCATTAAGACTGAGTTTGGTTACAGGTTTATGGATGTTGTTTTCGAGCGGGTAGTCATAGGATGAATATTTTGAGAAGACAAAAGGGTGAGGACAGATGCAGTAGGTGGATCAGAAAGAGGGGGTGTATCAGACTACGAAGGAGACACAACAACGGAAGCAGAGACAGGTACCACTGAAGACGGTGGAGCAGGCGGTCGGCTAGAGGATGGGGAGGACGGAAGGATATAATGAGAGGGAAGCCAATCAGTGAAGGCGGCATCCGAGGGACGAGGAAGAGATGACTGTGCCGAACTGAAAGGGAGCACTGACTCAACAAACTTGACATGATGGGAAGTGTATAATCTGGAGGTGGCAGTATCTAAGCAGAGATAGGCACTCTGGGCCTTAAAGTACCCAAGAAAGACACACAGGGTAGACCGAGGGTCAAGCTTGTGAGACGTGTAAGGATGTAGCCAAAGGTAACACAAACACCCGAAGACACGAAGCTTAGAGTAGAGAGGAATTCATAGGGAGAAGACATGCTGAGAGTAGGCGTTGGAAGATGATTAATAAGGTAGACAGCGGTGTCAAGGGAATAGGGCCAATAGGAAAGAGGAACAGAGGCGTGAAGAAGGAGAGATAGACCTGTCTCGACTATCTGACGATGACAATGTTCAGAGTACCCATTGTGTTTCGGGTTGTGAGGAGGAGTGGTGAGATGAGAAATGCCATGATGTGCAAGATGAGATGAAATAGTGATGTATTCTCCACCATTGTCAGAGTGAAGACACTTGATTTTGAGTTGGAAGAAGTTCTCAACTAGAGCTTAAAAACGGGTAACAATAGGAAGCACCTCAAATTTCTGTCGCATACGATATAACCACAAGTACTTAATGTAATGATTAACAAACAGAACATAATACTTGAAACCATCAGTTGAAGTAACAGGATATGTCCATACATCAGAAAATAAATACTCCAAAGGTTGATGAGACACAATGGTCGACTCAAAAGAAGGTAATTTGTGACTTTTGCTGCAATTGCAAGCAGTACAATCTTTATTGGACTCAAGACTAGAGAAAGGTAATTTAAACTTGGATAAAATGTGTTTGGAGATTGGATAAGTCGGGTGACCAAGGCGAGAGTGCCATACTGGAAGGGAGGTGGAGACATCAGAGAAATGAATGAGCGAAGCAGTGGAAGAGGACAAGGAGACTGGCCATTCGTATATTTTGTCTTTAGTGGGACCTATCAGAAGGGGAGTTCCCGTGCTGCGATCCTTCACAATAAAACCCGTATTAGTAAACTCAACAGAAACATTATTATAATCACAAAGTTGAAAGACAGACAATAGATTTTTCTGCATATGAGGGACATGAAGAACATTATTTAAAAGCAGTGAGCGAGAGAGAGAGGGAATAGAAGCGGAACCTGAATGAGTAATAGGCAATGATGTACTATCACCAATGAAGACTTCGTCTGCTTGAGGGTAAGGTGAGTGAATAGAGAGATTAGCAAAGTTGTTGGAGATGTGGTGTGATGCACCACTATCTAAGAGCCAGGATGGTGAGGTAGGCAATTGAGGAGTCGGCAACAATGCTGGTTGAGTGTTGTTAGCAGGCCGGACAAGAGACTGACTATAACCAGGCATAGGAAACTGCACACTATGCGTAGCAGTGAAGGCAGAACCTGCAACGGAGAGTTACGCAGTGACTGGAGATGCAAAATTTGCACACAGCTGCAGCTGGTGAGGAGTACGAGGAGCAGGTGGGCGAGAGAAATATTGCTGCTGATAGAGCAAAGACAGGGCAGCAGTGTTCGACTGAGACAAAAACCAACTGTACTGGAAGCAATGGCAAATTTTGTGCCCTTGCTGTCCACAGCCTTGGCAGTAACCGCGGAAGAGTCTAGCAGGAGGGCGTGGCTGCCTGGGCTGAGCAGTAGAGTGGCCGACCTGAAACTGGAACTACTGCGACTGAGACGGAGTGCCATACTGTTGACGGGGCTGTCGTGAGCGAGAAGTAGCAATCACCAGATTTGTAGTGATAGGAAAAGGATAAACCAGCGGGCTGTCAGCCTTAAGTTCAACTTCCCTATTCAAGAGTTTTTCATGCAGTTCCTCCATGGAAATTACAAAGTCCCTAGCGTTAACAGTATTGATAACCGACTTATAAATAGGATCTAAACCATCCAGTACTTTGGCAATTAAATCTTCGAGATCAACAAGCTTCCCAAGCAAGGCCAACTCATCAAAACATGCTCTTATTAACTAGAAATATTCAGAAACAGATCGAGTACCTTGTACAATTTGACAGAGCTGTTCCTTTAATTGCTTGATATGCGCCCTACTCGGTTTTGCATAAGTATCACTCAAAAGTTTCCATGCATCATGTGATGTAGTGACCGTGTGAAGCAGTGACACCACATATTACGTGAGGGAACCAATCTACGTTGACAATATTAGGTTGTCTTGACGATCCCATGTGAGGAAGGTAGCGTTGTCAACAGCAGTGCCATCAACAATGACCGTTGCAGGCAGGGGATCAACAGATCCGTCAACATATGAGAGCAGCCCATATCCTCGTAAAAGACTCTCCATCTGTCGCTTCCAAATAAGGTAGTTTGTAGGGGAGGGTTTGATGGTGGAGTGTTAAGAGAGATTGAGAGCCAATAGAGGAGCATGAGGTTTGTAAGGGTTGGGTAAAAGAGGGGACGATGTGCCAGACTGAGAAGAAGAAGAAGACATAGCGGCTAGTTGTGGAAAAAAAGTGAAGCTAAAAAAAACTAGGTTTAGGATAACCTGTTTCTGATACCATAATAATATTGAACCAAAGCGTTGTTTGTATTGACATATACAAAGAGTATTTATACAAGTATTATTACAGTGGTAAAGATAAAACCGCAACTATACAATTGTGGTAAGGATTCTTTTCTATAGGACATAAGTTTAGACATATTTGTGTCATAGGTAGTGTATATGTCATAATATTTTTGAAATTGGATTTACACTGATACACGACCATTTCTTGATCATATTTCTTTTTGTTTCTCTTCTCTTCACTACTTGACCTCTTTTCAATCTAAGTATTACTTGTAAACTTGTCCAAGAGGAACACGGACTAGCATATGGCCTTGTTCAATTGATATTTTCTTCATGTTTTGCTTTGAAATAGTCTTTATTTTAGCTATGTCATTCTTCAAATAACTTCTTCTACAATTACTTGAAAAGAGACATAAAATTAATTGAACCAAATTAAGTAACTTAGATATAAAATATAGCAAAACACTAAGGCAAATATATGAATTTTTCATACACATCAAATATCCCTGCACTTGAAGTTTTTCTTATTCTCAAGCAAGTCAAACTTAATCACTATCAACCTAATCAAGTCTTAGTTCTAGTGAAGTTTAAAAAATCCATCAAAATCATTTAAAAGTACTAATCCTTTACCAACCATATTACTCATAAGCTATTTCGGTATCTAAATATTTATACTAACTTACAATTTAGTTTAACCTAAATTAATAATCCTTCAAAATTAACTCTATTCAAATGCTTTAACCTTGTTTATAGAACAAACACAATTAATTAACAAGTTTCCACTCACAAGTACTCAATAAACCATATCAAAAACAAATTATACACGTATTTTTGGAATTTTTATAGAGTATTATGGGTCTGTTTAAATTTCATCGCATCTTTTTGACATAAAGGTAAATAGCTTGTCATAATTATCCTTGAACTCTAGGTTATGTTACGATTTCAAATGATAATTAACACCACTCTTAACATTGATCTTTTGTTTAGGTCAAGTTAGCAGATTGAATTTATTTACAGTTGATAATTATTTTTTCATTTTTATCTCATATAAAGTATTATGCTATTTGATAAGTTCATCTCAAATTCAATTTGTGTTAAAATCAAACACAAATTCTATATATTTAAATCAAGAATCAATTTCAAAATCTAGAATTTTATAAAAAAATAGAATCATTAGACTAAATTGAAATCGAACTACTCATCAATGCTCATATCTATTAATCTAAGCTAATTGAATCATAATACAATCTAATTTGCAATTAGTCCTCCTAATCATCTTCCTTCATTGTTTATTTTAATAGAATTGTTAATTATTACACTAATTGTGATTAGATTAATTTCCATAAGAAACATGCAACTCATAATAGCTCAAAATAACTCTCCATTTTGATTAAATTGTACACTGACCTTAATTGACAGATAAAAAGCATTAAATAAGCAATGAAGTATATATAAGTTAATAAAGAGAGGAAGAAGAAATAAAGTTCAGGAAACTTCTCTAAGGTGATTATTGGATACCTTGATCTTAAATTAATAGACCAAAAATAATAAAATTTAAAAGATACGAAGAAAATAAACAACATAATCACAGACTAGAACAACACAATCACATACTAAAAAGAAATAATTAATAATTTATACTATTTGAAATATAAGGGAAAGAAATTAAAATAAATACAAAGGATACAATAAAATGAAAGAAAATTAGTGCTTACTCATGTGCCATCGTCTTATTAAACCTTAGTAGCATTCGACTGTGAATAATCTGTTTATTTTTTTATTTAGTTTATGGTCTTAACAATGCTCTGCAATAGTACATGTTGACCTGATCGATTGACATCCTCAACTGTTGGTTGCTTGAGGCCTTGTATCATGTGGCTCCTCAACTATTGGTGCTTATGGCTATCCAACTTCCTCTTTAGGGACATCTCCTCTAATACCACTTCCCTCCAACCTTCTTAACTACGCCTGTGGACCTCATCATCTTATGGTCTATAAAGAATATACCACATCCTAGTGTTAATCCTATGAGAATGGTAGAACACACTTGAGTTCTTTGCGAAAATTATCAAATATGATCTAACATAAATGACTCCTTTCTTTATTTAGCCATTAGTTCCAAATACAATGCAAAATAGTATCCTACTTTTCATGATCGGTGCTCCGTTATACACTATAATAGAAAAAGTCTCTCAAATTAACATATAGTCTCATTTTGCTCTAAAATTTTGTCACTAATAAACAGATACAAATATTGTAAAGCTGGAGAGACAATGTATGTAATTTTGGTTCTAGTAGGGTCCTAAGTAGGACTTCCTCTTGAAATCGAATCCCAAAATCCCCTTCGGGTGATAGGCTGTTGTGTACGAGGAAATCAACTTTAGAAGTCTATAAGTCTCCTTTTCTACTTGCTTTTATTTATACAAATCACATTGTATTCCAAAGTCTATGGACGTCATCTCTATTATTCTCCTACTTAATCTGAATCAAATCTCATTCTCTTCCAACTTAAATTCCTAGTCAATCTAAACATAAACAATAGCTTTAATTTTAGTTTACCATACGAACTCATTGTTACTTGTTATTTAACGAATACCCACAAAAAAAAGTACTCCAACCTGTTAAAATCCCCAATAATTGCAAATTTGCCCTAACTTTGTAAAAATGGTGATTCTATAGATGAAAGATGTTAAATCCATGTGAAAATGAGTTGTATAAATAAAAATTTGTAAGTGGAAGGTTTCTATATGGTTTTTGAGTTCAGGTAGGTGAAATGAATGAGAAAAATGGGAAAGAATATGAAACTATGCATAAAAGGGAATTTAAATTGCGTAGGACATGATTATGTCTTAATTCATCTATTTCTCTAGAACTTTTCAGAGCCATGGCACGTTATAGGATAAAGGCGTATCCTCGGCCAACTATCATTATGAAAATTAAGCTCAAATAGTATATAAAAACATAAACTGAGACACGAAAATATCCTTTATCTTGTTTAACACATAATTTTAGTACATTTATAGTTTTAATCTAATGACTATTTTTTTCACTGCTTTACATAACATGTCCATTTGTTCATCCTTAAAAATAATTTCACTTCCCATATTTTCTACTTACAAAGTAAAAATAACAAAACCAATTGCTAACCATAACTTAAGGTGATTTTCACTAAAAAGAGCATCTAAACATAACAAACCCTAATCAATCAAAATTATTCAAAACTAATCCAAATAATTTATCCTCAATTTAAAATTCTTGAACTAAAATAAAATTTTTTAAAATTTATGGTTAGGTTTCCTCCCAAAAAATGTCTTTTTTAAAGTCATTTATTTATAATATTTTCTTATATTTGATATACAAAAGGAATGGTAGAAGGGTAACCTGCTTTACTAAAGGCTGTATATATTCCATTTGAAAGGCCCATTTCATAAATATTGGAATTCGTTTCCACCTAAACATTCCTTATCCTCCATGGCATTTAGTCACCAAGATATTTCATAAAATGCTTCACCCTAATACTAGAAATATCAAGTACGTCTCTTTCGAGCACCTCATTTAAATCCTATTATCTAAGCCATGGTTCAGTCATAGGTAGGCTCTATCAAAACATAACTTATTCGAGTAACCAGATTGGCATTCGCCACCAATGTTTTCCTCCAAGTAAAAGACTAGGTCCATGTTTAATAAAAAAAACAAAAAAAATGTTTTTTTTTAATAAAACCTATAGAACTTGTAAGTAGCTTCACTTTTCATGAAAACGTATTTAGAAGTAGTTATAGAGTTTAAATGACCAAAGAGTTATTAATGTGTGTGTATAATTGAAAAGGGTGAGTAACTTGACATTTAGGTTTTGATTAATATGCATGTTAAGTCCAGAGCCCCCAGATGCAAATTTGGCATACTACTGATTTGAAATAACTTGAAGGATTGTGTTTATGGTTAAATTTGTTTCATGAAGTTAAAGCCATTGTCTCATTATTGCATTGTGTGCTGTATGATTTTTCACGTGTTATTTTATTTACTTTAGGACAAATAAATGTTTAAGTGTGGGGATGTTGATAATTGTAAATTGCATCATATTTTAGGGCTTAGTTTAATATTTATTTAATTGTTAATTCAATCGTTTAGTATGTGTTTAGGTTAGAGTTGTGTTAGTTTATTAATTATTTATTTTTAAGTTTTTTATGGGTTAGTACAAGTTTTTGAGCTTAAATATTATGTTTTTAAGGTACCTTGGTGTTTTTGTTAGTGTTTCAAGCTCAAAATTGAAGAATAGAGAAGTTTCGGAGGCATTCGAGGCTAAAAAATAGCCGATGATCGTGACATAATAGGCCATGATTGTAACAGGCACCAAAGTTGGCCCACGATTATAGCTTGCACGTCACAATATTGATAGAAGCCCATGACAGGAACCACATGTTAGAGTAGTTCTCTAAAGGCAATCATTATTAGCACTTTTGTACAAACTTTATTTTGATCAATAAAGCAAAAGGCAATTTTCATTAATTCGCTGTTCATTTATTTATGAATTTATGTCTATCTTAAATCGAATTGATGAAGTCCATGATACAAAAGATAGCATGAAGTTAATCATGATGAGATCATGATAATGAGATTCCTATCATGCACAATTAAGTTGGTGTCTAAATTATCCCTGGTTATAGGATTAGCGACACAGGACATTGTTAATCCAGCTAGACTAGCACATGTTATACTCCTTGATTTGATCAAGTATGGATGTCATAAACTGTAAGCATGAGATGTTTAGAGTTAACATATGAATGCTTACTAAGAGTAGTAAGTACATTGGATGACCTGCTATGAGATTAGCATATGGATGATCTATCAATGTCAATGATTATTCTCATTATAGTAATGGCGCAAATATCCTTAAACTTAAGGTATGCAAGGATCTCTTGGATACTGATCCTGTGTTTTGACACCATTCCTTATTGCCTCAAGATGAGGTCAGTCATAGAGTGGTGACTGGGTACAACTGTTAGTATTAGAAAGTAATAAGGCAGCCAATAAAGGATTCACCACTCTTGATAGAAGGAGATGATACCGCTGCCTCTTGTCAGGTTTGCTAGTCGGGAGTCTCTAGCCAAAGCAGTTATGGGTCATAAAGAGAGTCTTTAATGATACATAGAGTAATGACATCCACATGACAAGAACTAACATCACTTAGCCTAGATTTGACATAGCTAGTATAGTGGAAGCTGACACATAGCTCATACTTCAAATGAATATAGGTATAGGATGGTGAAGGGATGAATTGCATGGTAATTGACTATGGAAAGGCTTGTAAATCAGATAATTATCTATCGAAGAGTTTGAGTGTTAATCCACTTATTTGGTAAATTAGCATCATAAAACCCTTCATGATTTGCTGAGATTAAGAGTTAATTCAAGTGATCAAAATTACTAGGAACTTAAGGTTCACACGCATAAAAGAATGTATGAAAAACAAAGTGTGCATATCTGTCATTTAGGAAAGCCACAATCGTGGCTTATAGGCCATGATCGTGACCGACTTAATAATAGGTGGTACATAAGTGAGTCCTTCACTTACATACACACGAATTTTTAGCCATAAAACACACTAAATAGAGAGGCTAAGGGTCCAGAAGAAGATTAGTAGAGTGATCTTGAGATTTGTTTATGCAATTTTAAACAATTGTTGCATGAGATTAATTGTATGAAACTTAATCTTGATCTAACTCTCACTTAAGCATCTATTTAAACTCATCTTGTTT
>JAOQML010000004.1:20566270-20577513 GCA_027568935.1 Erythroxylum urbanii
TATTGTAACTTCGTCTAGACCTCTAGAGTTGTTACATATAGATTTATTTGGTCCAACTAGGACATTAAGTCTTGGCAAAAAGAGGTATAGTCTCGTAATTGTTGATGACTTCACTAGATTTTATTGGATATTATTTTTTTCATATAAAGATGAATCTTTTAAATGTTTTAAAGTTCTTTTTAAAAAGTTACAAAATGAAAAAGAAATTTCTGTTCCTGGAATTAGAAGTGATAATGGTGGAGAATTTGAAAATGAAAAATTTAGAATATTTTGTGAAGAGAATGGAATTTTCCATCATTTCTCTACTCCTAGAACTCCATAATAGAATGGAGTTGTAGAAAGAAAGAACATGACGATTTAGGAAATGGAAAGAACCATGCTTTGTGAAATGAATCTTCCTAAGTATTTCTGGGCAGAAGCTATAAATACAGCTTGTTATATTCAAAATAGAATACTTTTGCGACCATGGTTGAATAAAACTCTATATGAGTTATAGAATGGAAGGAAGCCTAATATATCTTACTTTCATCCATTTGGTTGCAAGTGTGCTATATTGAATACAAAAGAAACTTTGGATAAAAGTAATGATACTGATAATGAAACCCTATTCATGTCAAGTTTGATGATGGTTTTCAACCAGATAGAAGTAATGACACTGATAATGAAACCCTATTAGTACCCTTTGTTGATAATGAAGATATGTCACCATCAGATGTTCCTCTAGATAAAGTAGAAGATATTCCTGAAAATTTTAGTCTGAAAAAGGACTGGGAATATAAATCTTCTCACCCAAAAAATGTGATTATAGGAGAAACTTCAGATGGTGTGAGAACTAGTTCTAAATTCAAAAGAGAAGCAAATGCAGCTTTTATTTCTAAAATAGAGCCTAAGAAAATTGATGAAGCTCTTCAGGATGAAGCTTGAATTTTAGCCATGTAAGAAGAGTTGAACCAATTTACTAGGTGTAAAGTTTGGTTTTTAGTTTCCAGACCCTTCAAAAAGTCTATTATAGGAACCAGATGGGTTTTTAAGAATAAACTAGCAAGTCAGGTAGAGTAAGCCGTAACAAAGCTAGATTAGTAGCTCAAGGCTATAATCAACAAGAAGGAATAGATTATAATGAAACTTATGCTCCTGTAGCTAAATTAGAAGCTATTATGATTTTGCTTGCATATGCTGTTTGTCATGATATAAAACAATTTCAAATGGATGTGAAAAGTTCCTTTATGAATGGTTTTATAGATGAAGAGGTTTATACAAAGCAACCTCCTAGCTTTGAAGATTCTAAGAAACCAGATTATGTCTATAGACTTCATAAAGCTGTATATGGCTTGAAACAAGCTCCTCGAGCTTGGTATGATCGTCTAAGTTCCTTTTTGATCGAAAATGGTTTTAGTAGAGGACATGTAGATAAGACTTTATTTAGAAAATGTATTGAGAATGATTTCATCATAGTACAGATATATGTTGATGATATTATCTTTGGTGCAACATCTAAAAGGCTATGTTCTAGTTTTGAAAAACTGATGAAAAGTGAATTTGAAATGAGCATGATAGGTGAATTAAAATTCTTTCTTGGCCTACAAATTAAGCAAACTAAAGAAAAGATTTTTATTCATCAACAAAAGTATATCAAAGAACTGTTGGCTAAATATGGAATGGAATAAGCAAAACCTATGTCAACTCCTATGCATCTTTCAAACTTTTTATCTAAGGATGAAGCAGGTAAGAAGGTTAATCAAAGCCTTTTTAAAGGAATTATTGGTTCTTTACTTTATCTTACAGCAAGCAGACCTGATATTCTATTTAGTGTCTGTTTGTATGCTAGATTTCAAGCAGATCCTAGAGAATCTCCCTATATTGCTGTTAAAAGAATTTTGAGATATTTATCAGGTTCTTCTGATCTTTGTTTAATGTATAAGAAAGGTAAAGATTTCAGGTTAATTGGCTACTATGATGTTGATTACACTGGAGACAGGATTGATAGGAAGAGTACAAGTGGAGGCTGTCACTTTCTTGGCCATAATCTACTTTCTTGGTCTAGTAAAAGGCAAAGTTCAATTGCTCTATCTACTGCAGAAGCTGAATGTATGTCAGCTGCAAGCTGTTGCTCACAGACGTTATGGATCAAGTATCAGTTAGAAGATTATTCAATACATGAAGAACAAATCCTAATTTTCTGTGACAACATAAGTGCTATCAACCTATCGAAGAATCCAATAAAACACTCAAGGATATCTTCACTAAGCCTTTGAATGAAGAAAAAATCAAAGAAATCAGACAAAACTTGAATATGGTAGTGTTGACTAACCAATCGTCTGACACTTCATAACCCAGATGATTTTCATAGAAGGAAAATAAAAAGTCGTAAGTTTTCAAGAGCATAGTAACTGTAACTTACAGACGGTAATTTTTGAAAAGGTAATAAATGGAAATCCTCTCATAAGGTTCAGAACATCACCTACTCTAGAATATTCTTGAAATCCTCTGAAATCGACTTTTGCAGAGCTCTCAGCAAAACGTTTCATTACTCTATTCTTGATATCAAGTTCTTTCGGTTTACATTCTCATCTTCAGATACTAGCCTCATTACTTTGAGAAAAATACATTTAAGTGGTTAGTTTCTATTGTCTATAGATCATAATGGAGCAATCTATGATTTATAGAAGACATGTTGATTTCGACTCCTTAAGGAAGAACCAGATGGATATTGAACCAGAAATTGATGTAGTGGGATGGAAAAGCTTCTTTCAGGTTTGTGAAATAGTCTACCTGAATGAAGTATATGAGTTTTGGAAGAATGCAAAAGTAGTAGACGATACTTTAGTATCAACAGTGGATAGGTTGTCGTTTATTGTGACACTAGAGTTAATCGAGAAGGTTAGTGGATGTCCATGTGTTGGAGCAGAGGTGTCTTATAACACAAGATGGATGACTAAAAGCAGTGTAGAGAAAGCACATATCAATCAACAACTCTATGTAAGTAGTGACCTAAAGGACAAGAAGGCGTAAACTCTTGTTCCTAAGGCTAGGGTTCTACATGCGCTACTTTTTCATTGTATTATACCAAGAACAGGTTCGAAGAACATTGTGATGACGATAGATGAACAATGCCTATTCCATCTGCTCAATCATTAGTCTATAAATCTACCACACTTGATTTTAAAGTATATGATGAAGACGAAGAGAGATTCTAATGCCTTACCATATGGTATGTTGCTGATAAGAATCTTTAGAGATTCTAGAATTCTTCTTGATAGAGGAAACATAATGAAGATGAATATAAAAAGTATCATTAATGTGTCAACTATCTATAGAATGGGTTTGAAGTCTCAAGAAAAGGAGGATACAACTTCTATGACAAAAGCAAGGACTAAGGGGGAGCGTATTGTCAGACACAGCTTGAGTTAAAATGTTACACCAACAAGGAAGAAGAAACCTCAATCCACAGGAAGAATGTCTATAGAAGAAAAGAAGAATAAATTGGTAGAGGTATCAATTAAAGCTAAGTTGATTTCACAAAGAGAAGAAAGTCAGGTGAAACTATTTGAAAAATAACTGTCGTTAAAAAGAAAGGACGAGACTTTTGATTTTAAGAAATTTAAAAAATCAAGAAGATCACCAAGGTTATCAACTTCGCATCAACAAGAACAGAAGAGAGGGAAAGGATTGACTCCTAGTGAAGATTTTGCAAAAGTAGAGAAAGCACTATAGGTTACTAGATCTTTGGTCTCAATTTTGCAAGAACAACTGGCAAATTTGACTAAAGAAATAGAAATTAAGAGGAAGTTGGTGTTTGAAAGGAAGAAAGCTCAACCATAACCTCCTTCTAGACTGGTAGAAGAAAGTAAGAAGCTGAAGACCAGTGAGTAAAGGATTACTTCAACTGATGTTCAACAAAAGGAAAATTCAGTTGAACACATATTAGTATCTCATAGTCCTTCTCAACCTATCAGAAAAGAGGATTTGAGAATGAAGGTGATTGAAGAAATGGTACTTGTTAGAAGCAGAAGCTCGATCATTATAAGAGAACCTATGAAAAGGTTAGTCAAGGTACAAGTTGAACCAATAATGATCAATAATCGATCAATACATCTTCTAAATCATAAGGAAAGAAGATTATATGGTATTTTGAGAGATGAAAAGTCAGAACTGTATCCATTAAAGATGTGTAAGGATCGATATAATATTTACCCTGTCACAAATAGAACATTAATCAAAATTGTACTAGATATACAATCGAAAGCTTCAAACATTGTATACAATGAAGACAAAGGGAAACAGAAGATGTACCCTGAAGGAAATACAGATGATCTTACAGAAGATCAGATACAAGCAACCGTGAGAAACATAGATGAGGCATACAATGTAGATCAATCAAGAGGAATCTATGCTTCACATCACATTTCAAAACCATCAAGAAGTCATTGTGGACACTTCACCACAAATGCAACTTTTCAGGTAGTTGGAAGAGTGAAAAAAGGACAGTACAGAACTATCAGGGATGAAAGTATTAGTTTCAACTTAAAGACTATTGTGCATTTAATCATACACTTTAGACCTTTGAATATTATATCTTTAATTAAAGATGTCCTTCATCTTCTTGAAAAATCAATTACAAAACTACCTAGACCTGATGACCTTGATCTCCCTGGAGGAAAACGATCTTTCAAACCTCCTGTTGTCAAAATCATTGAATTAGATGTCTTACCTTCAGAAATACTTATTGTGACAAACTTCTATCCATCAAGTACACCTCAACAAGTTCCTACTATTGGTATGGAAGAAGTTAGTCACTCCCAGTAGTGGAGTCAGGAAGCCTTAGTTAAGGAGATTGAAGAAATTCATACTAAGGTTGATGATCTGAGTGACTCAGTGGGTGATCTACGTGAGGAAGTAGCCTATCTATGAGTTTCAATTGAAGAAGACCTCAAGTTGATCCAAACTGATATGCAATGCATGTTTTCTGACATCATGAAGCATCTTCGATAAAGTTTTTGATTAATAACAAAAAGGGGGAGAAGAGCAAGAGTAGAAGAAAGAAGAGAAGAGCAGAAGTAGAAAGAAGATATCATATAGGGAGAACAGAGACAAGAAAAGAAAACAACATCAACTACAACCGACTACATTTTTTTCATATGTGTATTATATGCATGTGTATATTGTTTGTTGTTTTCTTATTCATTATCTGAATAATATTCGTTCATTCACTTTTATCTTTCTAAAATTAAGATTATTTGTTATCATCAAAAAGAGGGAGATTGTTAAGTCAAGAAGACTTCAAGATTATTAATTTTGGTGACAATCAAATAATAATAATATTAGAAATAAATGAAATATATTGATAAGTGTCTTAAGTGTGCAGAAAAACACAGAAGAAGCTGAAAACACAGAAGAAGTGGAAAACATAGAAGAAGTGGAAAACGCAGAAGAAGCGAAAAACATAAAAGAAGTGAAAACACAGAAGAAGTGGAAAACACAAAAGAAGTGGAAACACAGAAGAAGTGGAAAACATAGAAGAAGTGTAAAACACAAAAGAAGTGGAAAACACAAAAGAAGCAGAAAGCACAAAAGAAGTGAAAACATCGAAGAAGTGGAAAACATAGAAGATACGGAAAACACAAAAAAAGTGAAAACACAGAAGAAGCAGAAAAAACAGAAGAAGTGAAAAACACAAAAGAAGAGGAAAACACAAACGATACAAAGATGAAGATACGTTAGTATATCAGACAATTAGTTAGTTGGAGTTAGTTACAGAACTCAACTGAATAATGGGTTCTACAAGAATCAAGAAGCAGTTGGAGACATAGGCTATATATACTAGTCGTAGTCAAAGATTGAACAATCTTTTGAGCTTTCAAGTGGTTACTTAAAAAGAAAAATTCTGTATTCAAAAGTGCAATGCTAAAGAGCAAACTCTACTGTAACAAAAAGCTCGCAATATCTTTCTAGTGAGAGAAATAAAGGCTAAGAGCCTGGAAAGGCTATGATAGCTGAAAGAATGCTTTGTGCAAGAGACCTGAAGAGGCTCTGGAAAGGAAGAAAGAATACTTGTAAAATTTCCTAAGTATAGTGAAATCTCAGACGAACTCTGATGATTAGATGTAGCCCATAGTTTGGGGTGAACTAGTATAAAAATCGCAGCATCTATCTTCTAACCTTTCACTTTATTCTATTTTTTTAGACAAGAATATAGAAGTTATTTACGATTTAACTATGTAACTATTTTTGTATAACTTTTGTGGTATTCTTTTAACAGTTGGAAATTTTCTTAACAAGATATATTAAAGTTTTTGTATTCACAAAAAGAATGCACAATTTAAACCCCCTTCTTGTGTATCTCATATATTGTACATGAATTCTATATTAACGTGTGATTTACTTCACAAACTAGGTTCATTTCAAGTCTAAATGCTCCAAAGTAAAGTAACTTTGCCTTAGTTAGTTCAACAATCACAGAAAAGAGAAAATTTCACTTCCAATACATTGCACATGATTATAAAGGGCCTTCCCATGATCATGGGATGAGTGATCCATAAATTTCACTCTCCATTCTCCTTCAAATTTTCCATATTTCTAACATTTTCTTACTAAACTCAAACATCTTCTTAATAATTCATAAATTCTACTTCAATTCCTCATCAAATTCAGCTCAATTATAACTTAAAATCGTCAATACTACAACTCATAAATTATTGTTTATCATAAACACAAAAATAGAACATAATCGTATCCATTCATTCATCAATATTCCAGCACTCATTAAACACCATTATCATAATCAATCCATCCCTAAAACAATCATGATAAATGTTTCTATTAAACAAGCCATAAAGTCTTAGGGTTATGTAAATATAGTGCCCTGAAAACAAGTGTATTTACAAGTTCCTTAATTTTCTTCTAGTTATGATATTGTAATGAAAATATTTATTATTAATAAAATAAAAGAGTTTGGTTTTAGTATAGGCATAATATAACTAGTCATAAGGTATTTGTTATTAATATACATATACATGGAGATGTATAGGAAAAATACGTAATATTAGAATCTAAATTAATTGATTCACAGCCGAATAGTCAAGTTGGTCACTTGATTATGGTTTAGATTGTAGTGTTCCGATTTACCTCTATGTGAGTAAACGAATTTACTTTAAGAGAATGATGAGTTTCAAATCATGATAGTAGTTGACTATAGATAATGGCACTATTAAATGAATATGGAATAACGTATGTTTTAGAGAATAAAGTAAGTCGTTACTTTAATCTTAAAACATACACTTTAGCATTCCTTTATTATTAACCACAATCTTGATGAGTGGTGAACTCATATGTGTTTCGTTATAATTCTTGATATGATCATAATAGATTTTTATAAGGTATCAATCCAGTGTCAACATGTTTGCATTATTAGTTGAAACATCCATTAGGGTATATTCACTCAAATAAAGAGTTTATAGTGATATCATCACTTATAAATGTTTTGCTGAGATTGGTGATTAAATTGGCCCTAAATGTTTGATGGATTAGCTACCCATCAAGCCTTAACACCAAGATTAGATCTTGTGTGTTAATTACCATGTAAAGTGAAACGGGAGATATAAAAGAAAAGACCAACATTAGGGTAAAACGATAATTTTACCCTTTATTGTGCGGATGGCTATAATGTGGTTCATAATAGAGTTTGCGATTGAACATCGTATTAATAAATTGAAACACGTTTCTCATAATTTTAAGTAATTCAAGAGTTCAGCTAATTGGCTTTAGTGGAATGACATTTGGTTAATAAGTCATAATTAATTATAATAATATTAAATTAATTCCAGGATTATTAGAGCTTATATTATTTAAGTTCAATTAGATTCCCAACTTGGCTTCTAGGAAGGTTGTTAAGGAAAGTAAGAAAAACAAGCGGAGATTATCAGAAAGATAATGAGACAGTTTGGAGAGAAATAGACGAATTAGATTCGGGCCAATAATACAGGGACAATTTAATTAAGAGTTAATTAAATTGAGTCTTAAGCCTATAATTAAATGTTGGACTTACACTAATTAATTGTTCATTATAAGCCTAAAGGAACATTTAATATTAAGCTGAATATTGATTTAATTATTTAGATCAATTGAATTATTTTTTTAAAAAAGGAGAAAGAGCAAAACCGAATTCTACAAAGATGTAAAACTGGGTAATGCTTTTCATTAAATGTTTTAATCGCTGGTTTTAAGAAGAAAAAACATACACAGCTCATGGAATTCATTTTGAATGAAGGGTCCATGTTTTGGAGCTCTCTATTAACATTTTTTTTACAACTCTCTTCCGATACATTTGATATCTTCATTAAATGGTTTAATGGATGGTAGTGGATAGAAAACGTGTAGCCTTCTTTGCATTCTTTTGATTAAAGAATTCAATGGTGCATTTTTTTTGCTATCTATCTTCACTCTCTCTTAAACGTTCAAATGTTCGACGTGTAAGGACACATTTTCATTTAGCTTTGATGCAAAATTAATGTGTGTGGCTTTAGGTCTTTACACTCTCTCAAAACCATCAAATATAGAAAAAGAGAAGTTTTCTTTTTGTTTTTTCAACTAATCAAATATAAAAAATGAAAAGGTCTCATTTTTCTTCTTTCAACTAGCTGAACATACAAAGAAAAACCTCTACATTTTTCTTCTCCTTTCCCACCAAAGGATTTTGATAATCAAGTTGTCTAGGGAGAACAAATGGTAGATTGGATTGGCCGAGGACACAATAGCAAGGAATCAAAGCTATACTGAGAAGTTAGTAATATTTTGATTTTGTTCTTATTTTACTTATTTTCTTTATGCCATATCATGTATGGATTAAAAGCATGTTGATTTACTGTTTACACTTCCGCTATATTTTGATTTCGGAAAACGTTTTTGAATTCGATAACTTAGCCAAACCAAGCATGTTTTTGTTTTCGATCCAACATGAGGATCAATATTATACTTACTTGTTTAGCTCAAAATCTTCATCAAATCTTCAAGTTAACCTAGCCTATAAGATTACACGATCATCACCAATTTAAGGCGAAATAGGTTGGGTTTTCATCAACAAGAAGAAAACAAAAAAATCTTGGAGTGGCAAGTGTTGAATATAAGCAAATCAAAGTTATGAGTATAGGATGTGAGTGTCATAGATGAAGAAAAAGAAGAGATCATGTATCGAAACAAAAGAAAAGATGGTTATGTCAAGTGTGAGTGTCGTGGGTGTAGGTGTGTGGTAAGTGTTATGACACTTTTCATATAAAGACACTTGCCACATTTCTTTTACTTATGGTACCAAATGTCAATTAATTGCTTAGTTCATTTGTCACTCATTCTCTAAGCAATTTTTCACCTAATTATCTAAGCCATTTGTCACTCAATCCTAATGTTGCGTGTCACTTATTTCAACTGCCATATGTCAACTTGTCTTATCTCTTGACATTTTTCCTAGTCCAAATGTACATATTAATTAATAAATCACCTAATTATAACAATTAATTCTAAATTACTAATTGTAATCCATCAACCTAAAATTCAAAACATAAGAATTCACAATTATATCGTAACCATTTTAAACCTTTCATAACCTGGAACATGTCAATTGAGTGCACATACAATCTTTGCAATGTTTTCTAAATCAACAATCATGTATGTATGCTAATGGTATGCATGTGAAATGCACATTATAAATTCTTAATGACAAAATCTCATGTGACTCAACAGTCTAAGACCTTAACCCTCAGTAATGTTTTGGAAACTAGCTATTAGAACTTATAGGTGAAATTGATCCATCATGTGATCATAAAAAGTGATAGCATTTGGACATTGAAGATAACGCGAGACACATACGAGATCCTCAAGGAAATATTAAGAACAAGACACTGGATGCAAAGCCTGGTGATCTATGAAATTAGGGATGGTAATAATAATCCTTTTTAGTTTGATTACTGGCATTGCAGGGGACTTCTATATAAGGTTGAGGAGTTACAAAAATTAAGAAGACTAGTGAATTATGACACTAAAGTGAGCAGATTTTTAGAAAATAACTAGTGGATTTGGCTTTTCCATAGTACCAAAAGGATGATCTCATTTTGAAACAAGAACCAAGATGCTAAGAAGGAAAACAAGAAAAAATTAAATGGACGGCCGGAAAACCAGCTCAGTTTAATATAAAAAATCACAAACTCTTTGCAAAAAGATAAACAAACTAGGGTGAACTGGGCTACAATATTTTGGGATAAAGACATTAGACCTACTTCTTCATTTATCTTTTGGTGAGGGATTAGGGGGATTACCTACAAAGGACAAACTTAAGATTAACATTAATTCTTTGAATTTTGAGATTTGTTGTGTGGAACTAGAAAGTTTGGCACACATTATCATTAAGTGTAGCTACACAAGGAAGATTTGGAGAGGGTTATTCAACTAATTCATGAGAGGAAACTATTAGTTAGTTAGTGAAAGTGAGGATGGGAAACCAGGTAGATTACAAAGCACTTAAGATAAGTTGGACTTTAATTGTTTACTACGTTTAGAAAGAAAGGAATTACTGGCTTTTTAGACAAAAAAGTAGAAGTATGAAGCAGATTTTTCAAGAGGTGACACTTTAAACTCGACTCATCCTACGAGTGAGGGGAATTGCTAATAACCTAACCACTAGCATGAGAAGGAGAGGGGCATTAGACCAAGCTGATCACAGGGACCCCTAAATTGCCATAGGGTTGTGACTATTGATTTCATCTGCAATGTGGAAGGACCATAAGTTGTGGGAAAATCAATGGATATCAAATAGTTGGTGCAATGAAATATTAGTTTACAATCTTCTAAGATCTTTTTAATAAATTAAGTTGAAACATAACTTGGAAAATAAAAGGGTTAAATATAAACCTGATTCGAGTATTTGAGAATTTTATTCTTTTTTGATGAAATTGTTAACCACAAATTGTTAAATGTCCAAATTCTAATATTATTCATGGAGTAAAGAAAGTGAACTCAATTCTTGAGAAGGATTAGTGGGAGTGCTCTCTTAATTATTTTCTTTTTGGAGAAAGACTAAATTTTCCCAAATATAATTCAAATTAAACTCTTAATTATAATTAAAGTCTAATTATAATTATAATTTAATCTTAATAGATCAAATATTTTATATTAAATCTCTAAAATTATTAAACTTCATAGTTAAATCTAAATTAATTAAAAATAGAAATTTTAATTTTAATTAATTTAGATTTAAC
>JAOQML010000004.1:20581325-20602994 GCA_027568935.1 Erythroxylum urbanii
TTGTTGTTGTTGTTGCTGTTGCTACTGTTGTTGTTGTTGTTGTTATTGTTGTTATTGTTGTTATTGTTGTCACTATTATCATTATTATTATTACTATCATTATGATTATCAACTTTTGTTGATGATTATTACTCTTATTCCTGTTATTATACTTAGTGTTAGTATTATGATGATGATGATGATGATGATGATTATTATTATTATTATTACTAAGATTATCAATAGTAATACTACCAACACCACCCCTACCACCACCACCACCACTACTACTATTATACTATTATTCTTTTTATTGTTATTATTATTATTCATTCCATTAATATTTACATTATCATTATTTTATTATTGTTACTATTTTTTCTCTATTTCTCTCTCTAGCTCTCTCTCTCTTTCTCTCTTTTCATATGGGTCAATTAGAAACAACCTCTTTACTAGTTAAGGGTAAAGCTGTATACTACTGGACCTCCCCAGACCCTGCGTATTAGTGGGATTTATATTGGGTGTTATTGTCATTGTGGTTGTCACCTAAAAGATCTATAAGTCACATATGATAAGATTTATATAATTGTTTTCTACCCAATTTAATTTTTTTTAATTTATTGAGCAAACTAAAGATCAATTTAGTTTCAATGGGATTTTAGCTTGTTCGAAAATTATACTATAAAATTTAATAGTAAAGGATATTATTTTGTTTAAAATAATGAGAGTAGCCAAACATTTATACAGCTTTTATTTTATTTAGTTTTTAATGTAAGCTAATAATTTCTCTTTTTTGTCTTTTTGGTTTTTTTATAAAATGAGTAGCAATCTATCCCTGAGGAGCATCATAGATGCTACCAAACTTACTAGATCTAATTTCTTGGACAAGTTTTGCAACTTAAAAATTATTTTTAGGGAAGAAAAGAAATTTTATGTTCTTGACACCATAATTCCACCGCAGCATCGTTCAAATGCAACTGATGAAGTTTGGGAGGGATATTAGTGTCATATTATTGATGTTAAACAAGTGACATGTGTGATGTTAGTTAGTATGTGTCCTGAGCATTAAAGGTAGCACTAGAATATGGATGCTCTTACTATAATTTTACATCTTATGGAGTAGTTTAGTACATAAGTAGTGTAAAGAGATATCAAAATTCTGGAGCATTATATTGGTGCAAGATGGAAAAAGAATATTTAGTGGATTTAAACAAACTAAAGACATTGACTATATTAAAAAATTATGCCAATTAGGTTTTCTCATAGTATATAATTTAAGCATTGATTTGGTGTTATGGTCTCCTAGTTTAAGATTTTCACAATTTGTTATGAACTTTTGTATGAAATAAATGAATGTTTCATTAGTTAAATTGTTAAATATACTCAATATTGTATAGGGATGATTTAAATAGGAACCTAATTTTTTAATATGGATTTTTTCCAAAAATAAGGAAAAAAAGCTAAAAATTAAGAACAAGAAATATAAGACTTCCATTAAAGTAGCAAAGCCAAATAATTGTGTCAAGAAGAAGAACAATAACAATGGAATATGTTTTCATTTATGAAGTTAATAAACAATAGAAGAACTACAAAGCTTATCTTACTAGCCTAAAAGATAAGAAGCTTAAAGAGGTCACCTTTTTAGGTATGTTTATAATTGAGATCTCTCTGCTTCTGTTCCATATTTTTAGGTATTTGATACTAGATATAGTTCTCATATTTATAATAATATAAAGTTGTTAACAAGGAGTAGATTGTTGAGGAAAGACGAAGTCGACTTGTAAGTTGGCAATGGAGTAAATGTTGATGCATTAACTATAGGAACTTACAGTTTAGCTTTGCCTTCTAACCTTATAATAGAAATAAATAATTGTTATTATCTTTTATTCATTATTAGAAACATAATTTCCATATCTTATTTAAATTTGAAGAAAATTGTCTTTATTAATAATAATAAAAGTTTTATTTTATAAAGATGATACTTATTACAGATCTAGGTTACTTACAATTGGTTTATATGAATTTGATCTTGATAGTCCAATCTTTAACATAAGTAGTAACGAAGAAAGTTATCTAACCAAAATCCATCCTATTTATAGCACTTTATATTAGTTTATATAAAAAACTAAAATGTTGTATAAAGAAAGGAAATTTGGATCCTTTTGATTATAAATCATATGAAACTTGTGAATTTTATTTATTGGAAAAGATGACCAAACTACCCTTTAATGGAAAGGAAGAGCATATTATGAGTTATTAGAGCTTATACAATCAGATGTATGTGGTGGTACGTCTATTTGTACTAAAATTAGGTACTCATATTTCACTACATTCATAGATGATCATTCCATATATAGTTATATGTATTTAACGAAATAGAAGTCTAACTAAATCAATTAAAAAGTTCAAAGATTTAGAATTGATGTTTAGATACAAACTAGTAAGAGTGTTAAAATAGATTTGATCTTGGTGGTGAGTAATTATACTATGATTTCCTTGGTTATTTAAAGGAGAATGAGATTCTCTTATAACAGACTTCTTTTAGAACTCCATAATATAATAGAATATTTGAAAGGAGAAACTATACTCTATTAGATTTGATATGTTATGTGATTAGTCATATAGTCCTTCCTGTCTCCTTTTAGGGATATGTCCTTAACACTACTACTTACATTTTAAATAGAGTTCCATCTAATTCGATTAAGGAGTGAAGTAAAACCTAAAGAAATTCAAGAACAAAAAATTTACATATAGTTGGATCAGGAAATTCAACTTGATACATATGATGTATATATAAGGGTGTAAAGTAAATGTAGTCTGTAATGCACTGGTAGGATACATTGCACCCCCTATTAAATTAGATATACATATTGGAAAGGAGAGACCATGTATTGCTTATGCATGATGATCCTTCCACTTTTAAGGAAGTATTGTTTGACATTGATTCTTTAAAATGGCATGAAACTATGAGATATGAAATAGAATCCATGTATATTAACCAAGCATGGAATTTAGTGGATGCTCTAGATGGTCTTATGCCTATTGAATACGAGTGGATTTTTAATAGAAAAATTGACATTGCTGGTAATGTACACATTTATAATTCAAGGTTAGTGGATAAAGGTTACAAATAAAAACAGAGAGTTGATTTTGATGCAATATTTTCGTTAGTAACTATGTTTAAGTCCTTAAGGATCTTATTAGCTATAATTGCATATCATGATTATGAAATATACAAATGGATGTCAAAACAACATTTCTCAACAGGAATTCGATTGAGGATATGTATATGACAATATTTGAAGGTTTTAAATCTAAGAGATTTCCTAATTAAGTATACAAGTTACAAAATTCCATTTATAGACTTAAACAAATGTTATAGAGATGGAACATCCATTTTGGTATGATATCAAAGAATTTGATTTTATAAAAAATATATATGAACTATAAGATGGTTATGGGAGTGCATTTTTCTTCTTAGTGCTACATATGAATGATATATTACTAATTGGAAAAGAAAAACCAATGCTCCAATCTATTAAGATTTGGTTATCCAAGAACTTCTCTACAAAGGTTGTGAGGGAACCTATATTTTGGAAATAAAGACCTATAGAGATAAATCAAAAAGGTCACTTATGCTAATCTATATATATAGACAGAATGCTAAAGAGTTCTAGCATGGAGAATTCTAATAGGGGATTATTACCTATGTCAGATAGGATTTTTTTTATAGAGTATGTTTTTGAAAACATAAAAAGAGAGCTATAAAATGAATTTTATTCTATATGATTCAACTATTAGATAAATAGTGTTAAAGATGTTATATACTAAATTAGATGTGTTATATACTTTAATCACAGTAAGCAAATTTCAAGCTAATCCTAGTGATGGTCACTAGAAAGTTATGGAAAAACATCTTAAAGTACTTGAGAAGAATTAACGATGTTTTCTTAGTCTATGGAGGAGTTGAACTAAGAGCATTCATATGTTAAATCCTAATGATAATAGGTAAAAATCAAGGTACATTTTCATTCTAGATGGTAGTATAGTAAGCTTAAAAAGTTCCAAATCATTAACCAACATAGTTATAGTTTCATAAAAGATGGGATATGGATGGAATGGTAAAAATAACATGCATTATACTTCTTTCTTATAAAGAAAGTAATTAATATTCTAAATTAAAGTATGGAGATATTTGAATAATTATGTAGGTGCTAATTAGACAATAAGTTCAATATGTTGGCTTGGTTATAAGGATCCTAAATGAAATATTACTTATATATATATATATATATCTAAATTTCCTCATTACAATAGTTGTACAATTGATCTTTAGATTTGAGATTGTTAAAGTATTTGATATGAAAATTATTATATTTTGATATCATTTATAGGGTAGCTGAATTGGTAGTGATTAGATATAGTATGAATGATATAGAGATAGCTGAGAAAGTCAATAAATGATTCATCACACAAATTTGTTTAGGAAGAATCTTCCATTATTCTTGATTACTAGTAATTTAAGGAATTTTTAAGCCAAAGTCAATTGAGATTTGAAAAGTTATTTTCAATTCTTTTTAAATCTCAATTGTAAATCATTTAATAACTGGCAAGAATGGATATGATTGGATTTAAATAGAGTATAGACAACTTCCATACTCTATGTCCATTTAGAACAATACATGATAAAAGGATTACATTATACATTATAACCATGCATAAATAGTAGGTTGAATCAAATCACTTTAACATTCCAAATATTTAGGTGGCCATGATATGTTACTAAATATCAATTTTATAATTATAATATTTTGAATTAGAGAATTAAATATAAATTGAACATAATTTTAATTTATCTAATTATAATTATAAATTAGAATTAAAATGGAAAAAATAATCTACCTAGTTAATATTTTTCTAGCCTAGTGTAAGAGATGATATTTTACGGTTAATTAGCATTGTTAGCTCATATGTATTAGGTCCAAAAAAAATCTAACCATTTTACATCACTGGCCACTATTGACGATTCCTATCCTGCGTCTCCAATAAAACCTTTTCCTATTACGGAGTTTTCTCCTTTCCCTGAATGATTAGAGAACTTCGAAGTTCCACCTGATACCTAGCCCCTGAAATAAACTTTGAGTAAAGTGGTAGGGGACTCTGATGTCTTTGGTACACCCCATTATATTCCCCCTACTTAAGAGGAAACCTTGGTATCACCTCCTACTAAGATCCTTCATATGTGGGCCAAAAAGTGGTATGCAACCTACTTCATATGATATGTGTTTAATTGTTGATACATCTAATTATTTACACTTAGCGATTAATGATACGAAAATGCTTAAGATACTCACTTTAATTCATATATGATTTTAGGTGCAATTTGGAAGCAAAGAAATTAAAGTGAGTCTAAAGCATTACATTTTCAAAGATTAATTTTCATTTGTCCTCATAGAGCAAGAAGAAGAAAATTAAAAGACAAGAAAAAAATCATAATATAAAGAAGAAGAATGGTTGTTGGAAAAATGAAGGAAAAATCAATAGCAAGTAAAGAGCAACACGACAACGTGTGTGAAGAAAATGTATGCAGAAATAAAAGTCCAAAACGCATCCAACATGTAGTTAAATGTCGACGTATGGGGAAGGATATAGGGGCAGCTGGTGAGCTAGCCCAAATTGACAGCCAAGAGACATGAACCAGTAGAAAACGACGACATATAGTAGCAGAGTCAAGAGACAAAATGCAGACAACTTCTACATTTTCTGGTATAAAACGCAATATGAAACACAGATAAAAGCAGTGTTGTGAAACGCAGAGAGGGGCGTGAGGTTTTAAGTTAGATGAACAGTAGCTGGGACATAAGAGTTTAATTGTCCCATCATGCTATAATAGAGAGATGGGAAGTGTGGAGCTGACTTAGAGTGGTGATAGAAAGTGAAGAGAGGATGGCGTTAAGAGATAATAAGACTGGTAGCTACAGTGAAAAGAAGAGAGAGCCGTGAATAGCGTAGGTGGTTTATGTTCATCTCAGGTTGTACGCACTAATTTTTACTACTTATAACCTCAGTAAATTCCGCAAGCACACGGGTAGTTTGTGTAGTACCTAAGTTGTCGATCACACGAGGAAGGGAACTAGTCCTAAAATCTAACGGTAGCTAAGTCCGCAATAACTAATTAAACAACTACTACAGAAATTAAAATTAATCAAGAATCAAATATGAGAAATTAAAGAACCAAAAGAATGAACAAAAGCTAACTCACACAAATAATCCGAGTTTTAAACTATAAGTGACCAATTGAGAGAAAGGGAGAATTTATTCAAAATTAAAGAAAATCTACCAAATTATGTAATTTTTGATTTAACGAGCCTAGACAATCCTGGCGTGAAATACTCTCTCGTGAGTTATTATTCTTAACCCTAATTCAAATTATGTAAATTGTGATCTCTCAATCCGCAATTGGTCTAAAACCTAAATTAGTTCTAACGTTCTCTATTAACCTACCAGGAATCTATGCTCGATCTCTCGTTACACGACTCTACCGATTTGATTCAACTCTCTACTTATCGCTTTACCTAACTCTCGTTAACCTAAATCGATGATTTTTACTGGCTCATCCTCTCAGTTTATTGCAAGTTATGAAGAATCAAATTGAATCACAATTAAATCAAATAATAACACAATCAAATAAATTTTATTAATCTCAAGAACAAAAACCCGAAGGTGAGTTTAGACAGAAAAATCAATGCTTAACAACAATATTTCTAATCAATATCAAATTTCATACATTAATGAAATCAAAATAAAAACTAGAAAATACTGTTAGAATGGATCTTAGAGGTCGCGACTGTTGGAAACCACCTGTTCCAAGAAATACGTCATATCAAGCATCTCTCTGTGCCTCTCTTCCTTCATCTCCTTCCTCGATCACCTGATCTCTATCTAGGTCTCTCTTAGATTTTCAACAGAATCTCTCTTTTGCACAGCTCTTTTGACTCTCTAATGTCTGCTGGCAGCTATCACATTATGTTTTATCTATTCTATAAAGGCCCTAGGTCAAATTCGGGGTCAAAACGGTCTAAAAATCACTCAAAATTTGAGCTTTCATGTCAGCCCGATGTAGGGCACGATCGTAACCGACACTTTTTTCATTTTTGTCACGATTGGGGCCTAAAGTGCATGATTGTGGCCTAACTTGACGCTCTCTGTCACGATCATAGCTCCTGGTGCACGATTGTGGCCTGGCTACCTTTGATTCTTCCTCTTCTTTCATGATCGTCGCCACTATACACGATAGTGACCTGTGTCTTTTAGCCCGAAACTCTACAGATCTTCATCATTCTTCCCTGTTTACCCTGCAACACTAACACACACATTAGAGTACCTAAAAAATATACAATTTAAGCTCAAAGATTCAAACTAACCCATAAAAACACTTAAGCACAAAACTAATCTAATTAAACCCTAAATGCATACTCAACACACAATTTAACACAAAATGCATAACAAATTAAACACTAAAATATCATACAAAACACTACTATCAACATCCCTTCACTTAAACGTTTGCTTGTCCTCAAGCAAACAAAACAACAACACCTAACAAAACAAACACACCATGCAATAACATGACAATGGCTCTAACTTCATGAAGTAAGTTTAATCTTGGACACACTCACTCAAATTATGTCAAATCCTTAACATGAAAAATATGTATCTAGGGGCTTTGATCTAAATATACAATCGACTCAAGACCAGGTGTTAACCTATTTACCCTTTTCAATTGTGCACACACATTAATAATTTTTTGGCCCCTCAGACTTGATAACTGTTCCTAAGTATAATTCCATGAAACTTTAAGCCTATTACAAGTCCAGTAGGTTTTTATTTAAAACACACAATTTTTTATTTATTATTATTTTTCACCCGGGACTTAGCCATTTACTTAGAGGCAAACATTTGTGATGAATGTCGATCCGATTACTCACCTAAGTCGTTTATTAATAGCTTCGTTGAAACATCATTGTAGCCTTTTTATGTAAAGGCACACATTGTTGATACATGTCGATCTGGTTACTCAGCTACATCAGGTTTTCAACTGGCTACTAGCTCTATTCATAACCCGAAGGTTAGCAGAATAGTGATTATTAAACATTTATTAAACCTTTTTTTTATTGCCTACCTTATTGCTTTTAACTATTTATTTCCATGACAAAGTACTAGTTGAGCTACTTAACCTAAAAGGCCTCAAATTATGAATGAATGTGACAATCTGTAAGGTTGTAAATTTACACTAAGTCCTAATTAGGCTAAATATTTATCCCAAAAGCCCCCTAATTCACTAATTTCGCAGGCTAATGATTATTCACAATCTAATGGACCATGTCCAAAATTAAAAAAATTCACTCAATTTAAGCCATTGATGTATTTACACACTTCCACCATGCAATCTGATACTATCATATAGTGTGCAAAATTCACATACAAAAGAAAAATACAGAATCCCTCCCTACACTTGAACAACACAATTTTCTTAATATGAGAAGGAGACACACATGACAAATACATAAACGAAATATGAAAAAAAAAATTAAAATAACAAATAACAAATAAAATTAACAATAAAAAGAAAAAGAAAAAGAAAAAGAAAAAGAAAAAGAAAAATAAAAATAATCGAAAAAATAAACAATACAAAACAAAATAGAAATGGAGAAGAAATTATGGGTTAGATTTGGATTGTAAGGAGTTGGGGGTGGTGAGGGTGTGGGAGGTGGTAATTGAATGCCCTGATCTTCGAAATATCGATGGAGTCAGTGGATCTCTTGGCTTTGGCGTCTTTGTGTACACACCACTTCCTTTAATGTTTTGTTGGTTTCGGATATCGCATCCAAAACAGTTGTCCAACGTTGGTCCTCTTCTTCCTCTTCTTTTGATTCCTTGCTCATTGATGCTTCCCATGCCTGCCTAGGTGGCGCGAAGGTCGAGCTTGCCTGACCTATCCTAGTCTGCACATGTGTCTTTTCATTTATTTCCTGCAAACTCATGTTGGAAAAGTGAATGATTTCTACCTGAAATAGATGATGGTGTTCAAGGAAATTAGGCATATGCACTGTTAACCCCCTCCGATCCACACTAAAATGCTCTGTGATGGGAGACACCAAGTACCCCATTCCAAGATGGTTGATCCACTTTTGTGAGATTGTAGCAAGAGTACTCAACATATGCGTGGATGTGTATACCAAAATACTACAGTCCATGCACCATAATATGAATAGTACCTTGGTTAAACACTTGTTGGTCTCTGATTTGTCAAAGACCAGGTGGCATATAAATTTATGCAGTAGTAGGTGTTCATGGGACCGGATAATATTATTGTGGGCATTTTTGGCATAAAAACGCTCAATGCCGGTTAGCTCATGCTAGTATTGGGAGGGACTGAAGTCATCATGTTGGTCGACAATGGTGGATTCAGGGAACCTACATATGTCGAACATAATCTCTACCGTTAACTCATACGCTCACCCCTTAATCTAAACCATAATTCCTTAGTATTCTTAGGGTCAAAGGTCAAAGACGTGAAAAATTCGAGGGTAAGCTCTTCATGAATGTGCAATCAGAATCTAATAAATTGACCCCACTGGGTCCTCTCTACTAAGTTTTCTATCCGCTCACGCACTTCTATTCTATCAAATGTAATAAAATCAAAAAATTTAGGCACAACAATTTGCCTAGAACGAAAGGAACAAAAACGAATACCTTCTTCCTCGGTGTAAATAGGAAATGAAGCTCCAAAGTCAGCTGCTCGGTTCTGTTTCCCTCATCTGGCGACTTATTGTGCTCCATAAGGCTCTCATTGACTGGTTAGCTTGATACAAGGCATGATTGGGTTGAAATTGGAAAGTTGATTAGTGAAAAAATTCTAGAGAGATGTTGGAGTGTTTGAAAGTTGGAATTCTAGAGAGATAAAGTAAAATTGAAAGTGAAGGTGAAAGTTAAGTAAGAATTAAGTAAATAGGTGGTAAAAAGGGTAAAATGATAAAGTTGTCATTTAAAATTTACATCCTGCCCTTTTTGTTCATAGTCGCAGGCCACGATAGTGGCATGTGGCGTACCACAGAAGAAAATCCCAATCGTAGAAGTGAAGAAGAATAATGAACTGAGAGAAGGAAAGAATTGGAAGAAGAAGGTTTTGGTGTCAAGATATAGGCACTAAACATGACCGTGACCTATCAGTGCCTATATCCTGACACTAAGATCTTCTTCTTCTAATTCTTTCTTTCTCTCAGTTCATTGTTGTTCTTCACTTCTCTTAATACGCTTGTGTAGTCCTCCACATGATTCCGAAATCCTATTCCTCTTTTTTCTTTTATTAAGCCAAAACAAGAATGAACCTAACTATGAAATTCAACTAATCTAACAAAATTAAACAATAAACTATTTTTTTACCATGGGTTGCCTCCTATGTAGTGTTTCTTTTAACTTCGATAGCTTGACGTTCCTTTAAAGCTCACAGTGATTGGAATGACTAATTTGATGGTAATGTCGTTATTAATCTCAAAATCTGAATATTTGCTACCATATTACAACTACCATCTTCCTTGAAATTTTCCTTGCCTCGTCTTCTCCTTTGCGAACCCTTCTTTCGGAAAGTAATTGTGGGATCCTCAATGTCTTCCCATTCTCCTTAAGGTCTGGGATTGTTTTGATCCACTAGAGTTAAAGGAGCTTTATACTCTTTCGCAGTCACCTTGAAGGTCAGTTGCTCCTTCCCTACTCGTAGAGTTAGTTTGCCCCCATCCACATCAATCATTGAGCGTGCAATGGGTAAAAATGATCGTCTAAGAATCATCAGAGTATCCTCATCTTCATTGATATCCAAAATAAAGAAATCTATAGGAAAGATAAAATTACCGACCTTGACTGGCACATCTTGTATGATTCCCATCGGTTTAAGTGAAGTTCTATTGGCCGTCTTAACCAAAAATTTTGTGGGCATTAACTCTCGTAACACCATTTTAAGACTGAGAGTGTAGGGCATCACATTTATACTTGTGCCTAAGTCTACAAATGCCCTATCTGTGATGATCTTGTTGATACTGCAGGGGATGAAAATGTCCCTTGGATCATCCTTCTTCACTATGTTGGGGGTGTCTTCCAGTATTCGCTCCTTCCCCTTCTCTGTGGCGAACTCTTGTAATTTCAGTTTAGATTGTATTCATTTAGTTTCTTCCTCAACTTTATTTAGCTCAATTTCTTGTAACATTCTTGCTCCCCTCATAGCATATAATTCCTTCTGAGCAAAAAATTGGTGCGGGAATACCCGTCGAGTTACTTGCATTTATTTGCTCACAGTCTCACTTGGAATGTCGTCTTTGAATTCTTGACCTTCTCCTTTGTCTACTTCTTCCAGTTCCTCATCCTGAGTCTGGCTTACAACCATGATACGCTCCTTTGGGTTCAACTCGATATTGCTTGTAAGAATTCCAGCATTGCGAGTTGACATTGCTTCCGCGAGCTACCCCATTTGGACTTCTAGATTTTGGATAGACGAAGCATGATTCTTCATGACTTGCTTGAATTTACTCTCCTTTATAAAATGTTTGCAACAGGAACTCCTTAGGTAAATTGTGGTGTAGGCATCTCCTTTGCAAATCCTTGTAACCCTCCCATGCTTCACAAATGGACTCCCCCTTACCTTGTTGGAAATTTTTAATTTCCTTAATAATTTTGATGGTCTTTATTAGTAGGAAGTATTTATCCAAGAAGGCACGCACTAGCTGGTCCTATGTCGTAATGTTAACGGGGCTCAGTGAGTGATACCAAGCCTTCGCTCTATCCCTAAGCCTAAAGTGAAATAGCCTTATTCTCATTGCATCTTCCGATATCTGGTGATACCGAAAAGTATCACAAATCTCGAAAAAAATCACAATGTGAGTGTTCGAGCCTTCATTTGCCAGTCCATAGAATTGGACGTTCTGTTAAAGCATGTTTAGGAGGGCTAGCTTGATATTAAACGAGATCGCTTGAGCAGACGACCTAGCCACTCCTTGGTTCGCAGGATTGAACCTTGACCTTATAAAATCCATGAGGGTCCTCTGTTGTTGCCTACCAGGGTTGACTTCTTAATCCATGTTTCTTTAGAACTCTTTGGCCATTTGCGCTTTCTCGATCTCTTCTTCTTCTTCTTCTCGTCGAGCTTTCCTAAAGGTTTATTTTAAACATGTTATGTCTAAATCTAAAGTCTCCACTGTATGACTCGAACCTCTCGTGACTCTTGTGTTCATACAAGAGCACGATTCTTAAGTAAAACTAACAAAAAATGAAAATAAAGAAAAGAACCGAAAAACAAAATTAACTATTCTAATGCATTAAACTATGGAACTAAGTTGTCTTCTGTGACAATAGCACCAAAAACTTGTTCGCTTGAGGTTACAGATGCTAAGTTTTACTATTTATAACCTCGGTAAATTTTGCAGGTGCAAGGGTCGTTTGTATAGTACCTAAGGTGTCAATCCCATGAGGAAGGGAACTAGTCCTAAAATCTAACGGCAGCTAAGTTTGCAATACCTAATTAAAAACTACTGCAGAAATTAAAATTAATCAGGAATCAAATATGAGAAGTTAAAGCACCAAAAGAATGAACAAAAGCTAACTCACAAAAATAATTTGAATTTCAACCTAGAAGTGACCAATTGAGAGAAAGGGGGAATTTATTCGAAATTAAATAAAATCTACCCAATTATGTAATTTACGATTTAACAAGCTTGGACAATCCTAGGGTGAATTACCCTCTGTCGAGTCATAATTCTTAACCCTAATTAATAATCCCTAATTCAAATAATGAAAATTGCGATCTCTCGATCCGCAATTGGTCCAAAACCTAAATTATTTCTAACATTGTCTATTAACCTACTGGGAATCTATGCTCAATCTCTCGTTACATAACTCTATCGATTAGATTCAACTCTTTACTTATCGATTTACCTAACTCTCATTAACCTAAAACGATGATTTTCAGCAACTCACCCTCTCAGTTTATTGACAATTTATGAAGAATCAAATTGAATCACAATTAAATTGAATAATAACACAATCAAACAAATTTTATTAATCTCAAGAACAAAAACCCGAAGGTGAGTTTACACAGAAAAATCAAAACTCAACAACAATATTTCTAATCAATCTAAATTTGATACATTAATGAAATCCAAATAAAAAATAGAAAATACTGTTGGAATGAATCTCAGAGGTTGTGACTGTGAGAAATCACCTATTCTGGGAAGCACGTCACGTCAAGCGTGTCTTCATGCCTCTCTTTCTTCATCTCCTTCCTCGATTGCCTGATCTCTATCTAGGTCTCTCTCGGATTTTTGGCAGAATCTCTCTTTTATGCAGCTCTCTCCACTCTCTAATGTCTATTGGCGGCTGTCAGATCATGTTCTATTTATTCTGTGGAGGCCCTAGGTTAAACTTAGGGTCGAAACGGTCTAAAAAATCACTCAAAGTTTGAGTTTTTGTGTTAATCAGACGCAAGGTACGATCCTGGCCCTACCTGTCACGATTATGGCTGGCACTTTTTCCTTTCTGTCATAATCATGGCTTGACTTGACGCTCTTTGTCACGACCGTGGCTCTTGGTGCACGATCGTGGCCTGGCTACCTTTGACTCTTCTTCTTCTGTCATGATCGCGGCTACTGTGCATGATCGTGGTTTGTGTCTTTTAGCCCAAAAAATATACAATTTAAACTCAAAGATTCAAACTAACCCACAAAAACACTTAAACACAAAAACTAATCTAATTAAACCCTAAATGCATCCTCAACACTCAACTTAACACAAAATGCATAACAAACTAAACCCTAAAACATCATACAACACACACTTTAAGTTTAATGTTTATTTGTCACGTCATGAACATTAGATAGGAGAAGAAGTTTGCGGCATTGAGAAGAGAGTAGGTAGGGTTTACAGTAGGGTTATAAGTTTGGAGGCTGAAGCATTTTGTCGGGAGAGACTTATGGAGGGCTAAACATCTCGACATCCGTTCGGAGGTAATATCGATGCCGACGACCTGGGTTAAGCATTTTTTTATTATTTTTGTTGGTTCTTTCTTTCATTAGAAATTGATTGTGTTATCCTATGTTAATTGATTTGGGTTTTGTGTATGGATAATCAGATTTTCATTATTGTTCGATTATTTGTGTATGAACCCATTGAGATTATAAAAGGATGATTTTAATGCGTGCATTGAATCGTTTGATTGCATACCCATTGCTAGAATTGTGATATAGTATGTAATTGTTATGCTAAAATTCATGTGTAGCAACTAATGATTCATAATCTTTAGGGATGACATGATCTAGGTTAAATGATGCATCATATGTGGTTCTTGCCTTGATTAATCAGTTTTCTTAATTCTTAATGCTATTGCCTAATTAAATCTAGATATAGTATCCTAGGTTATTTGATGATTAGGTTTAATCAAAGATCGTATCTTGATTAAAAAAAACCTAAGGGAAAACTTGGGTTAATTATTAACCCACAATTAATAGTTTTTAGAAGAGGCTTGAGAACAACAAATCAATAAAATATACTTAGTTAGGGTGTAGGCCTAGATTGAACTGAATAACTGGATCCCTAACAAATTCCCCAATTTTACCTTTTTTCATATATTTTCTTTAATTTTTTTATTAGTTAGATTCATTTTATTTTCTTATTTCAAAATCCAAATCCCCCGATTTTTCCTAAACACTGATTAATTTAATTTCATAAGCTAACTGAACACTCCCTGTGGGATCGACCTAGACTCACTACTGTTGTAATAGTAGTCTAGTTATTTTATTTTAATTAGCGTTACAAAGCGTCAGTCAATTTTGGCGCCATTGCTGAGGAGTGTGGTGTTTTACTTTTTGTTTATGATTTAATTGGTGTTTTGTTTATATTTGTTCATAATTGATTTCTTTTTAGTTATTTCGTGATCCTTACTTTATTAAGTTTCGTGTTTGTGATTTTTTAAAAAAGAAATCGATATGGATGGAAGTAATTTCTTTTATAACTCATATTTTCAATCTTATAACAATTTCTGGTCTGATCAACCTAACTTTTGTTATGGATTGGATAATCATCAGAATTACTTCCATGATAGTTTGCAGGATGCACAGCAATTCTCATACAAACTAGAAGTTTCCTATCATAACTCTAGTCCATCTCTGGAAGAGTTGAGTAATATTATGAATGCTAATACTTTGTAATTGCGATAGAATACTTTACAATTCCAGCAAGATGGGGGGCAATTTCCAAAAACTACATAGTCTGGTGCCCAAGATTCAAAGAGCTAACATGACTCAAGTATATCTTTAAAAGAAATGCTTAATATTATGACTACTAACAATCTTCAAATTCAACAAGATATGTAACAATTCCAACGGAATATGCAACAGTTGTTTTAGCAAGCTGCACAGTAAAATTAAGAGGATGCTTTGCAATTCCAGCAAGATGCATTACCCCGATGGGGAGATATCAATCATCTGGAACCATAAAGTGAAGAGGAGTAGTGATATCAACCCGAGGTGTACCCAATAGACATTTGTGCAGAAACTTTACAAAGTGATTAGGAACTTAAGAATTTTGAGGTCAACCTTTAATGAGTTGCTTGTGTAGAAGAAGCTGAGGAGGAGCTCGAAGCAGAAAGAGATATATCTTTTAGCTAAGAGGTAAGTATTAAGTTCCATTTTATTGTTAAGACTGATTCTTCACCTTTACCTAGCAGGTTGGAAGAATTAAATGGAAAAGAAAAAGGCGAAGAGTCATTCAAATTATTTCAAAAGAGTGAGGACTTAGTAGAAATGAAGAACCTAAAGAAAGAGGAAGAGCTGCAAGAAGTGCAGTTTTTAAGAGAGTTATGGGCAAGCGAGCTGAAAACCAAAGGTGGCAAGTAGATGTCGAGTCTTCACACCCATTCGCAATACTCTTACGAAGACATCTTGGTGTGAGAAGGGAGATGCCCGAAAAGACAAGTGGACGTTGGAGTATGATGGTGAAATGATGAAGTTCCACTTCTCAGAAGCCTCAAGGCATTGTGCTGATAAGGAGTTTACTTCGAGGGAAGGTGCTCTGAACTCCTTACGGAGTTTGACTATGCTTGCTGTTGGGCTCAAGCATCCATTCGACAATGGCTGATGTGCATTGCCTAGGAGTCGAGCCAGCGACCCTAAACAAAGGCACTTCTTGGGAGGTAACCCGAAGGAAGTAAATTTCCTTTCTTTACATTTTCACATTTCTTTTTATATGCATGTATGTTCTTTGTTGGTTTATTTTGCTTGTTTTTAGGTGTTCATTCAAAATGAATGAAAGAATAAAACAAACGAAACAACTATTTTCTCGTTTTTTGTTGCTTCTGGGATTATATAGTCAAAAGTAGAGAATGAATTGACTAGAGAATTTCATAGCAACTTTGTCATGTACTTTTGCTCTTGTGATTGGTTGATGTGCATTATCTTTAGAAGAGTACTGACTAATGGTAGACAAAGGCAATGAGATTTTAAGCCTTATTGGACTGAAACATTCATATCAGTCTCATTGTCTTTTGATAATGTGTAACCTTCATGACATATACATCCCAATTTTGAGTTGAATTTTTATTATAGACTACATTTTTATCACATGCATTAACATGGATATGATTAGGCATTCTTTGTTTTTCATAAACTACATTAGCCAAATAACCTATCCTGTTGACATGATTTTTCCCTTGATAAACCCCTTTGAGCTTTATACCTTTCTTTTTGTATCAACCACATTACACGCTTTAAATTTAACCAAATGTCCTTCCCAAGCCATAAAACTAGTCGAGCATTTGTGATTGGTGAGTTTATGGATGTACAAAAGTGTAAGTGTGGGGTTGTACATATGTGTGGATTTCCTATAATGTTTGGGATGCTATTTTATGTCTTATCATTGAAATTCCCACATTAATGTAGTTTCTTTTGATGTTAAAAAAAAGAAAGAAAGAAGAGAAAAAATGAAAAAATGAAAATGAAAAAGAAAGAAAGAAGAAAAAGAAAAAAGAAAAAATATTTAAATAAATGTATCGAGGAGCATATGCATATGTGTTTAAAAGTTGATTATGATTAATGCATTCTCCTAAAGTTGTGATGAATGGGTTATTTGAGTATATTAGATATGAGGTAGTTGTTGGTTTGGAAGGTTCACTCTTGTGGTTTCAATGTATTATTGGCATAAATTATATGAGTGATTCCTTTGGATTGGTATATGTTTCATGTGGTTGGTGTGTGAGAGTTAAAAGGGGTTGTGAAATATAAATGTTTCATTTGTCATAGCTGACGGTACCCAAGTTTTGATGAGTGTTGCTTTGTTTCACTAGTTTAATAACTTTCATGCCACTTGACCTGAATACATCTTACCTTACCTTTGCCCTCATTACAACCCTAAAAATTTCTTTGGTTCATGACTTTGCATATGAATTATAGTGGTGGAGGAATGAAATTATATCCAAAGTTGTGGAATGACATGATCATGAATAGTGATGAGTGTACCCATAGATATATTTTAGTTAATCACATTTTCCAAGTCAACCATTAGATTGCTTAGTTTCCAAAGATGACGCTTGTTGATTGATCATGAGTATAAGAATTGAATGTTGCATTCTTGTTATGATTTTTTAAAGTGATTTATCTTTGGTTATAATTATATAGTCTTGGAAAATATGGGAATTGAGTTAATGTTTCAGGTTTTTGAGCTTAATTTGGATGTTTTGCTCAAGGACAGTCAAAAGCTAAGTGTGGGGGAAATTGATATGTGTTTAATTGTTGATACATTTAATTATTTATACTTAGCGATTAATGATATGAAAATGCTTAAGATGCTCACTTTAATTCATATATGATTTTAGGTGCAATTTGGTAGCAAAGAAATTAAAGTGAGCCAAAAGCACTACATTTGGGTCGTTTTCTAAAGATTAATTTTCACTTATCTTCGTGGAGCAAGAAGAAGAAAATTAAAAGACAAGAAAAAAATCAAAATACAAAGAAGAATACTTGTTGGAAAAATGAAGGAAAAATCAATAGCAAGTAAAGAGCAATACAACAACGTGTGTGAAGAAAACGCATGCAGAAATAAGAGTCCAAAACTCATCTAACATATAGTTAAATGCAAACGTATGAGGAAGGATATAGGGGCAGCTAGTGAGCTAGCCCAAAATGACAACCAAGAGATGTGAACAAGCAGAAAACAACGACGTGCAGTTGCAGAACCAAGAGACAAAACACAGACAATGTCTCCGTTTTCTAGCTTAAAATGTAACATAAAACGGAGACAAGAGCTGCATTGTGAAAGGTAGAAGGGTTAAGAGAGGGGCGTAAGGTTTTAAGTTGGATAAACAATAGCTGGGATATAAGAGTTTAATTGTCCCATCACACTACAGTAGAGGGATGGGAAGTGTGGAGTCAGCTTGGAGTGGCGATAGAAAGTGAAGAGAGGAGTTGCGCTAAGAGATAAAAAGAGTGGTAGTTACAGTGAAGAGAAAAGAGAGCCGTGAATAATGTAGTTGGTTTAATGTCTATTCGTCACATCATGAACAGTAGATAGGAGAAGAAGGTTATGACATTGAGAAGAGAGTAGGTAGGGTTTTCAATAGGGTTATAAGTATGAGGGCTGAAGCATTTTTTTGGGAGAGACTCATAGAGGGATAAACATCCCAACAATATATTGGAGTTAATATTGACACCGATGACCCAGATTAAGTATTTTTAATTTTTTTGTTATTTCTTTCAATCATTAGAAATTGATTGTGTTATCCTATGTTAATTGGTTTAGGTTTTGTGTATGGATAATCAGATTTTCGTTATTGTTTGGATATTTGTGTATGAACCCATTAGGATTGTGAAAGGATGAATTTAATGCGTTCATTGAATCGTTTAATTGCATAGCCATTGTTAGAATTTCGATATAATCTGTAATTATTATGTTGAAATTCATATGTAACGACTATTGATTTGTAATCATTAGGGATGACATTACCTAGGTTAAATGACGCATCGTATATGGTTGTTGTCTTGATTAATCGGTTTTCATAATTCTTAATACTATTGCCTAATTAAATCTAGAGATCATATCTTAGGTTATTTGGTGGTTAGGATTAATCAACAATCATATCTTGATTAAACAAAACTAAGGAAAAACTTGGGTTAATTATTTACCCACGATTAATAGTTTCTAGGAGAGGTTTGAGAACAACAAATCAATAAAATATACTTAATTAGGGTGTAGGCCTAGATTGAACTGAAGAACCAGATCCCAACTGAATTCCCCAATTTTACAATTTTTTGGTCCCCCACTAATTTTCCTAAATACTGATTAATTTGATTTCATAAGCTAACCGAACACTCCCTGTGGGATTGATCTAGACTCACCACTGCTATAGTAGTAGTCTAGTTATTTTATTTTGACTAACGTTACGACACGCTGGTCAATATTCCCCCTACTTCAGAATCACCTCCTACTAAGGTCCTTCATATAGGGACCAAAAAGTGGTATGCAACACTTGTCATAGGCTTTCTTGAGAAACATCTAGCATTTCTAGTAGTAAACCTATGGGGTAAACACCCACTAAAAAAGGCTTGGTTTTGTAAACTGTATGATATCAGAGGAATACTTATTCATCTTTTGCTTCACCTCATAAGATATGACAAAAAGGATACTTCAACTAGGTCCCTCACACTTCCAAAGCAAGTCGCTACTTTTGAAATCATGAAAACCTGGAGTCACCATGAAGAAATCTAAGCTTTAAAATATTCCCATTTGGGTTAAATTTCATAAAATCCCATTGAAATACTAGTCCTCTAAAGGTCTTAGTCGATTGGCTAGTTCAATAGGGTATCCAATTTCTTTAGGCCAACATTCTAAATCTTAAAAGGGTTGCTTTTGCCCACATTTATAATAAAGTGAATTTGGATAAGGAGTTTCTTGATATGGTGAAGATAATGAGTTTTAATAGTGAGGAAGAGTTGATAAAGAATTCCATTGAAGTCACATATCCATGGAAGCCTCTTATGAAAGGGAATGTGAAAATATGAAGGCCTAAAACACAAGATTTTGCTGATAATGTTAAGTCAAAAGGACTTTACGATGATTAATTTTGATGACAATCAAATAATAATAATGTTAGAAACAAATGGACGTCTTTGACAAGAGTGTTAAGTGTGCAGATGCAAAGACTATATAATCACAAACGCAGACGTAGACACAAAGACTATATAAACACAGATGCAGACGCAAAGATTATGCAGACGTAGACGCAAAGACTATATAAACACAGACGCAGATGCAAAGATTATGCAGACGCAGACACAGATGCAGACGTAAAGACTATATAGACACAGACGCAGAGGCAACACAGACACAAAAAAGACATAAACGAAACCATAAAGATACATTAGCACATCAGACAGTTATTTAGTCAGAGTTAGTTACAGAACTCAATTAAATGACAGTTACCTAGAAGCGGTTATCAAGAATCAAGAAGCTGTTATCAAGAACAAAGAAGCAATTAGAGACGAAGGCTATAAATATTAGTCGAAGTCGAAGATGCTAAAAAGTTAGAAAAACTGAGACAAGTTAGAAAGCTAGAAAATCAGAGAGAAAAGTCTTACTGTGCTTACTTATAATAGAGCTAACATTACTGTAACAAAAGTTCACAATCATTTTCTAGTGAGAGAACGAAAAGACTAATAGCCTGGAAAGGTAAGATAGTGAAAGAATACTTTGTAAGAGACCTGAAGAGGCTCTGGAAGGGAAGAAAGAATACTTGTAATCGTTTGAAGAATACTGGAACACTCAGACGAGCTCTAAGGACTGGACGTAGCCCACAGTTTGGGGTGAACCAGTATAAAAATCGCATTGTCTATTCTCCACTCTTTACTTTAGTTTACTTTGTTGTTAAAACTCATAGAGAAGTAATTTATGATTTAACTACGTAATAAGTTTTGATATTCTTCTAATAAGAAAGACAAGTTCTTTTCGAGATTTTATATTAAAAAAAGAGGATACACCATTCAATCCCCTTTCATGTGTATCTAGTTTCTTGAACATAAAGTCTTTACTAACGTGTGATTTACTTTAATTGGTATCAGAGTTCGGTTTCCTAGAACCACCTTTACAAAGTGAGGACGAAGATCCATGGCAGAATCACACGTGTTCATGGCTGAAGGTGCCTCATCACAAGACCTCCTCCGTTCAATGGTGAAGATTATCATTATTGGAAGGACAGGATGTGGCTCTTCATAAAATCCACACATATTGATCTTTGGGATATCATCAAGAATGGACCATATAAACCAATTGATGATGAATGAAATACAATTCCTCGCAACAGATGGTCAGCGGATCATAAAGCCAAATTCCAGTTAAATTCAAAGGCCAAGTTCTTTCTAAGTTGTGCGTTAAGCAGAAGTGAATATGATAAAGTTCATAGATGCGAGACTGTGAAGGAGATATGGGACACTTTATCCATCGCACATGAAGGCACAAACCAGGTGAAAGAGTCCAGGATAAGTATTCTTGTACACCAATATGAGCTGTTAAAATGCAAGAAGATGAGTCTGTTGATCAGATGTTTGGACGATTTCAAACTATCGTTAATGGACTTAAAGCTCTTGGGAGAATCTACGATAA
>JAOQML010000004.1:20603094-20613385 GCA_027568935.1 Erythroxylum urbanii
ATTAGGATGTAATCCAATGCAGCATAATAAGGTGATTTTGTATGCATCGAGACAATTAAAGTCTCATGAGTTGATTATTTGATACATGATATAGAATTTGCTGCAATAGTAATTTCTTCGAGAACTTGGAGGCATTATATATACAGTTGGATATATAGATCATTAAATTTTGAGGTAATTATTGAGTTTTAAAGAGTTGAATATGAGACTGAGATAAAGGATAGAATTATTTAAAGGTTTTGATTGTATAAATGAGTATTACTGAGTAAAGCTAGTGTTATTATCTGAAGCATTAAGCAGAAAATCTAATAGCTGTGTATTACAAATTCAGATATTAAGGTTACCAAATCTAGTGTAATAAAGAGCCTAGAATGACTGAGTTAAAATTGGGGCAAAATGAAGTGTCATTAGCCACATTGAAATTAAGATCAGTTTTGCATGGAAGGACTAGAAAAGCTCAAAGTGAGGATTCGAAAATTGCGAATTTATTGAGAAAGTGAAAAGGAATCTAAATTTGTGTTTGAATAGGAAAATGATACTTTATGATTATAGTAAAAAGTATATACACCCGATACCGATAATTGAGTAAAGAGATTATTAGAGAAATCATAAATAGCAACCTATGCTATGCATCCTAGTAGGAATACGTTGAAGCAGTATTTAGCAGCCAAGAATGAAGAAGTGATCGAACTTGTAACTGAATGATTGAGTTGCCAACAATTATAACTATTGGAAATATACTTAGAGCTTATATTTTCAAGTTCTTAGGAACATGAGATCAATAAACAGTTATGATTGAATTTGATTGTAACAATTAACGTCACTATAGTCTTAGTATGACCATACAATGTATAATTGAGAGGTTGAATTTGAAAATGTATGTGGCGTTATACAAAAGAATAAGTCGTCCGCCTTTATATTGAGATGAAGAAGGTTTAAGAATATTTAAAGGCTAGAATTGATTCGAGAAGTTATTGATAAGTGAAATGAATCTATAGTAGGAATTAAGTGATTCAAGAAAGATAAACGAGTTAGGTGGATCAACACAAAAGATATGGAATATATAGAGATAGATAAAGTGTTTCTGAAAGTACCACCTTGGCAAGGAATTCTAAAGTTCGTTAAAGAGGATAGCTAAGCCCGAATTGTATTGATCCATATGAATTTATTGAGAGCATAAAACCATTGACTTAAGTTAGTCTTACCAATAAGGATATATCTGAACCACACTATGTTACATGAGTATGTTTAGAGATATTGGTATGATCTGATAAATGTATTGTCAGCACAAGAAGTGAAACTTGTGGCTAATAAGAAATGCATTAAGGAATCAGTTAAGAGAGAAGGATATATGAATAAGTAATTGAAAGACTGAGTGATTCCATCGACTTTAATCACTTAGAAGAAAACAATCAAGTGGATAAGTTACATAGGAAATGAAAGAGATAATAAGAAAAGCAATACCCCCATCAATTTGATCAATCAGATAAGAATTTCGAAGATCAAATTTATTAAGGGGGAGAATTGTAGCATCCCGTTTCCATACTAAATTTAAGAGCTCGGGAATTCAGTAAACGAGAAATATTATTGAGAGATTAAAAAAATGCATTTCATTTTCCTACATAATATTAGCATACACATACACGTTATTGTTGAAAATTGTAGACATTACAATAACTGTTCAAACACTCATTTGACATTTTTCTAGTACTAATGATTTTTATTAAAGTGATTATAATGTGAATTATGAATTATGTGTTTTGAAAATTTAATTGGTATGTATAATTAGTGATTTAGAATTTTTGATGAAATTTGAGAATTTTCTGGAAATTAAAGGTATTTTTGGACTAGGAAAAACGCCAAGTAGGGAAACAATTGATGAATAGTGGCAAAAATAAGTGTCAGATGGTAGTAGAAATTTTCATAAATGACATTGGGATTTAATAACACATGTCATTTAAAATTGGGAGTCAATTTGATTAGAATTGGGAGACAAATGGACCAGCTATTTTAAAAGACCAAAAAAGGACCATGAGAAAGTAACATGTGGCAAGTGGCACACCATTTGTTTAAACCACGAAATTTTATTAAATGAAAGACCCACTCTCATTTTGGTCTTTCACTTACTATTTGCTCTTGTTTTCGTAAGTCTCTCTCTCATATTCATCTTCTTCATTTCTTCTTCTTCTCTATTTATATTCTTGCTCTCCACATTAACATTCTATTGACAATAAAACCACCCACTTCAAGATACTTGTTGTCCTCTTCATCTTGTTACAAAATGACCTAAATCACTCCTTGATTGATGATAACCGTGTGATTGAAGATATTGAAGCTTAAACAAGTAAGTAGCATATTATTCTTCTTGAATTGTTCAGTGAAACATACATGATGATAGTTAGATGTTGAAAGATAATAAAATGAGGATGTGTACATGTTGAAACATGGATAAGAAAAATGAATGTATAAATTTCTTGTTTTTGGGTATATTGAAAGTGATATTTCATAAGTTGTTGTAGAGATGAGGCTAGAATTGAAAGAGCATTAAAATGCTATAGAAAATGTGTAGAAAAATTTTAACTAGTAAATGAATGTTGATGTTCTGTTTTGAGGTGTGATCATGCAGATTATTAGTAGCTGTTATGAAAATGAACTATAATGAATTTAAAGCCAAGGAAAGTTCTAGCGTATTATCTTGAAGTGAGAAGAAGTAGAATGATAGTTTTGAAACAAAGTAAGGTTGAAAATGAAGTTCGATGTGTGCTGGAATATGTTAGATGGAGTGCTTTCACTGAACATGCATCTGTATTTTAGTCATATCTTGATATATAGATATCCAAATGGGATTATTTTTTGTTTAGATTAAACTAGAGAAATATGACTACAATTTTATTAAGAAATGGAATTTGAATTCTTTCCCTAAGGATCTTGAAATTTGGATTGAAGTTAAGAATTATGATCTGTAGTGGTATGAGAATAGTCTGTAGTATTTTGATTATACCTTACAGAATACTAAACCACAATTCATGAATGTGATGTCATTATAAACTTAAGACATATAGAAATATTTTTTAGAAAATTGTGCTATCTAAATACCTCATTTTCTAGGTTAAGTTGGTCATACAAAATTGTCATAAAAAATGTCTTGAGAAAAACAGGAAAACTACAGGATAAATGGGAGATGAGTTTCTGTCACGATTGTGGCAGGGGATGCCACAATCATGGGTAGTGGTTTTACATGCTAATGTGTTGATTATGTAATGTTTGAACCAATTAAGGAAGAGGTATATAATTATGATGTTTATGGACTTAATTGGGGCTTAAAAGGAAAATAAGTTTAATGTTGGAAAAAGGTTGGTTAAATGTGTGATAAATTTTGAATGATTTTGATGTTATACTTTAAGAGAAATGATGTTTGATGGCAATGCATCTAAATTTGAAATGTTTAGAGTGTTAAATGAAGATATATCATAATGAATAAATTGTTTGATGCACTATGAATAATACATAGTATGGAAGGAGATTGGATTTCAAAAATGACGAGATTAAGTTTGAAATGGTAAATTAAATGAGTAGAAGTTGAGAGTTTATTATAATCAAATTGGTATTTGAATTAGTGTGGAATGATGTTGTATTAGAGGTAGTGAATTCTGGGAAATTTAGTGTGAAATTGGTGTTATGATATGTGTTGAGTTCGGATGAATGGAGGAGAAAAATTGTAGGGCACAATCGTGGCTCTCACCCCACGATCATGACCTAACAGAAAAGGTTTCTGCCATGATCATGGCAAGAACACCATGATTGTGGCCTGACGTATGGAGAAAAAGATTTGTCTTTTAAGTGAAGTTTGACCCAATCAATGCTAGGGTGTTTCCATATAAGGTAATTAGACTTGAATGAGATATTGAATGACCTTAGTTGATGAGAAATGAGGTGATTAAAGTGTGTAAAGTGCATTAGGTACTAAAGAATGATTAAAAGATGTTATTAAATGACTGCGACATGTGAATACAGGAAAATTACCCAAGATTATCAATATGAGCATGCATTATACATTACATATATACATATTTGTACAATTGAATGTTTATGTGATTGTGCAATTAATAATGTGTGTGCAATATGTGTATTGCATAATGTTGATATACAGGATAGAATGTCAGCATCCAGTCGTTTCCGGATCATGGAAGCTAATGCTAATCTGGAGCGTACTGTGAGTAACCTAAGATGGTCTCACCTTGATTGATTGTTTAATGCTAAATTGAATAGACATATGATGTATGTTTACTGATTTTTGGACATGAAATGTCCAAGGCGTTTGATGCATGAATAATACATTGGAAGTGTTCCTTAATTATGAATGTGATTAAATAAATGTGTTCTCAACTTATATGTTGAATGCTAGACCAAGTCTGATGATTAACGTGAATGAGAAAGTAAATGCAAATGCATTATACTAAACATGATGATTGAATATGTAAAATGCATTTATTCCATAAATGTACGAAATATAAAGGCAATTGTGACTAGAATAGTCAGTGAAAAAGTGCTTAAAGCTCAGACATTTGTAGTAAGAGCCTAACACTCAATGTACAAAGAGCCTTGTATTTCCAATGGATAACGAATAGTATGATAGAGCCTAGTATCCACAATAGATATGGGAAAGTGAAAAAGGCACTCGGTCACAACAACATAATAAACAGATTCGAGTCTCGTAATCATTACATACACATATGATATGAATAAATTGAATGATTGCAATGTTTTGAGGATTTATTACATGAAAGGTGTGAGTACTTATCTATGAACATGTTTGGCATGATCGCGATGAAATGATGAATTTTTTGGTTTCTAGAATGTGACATTTATGATTAAAGTGTTTCGTGATATCACGTGGTGATAAATGAGATAATGTGAAGTATATGATAACATGAATTGTTATGTTGCATGACAAGACTAAACCATAGAAGATGGTTACTCAACTGAGTTCGCAAAACTCACCCTAATTTGTAATATATTTTTCAGACTCAGAGGAGACACCTGGTTAAATCAATTGGAGTCTAACCACTGCTTTTAAGTAAGAGATAGAGGTAGGGATCAGTTGGCATCTATATACTTTTTTCTATTATTTTTCTCATAAAGATTGTATTCTACAAATATTGTACCATTGTATGTGAATAATTCTGATAGGTAATGACTTTATGACTGAAAATGTTTCAAATTTAAAAAGGGCCCCAATGATTACTGAAATTTTGCAATGTGTATTTTGTTTGTAATAATTGTGATTGAAATTGTTATAAATAAAATGGGCCATTAATGATTATTGGTTTCTTTAAAAATACGTGTGATGCTTGAGAAAAAAATTGTAATGATATCAGTTTGACTGCGCTAGTGCACCACTTTCACAGAGTATGTGTCCGATTGTCCTTACGATGTACAGATACGTGCTTAGTGAATGTTGGGGTGCTATAGATTATGTTCAAAATTAAATCAATTTCAGTCGATCTAAGCTATTAATACATTCACACAATTCACAATATGCAACCTAAACAAACTATCATACAATATGAAAAATTCACACTCAATGCAAATCATATAACCCTCCTTACACTTGAACAACACATTGTCCTCAATATGAGAAGGAGACAAGAAACACATATGGCGAGAACTAACATTAATTAGAATGAAACAAAAAAAAATGAAAACTAAATTTAAAAGAAAAGGGTTAGAAACAAAGCCTCACAATGATGGAGGCGGGGATGGTGTCAAAGGCAGACACCAATGCGCTTGATTCTGAGTTAGCTTTCCTATCTTATAATTGATTCAGAGAGAGTAAAAGAATTATTGATATTTATTTATGGAAATGAAACAACTTTAATTTCATAACAGTTTAAATCTACCCTAAACATGCTAATGTATGATCATCAGCTTGACCTTGTATTATTGGAAACTTAGCAAAGATCAATTATGAGCGGTTTGCTTCCACCCTTTTCATTCAACATCAGTTTTATAGCCTGTAAGTAAGCTACAAATTGTAAAATGATCAAAAGGAAAATATTGACAAAATTATGAAAACCAACTAAGATTAGTAAAGTCCTCTTCACCATCAAACTATCGATAAAATAATGAATAACAAAACTCCCAGAATCTTCTATTAAGTCTAGCAGTTTGTTTGGTAAAAAGGTGAGCTACTCTTATTCTTCCTTACTCACTCCCTTTCTTCTTCTTCTTTTGTTTGACGAACAAGGACTTTTATAGCTTCTTCAAACTCGATGTTCGTTGACATTTGTTCTTCTTCCTCATGCTCTTTTGAAGATTCGACATCATCAAATCTTATGAATGATATTCTTGGTGGAGGCGGAGGAACATAGGGAGGGTCCTCATTCTTTCCTTCATACTTTTTTTACTTCTCTTGGTCTTCTACATAGTGGGTTTCAACTGGTCTATCTTTTGGTTCTTCTAATTCTTTCCTACTCCTAAGTGTGATAGCCTTACTTGCTCTCTCGGATATACTTCCGTGTTACTCGAAAGACTTCCTAAACTTTTTGTAGATAACATATGGGCAAGTTGTTCCATTTAAACCTCTAGCCTGAGAATAGAAGAGACATAAGTCTTTGTTACTTAGTTAATTTGCTCTTTTAACCTCTTCTGGGCCTCATCCATACTTACAAGCTTGTCCATGATCTTATCCATTTTGGAATCATAGTCATTGTATTTATCTTGTTAATATCCATGCGATCTTTGATTTTTAAGATGATCTTAGTATTGTTATACTAATGAAAATTTAGGTGGTTATGCTACCATGACCGGTATGTGCTGGAATAAGGATTGTTATCTCCCCGACTAACTTGTGCTATATTAAAGTTAAATTTCTCCACATTGCTATTTTCCCCTAAGAAGTAATTAGCTGCGATATAGCTCTCTTGTCCACATGACTCATATTCGTGTTACATTGTTGTGACTAGAGAGGAAGAAGTGGATTTTAGGCTATTCAATTATTTTGTTAGGTTGTCGATCTCATCTTTCAATATTGTCATTGAATTTGTAGTAATCATTCATCAGGGTCCCAAAAGGTTGACTGCTGTCTACCTCATTCTGATGTCCAAAGAAAACTACTATATGCCATGTCTTCTAATAGATCGTGTGCTGCTTCAACTGTTTTCCTCATAAATGATCCTCCAGTAGCTACATCTATGATACTCCTTGTGGGTGAGTTAACTCTAGTTTAAAAGGTTTGCAACAGGAATTCGTTAGGAAAGTTATGATAAGGATAGCTTCTTTGCAACTCCTTCTATCATGATCGTAGCTTGATTTCCTGGGCTTTTATCACTACCATCGCCCGATATGCCATGATCATGGGTCGTTGTTTCAGCTTGAATGTCTCCAAAACTCCTCTATTCTTTGATGTTAACCCTAAAACACTAGGAAACACATCAAGTTACCTCAAAAATATAATATTTAAGCTCAAAGACTTGTACTAACCCTTAAAACACTTAAAACATAAATAAATCACAAACTAACACAATTTTAACCTAAACACATACTAAATGATTGAATTAATGGCTAAACACATATCAAACTATGCCCTAAAATATGATGCAATTTATACTTATCATCTATCCTAATTTTGATTCATACTAATGTAAATAAATTCCTCAATAATCAAGAAAGAAAAAAATAAAAAAATTCAGTCACATGGACTCTTAAAGTCTTGATTTTATTTATTGAATCTTAATGGAATGCCCTTCTTTTCTCCAAGTTTGCTCCTTTCTTATATAAAAACATTCTATTTCGACTCTTATTGAATACACCCTAGGTCTCACATTCCTCTCTATCTTATATCATGTTACTGAACAATTCTTTCTAGGTAAATATTAGAATTTTTTAGAGCAAATGAATGTCAATACGATTCCAAAAAACAGACTCATTTTTTACCAATATTAGCTTAATGAATTGATAAATTATGCATTTAAGGATTTATTTTAAGAACATAATTCTGTGTTCATATAATATCCTATTTTAATAATTGTGCTGTGTAATATGTTGTACATGCTTTTTATAGTGTAAGCTCTATTTATGGTGTACTAGAGTTTAGCGTTTAAATGTATTATTGAGATTATAATGGAGATCATGGATAGACCAGAGATGGTTCATGACTCGATCGAAAATTTGTCAGAAAATTTCCTAAAACTTCTAAAAGCTATGGAATGAGTCCAAACAAGTTTTAAAAGCCCCGAAATGTACTTTAGAGATTTAGGTGACACTTTTGAATGAAATTTGGATGATTTCAGTGACATTTAATAATTTCTAGATTCAATCTGAAACTCTTTCATGTAACCAAAAAGTTACTGAATAAATTCAAAATATGATGCAAAGGTTCGAAATTGGGATTGGAGTCTATAAGAACTGAAACAGGTCAAAATGGAGGTTATTTGAGTAGAATTTAGGTAATATGAAATTATTGGACTAAATGCCCTTTTTGGAAAATAATAGGTATTGATGATTTTAAACTCGTTTGATATTTTAAAAGCATCCAATCAGCAAGTATTCACCCTAATTGAATTATTTCACAGTCAATTTGATGATAAGACAATTATGGAATAATTTTAGGATTTAATTCGGTAAGTTAGTGAATTAAATGCATTAAAGGGCAATTTGGTCTTTTTGTACTTATTAAGGGCAATTTGGTCTTTTTACATGGTACTAGTGGATTTATGAGTAATTAGAGATGACCAATGAGAAATAACGTGTGTGATGAGTCATTAGTGATGACAAATAGGACGGTGACATGTGTAATCCATTAAATAAGTATAGAAAGCAAAACTTAAGATGTTTTGCTTCATTTGGTGAGTGCCATGAGAGTGGCATTAACGAGCCCAAAAACTAATTTTGAGACCTATACCTGATTCTAGCTAAATGATATTGAAAATTGAGATTGATTATGGTGAATTGATATTATCCCTATGTTAAAGAAACTTGTGATATTTGGAACATGTTTCATGATTTAGATGTTGAAATGGCATAATTTTTGATGATATGGAAAGTAGAGATATAGGGGAACAAATATCTAGAAGACTTCAAAAACCTAATTTGAACATTTGATATGTGAAAATTAAGGAACAAATGGAGATATGGATTCTGGACATGGATGATAACCTTGACTCATTATGCATTATTGTGATATGGTAAACTAAATTAGGTCAGATTGTGTTTTGAAGAAATCAGTAATTTTGAATGGGTAAAATACAATATTTAAGTGACTTTGGAAATTATATTTGGAAATAGAGACCAATAGGTTAGCTTACGAAAGTAAGAAAAAATACGATTAGCGTACGTGTTACACGGTTTAATACTAATATCAAATTTAGTTAAACAGAACTATAGTTTTGATGTCTTATTTCCAAATTTGGAAATAAATGCCTAAACAAAATGCACTTTATGTAGGTAAAGTAGAGGCATTAAACATATGAGTGTACTTGGCGATAAGTTTGCAAAACGGTGAGTGTATTTTATTTTTTTTATAAGAATAAATTCTTTGTAAAAGAATTGATGACATGTGAGTGTAGGTAAAAGAGGGGCATTGAACGCTTGAGTGTGCTTAGTGATAAGTGTGCATTAGGATATGTTTTTTATAGGTAATTAGCATATGTTTTCTTGCATAATGGTTGCCTATCGCTTTAGTTTAGGATTTAGTTTGCATGTTTTCATTAAGTTTGATTTCCATTGTGTTCTTGTGTGTTGGATGCTAATTGAGGGTAAGAATTGCTCATTTTTGTGTAGGAAAGGACAGAAAGCAAGTTCAAAGATGAATAAGAGAGTATAGAAGAGAAGACAAGAGGATTACATCTGGGACCAATTCTTACATTCGTGGGAATTAGGCAAATTCCCACAGACATGGGAAATCACTACAGAATGTTTCTGCCTATAATTCCCACACTCTTGGGAATCATGTAGATTCCTACGGGCGTGGGAATTGAAACCCAAAATAATGTGCAAGGCTTCATTAAACCTAGGATTTTTGGACTACAAAAAGGGGGGAAGCCTCCATCTTTAAGGGGGAACGACACCTACCTGTAGACAGACTATCCTTGCGTGAAGAACATATGTTTGGAGCATCAAGGAAGGATTGAAAATAAGGATCATCATCAAGATTAGGCAAAATAGTATATCAACACTGAATTTCCAGATTTTGGAAAAGAAGAGGAGTTTTCTTGTTCACTTTCTATCATTTTAATCTCTTCCTTTCTTTGTAAAGATGGATTATTTGAATGTTGATAGTGTTATGGAGACT
>JAOQML010000004.1:20617335-20634452 GCA_027568935.1 Erythroxylum urbanii
CACTAGAAAAAGTTTGTGAGCTTTAGTTACAGTAATGTAAGCTCTATTCTAAGTAAGCACAGTATGACTTTTCTCTCAGATTATCTAGCTTTTCTAATTGTCTCAGTATTTCTGTCTCTAATCATTCTCTCTTTTACATCTTTGACTATGACTAATATTTTTAGTCTTCATCTCTAACTACTTCTTTGTTCTTGATAACAGCTTCTTGATTCTTGATAACAGCTTCTAGATAGCCGCTCCTTTAGTTGAGTTCTGTAACTAAGTCTAACTAAATAACTGTCTGACATGCTAGTGTATCTGCATGGTATCGTCTATGTCTTCTTTGCTTCTATTTTGCCTTTGCGTTTGCTTCTATGTCTGCGTCTACGTCTGCGTCTGCATAGTCTTTGCATCTGTGTCTGTGTCTGTGTCTGCGTCTGCGTCTGCGTCTGCATAGTCTTTGCGTCTATATCTACGTATGCGTCTATATCTGCGTCTGCATCTATATCTGTGTTTGCGTCTATATTTGCGTCTACGTCTATATCTGCGTCAGCATACTTAACACTGTTGTCAAAGACGTTCTTTTTTTCTAACATTACTATTATTTGATTGTCATCAAAATTAGTCATCGTAAAGTCCTCTTAACTTTACAGAACATAATTGGTGGAGTGGGAGGCCATGATGGCAAAAAGTCCTGTGTTTGAATCCCCCTACCTACACTCTCTCGATCAAACCTGTCGCACAGGGCTTGCCTAGTATGGAGTACCCGTTGGCGTGATTTGCAGGCTATTACATCAATCTGAAGGTTTACCTAGTGCGCATCCAAAGGATAGCAGCTGCGGGTTCCTCCGTTTCAAAAAAAAGGATAAAAGTATTTTTTAGTTATTATTAATGCCCATTCCTCTCCTTGCCACAACTCTAATATCAATAAAAGTCTGAATAATAGTTTAAGTGGCAGTTGAAGAATGATTGCTCTAAAATACACATCCATCAATACAATAAAAAATGAAAGTTAATATAGTTTTTGTTAAAGGAAAAAATAAAAGAAGAATATTTTAATCTTATAAAGAAGCATTTAAAACTCATTAGCCTTCCCCTTTAGTAAGACATAAAAAGGAAATGGACAATGCAAAAGACAATGAAGACGAGTTGAAACACCCCACTGTCATTAGACATTTGTGCCCGTATGTCCATCAGACATTAGAGCACATACCCGGTAGAAGCAGTGCGCTAGAGAAATCACATCACTTATCTCATGGCATCATAAATTAAACCGTAATATCAAGATATCTAAACACCCAATTCCTCTTTTTCATTTCATAAAACCGAGTATACATTGTAGCATTACATACATCATCCTTATATATGCAGTATCCAAATACTTATCAGAGCTTAAAGCTCTGTATACAAAAATATGCTACATGCTATATAAATGAGGAACTATACAAAATTCTATTTAAATCCTTCAGTCTCAGCTGACCTACCTTTGAGCTATTTCTTATATCCAAAAGGTAGTACTAGATCTCTTCTAAGTTGTCTTAGAAGCTAAGTCCACTCTCTCGTACTTGAAAAGTCAACATTGCAAATTTGGATGAGTTTTACGAACTCTGCGAGCTACCCATCATCAATGGCTCACTCATAACACATAACACATACAGTTCATGTTTCAAGTTCACATACAGTTCATGTCATCATATAATGCACATCTTTCACAAATTATCAAATAGCATCACATATCACCTTAATCACTTATTTCACATTTCTCAATTAAAACAATTGAAACAGTACATTTCAATCATTTGAATATACATGTCAAATGTATATGTAATGCTCATGAGACTCATATTCAATTATTACGTTGTTATGATCGAGTGCCTTATTCACTGTCCCATACCCATTGTGGATACTGGGCTCATTAATAACTATCCCTTATCCATTGGGGGATACGTGACTTATTATACATAGTGAGCCTTTGGCTCTTAATCACTTTATGAGCTTTAAGCTCTTTTTCATTGGCTACTTCGGTCATAACTGCCTTTATGTTATCATGCATTCATGTAATGAAATGCATCACATGGATTCAATAATTCATTTGTGCTCAATTTTACTCCTGTACATTCACATTTGTCATCAGACCTTAGATCAGCATTTAACAATTATGTTGAGTATCACTTATTCAGTAAAATTCACATATAATGAGTACTTCCAATAGATTATCCATGAATCAAACACCTTAGACATTCAATGTCTAGAATTATCATAATCACATTCACATTAATAACAATACACTACGGAAATTCAAACAGAATAAGCAATTTGAGTAAGACCATCTAGGTCGAATCATAGTTTGCTCCAGAAAGCTTATTACCTTGATGTCCTGGCATTGTCTAGATGTTATCGCTCTTGTTGTTCTTCTACATAATGCGATGCATACACATTTACACATTACTAATTTGCACATTTTAATGAATACTCAATCATATACATATGTATCTGTGACATGTGTAATGTATGCTCATTGACAATCTCGGATATATTTCCCTAATTCACATCTCAAGATCATTCATACTTCATAACTCAATTATGTCTAATTTGAACTTAGGTTTACACCTCGTTTGTACAAGATTATTCTAAGTTCATCATTCAATCATTCACTAAGGTTATTTAAGCATTATAAGATCACAAAATATCCCATTTATCATTCACCTTAATAAATATCATTTATCTTAATTGAATCATATTAGCCTTCTTAGGTTCACTTTCATTCCTATAACATCTCAAAATTCTAGATTTGAACACTTGATATTTAACATCAATGTTTACCTCTGAGTAAAAGACTAGGCTCATGTCCACAAAAATTAAATAAAAAGTAAATAAAAAATTATTTTCTAATAAAACCTACCAATCTTGTAAATTGCTTGACTTTTCATGAAAACGTACTTAGGAATAGTTACAGAGTTTGAATGACCAAATAATTATTAATGTGTGTCTATAATTATTCATCAACCACCTTGAGAAACCCTAGAGAGAATTCATCAAGAGATAGAGAAAGAGAAGAAGTAAGAGAGAAGAGGAGAAGAAGCTGACTCGTTTCCTGGATCAGGAGTTTCCCAGCGTCACTGCCTCCCATCATTTGTTCAGATCGTATTTCCTATTTAGTTTTAGTTTTATTATTGTATAGAATTGGAATAACAATTTGATGAAAGTCTCTTGAATGTTGAAGATGTTCTAAACTCACCTTCGTAGTTTTATGTTTGACTTATTGAAATCTGATCATTTATGTGGTTATTGGATTTGTTGTGGTTTGATTATGTGAGTGCATAATTCAATAATAAACTGAGAGGGCAATTAGATAAAAAACTGTGAGGGTGAGTCGGATGAAAAATGATTAAATTGGGCTAACAAGAGTTAGGCGATTTAATAGAATAAGTATTAAATCAAATCGGTAAATTGTGAGACGAGAGATCTCGTATAGGTTTTCGATAGTTTATTAGAGAACTTCAAAACTAACTAGGGCTTTGGATAGGTTGTTAATTGAGAGATTGTAACTTCCATAATCTGATTAGGGTTTATAATTTAGAGTTAATAGTTATAGCTCGAAAGAGAGTAATGAACCTTAGGACCGTCTAGAACCAACAATCCAGTAATTTTAATCAGTTAGGTTAGCATTAAGGATAGGTAAAATTCCCTTACTCTCAATTGGTAATTTCCTTAGGTTGATTCTTGGGTGTGTGTTACAACTGCTGAATAATTAATATTTTCGAGTTTGATTTTTAATTTGAATGATTGAATTAAAATTTTGTTTTTAGTTTCGTACATTTTGAATTTTTGTGATTTGTTTCTGGCCTTAGATTTTAGGATTAGATTATCCTTCCTCATGGGATCAACAACTTAGGTACTATGCTAATGAACTGTTCGCTTGTGAATTAGCGCACAATTCATTAGCGAGGATTATTTATTAAAAATTACATACAACTAACACCCGATCAATTACAAATTAGGAAAACTGATTAATCAAGGCAATAATCACTTACACTTAGGTCAATTAACCTAGGTTATGTTATGCCTAATGATTATGAACTATTAGTTAATACAAATGAATTTCAACATAATAATTACAGATTATATTGAAAATTTATCCATGGATTTACAAACAATAAATCGAATGATAACGAGAATATGATTATCCATACACAAAACCCAAATCCATATACATAGGATAACACAATCAATTTCTAAAGAGAGAAAGAAATCAACAAATACAAGGAAATAAATGCTTAACCGGGTCATCAACATCAATTACACCTCCAAACCAGCATCAGAATGGCTACCGGTCTATGGGTCTCTCCATATATGAGAGCTTCATCGCTCTCTCTTCTCTCCTGAAATCTTCCGAAGCTTCATCTTAAAACACACAAACATCTTTCGTATCTCTTGCTGCCACATATCCCTTTGTATATATTTAAAATGTAGGGTTAAATGGGGTGAGCTGTCAATAGCTTATGGTGATGCATGAGGCTATCACAGGTCACACAACTGTGACTTAACATTGTATGGGCGTGAGTTTATTACATAGTTGTGAGTTAAAACTTATGGCTGTGTAGTAATTTGGTATGGCCATGAGTTAATGCTCATAGCTATGTCAAATTAATATATGATCATGAGTGATTTTCATGTCATTTCCTTTTTTTTCTTTTTCTTGTCTCCCCCTTTTGATATATTCAACATATATCTCATGTTTTTGGCATTTTCTTATCTTCTCTTGCTTTTAATCTTCTTCTTCTTGCTCCATTAAGACGAGTGAGTGTGAATTTTCAAAAAAATGGCTAAAAGATGGTGCTTTCAACTCACTTTAGCTCTTTTATTTCTAAATTATGCCTAAAACCACATATGAGTCAAAGTATCTTAAGCAATTTCATATCATTAATCAGTAAGTATTATGGAATAAATATACAATCAATTAAGAACATATCAATTTCACCCACACTTAGCTTTTGACTGTCCTCAAACAAAACATCAAAATTAAGATCATAGACCCAAAAACATTGACTCATTTCCCATATATTCCAAAAATACATAATCATAGGCAAAGATGAATAAATTTCAAAATTCATCGCAAGAATTTATCATTCAATGCTTCTACTCAGGATCAATCAACATTCAATACCTTTAATAACTGAGCCATCTAATGGTAGACTTGGAAAATGTGTTTAAAGAAGATATATTCTCAGGTACATTCAACACCATTCACAATCAAGACATTTCATAACTTTGCATATCATTTCATTTCTCCACCACTAAGGTTCACATGCAAAATCATGGATCAAAGGACTTTTCAAGTTTGTAACGTGGGCAAGGGTAAGGTGAGATGTATTTAGGTCGACCAGAATAAAAGACATTAAAGCTAGTGAAACAAAAGTAACACTCGATATGACATCAAGTGCAAAAGCCAATATTCAATCACAATTGTGCACATTAACTATGATGAATGCAAAAATGATGTTTCACCACTCAAACTTGAGCTTTCACACACAAGGCACATGAAGCATAAATCACTCATAAAAGTTGATCATAGATAAGACTTTGTAACCATGTGAGTGATCAATGAAAGCAACATCCACCTCATATCCAACATACTCAAGTATCCCATTCAATACAACTTTAGGAGGAAAGATTACTTATATATAACTTTGCAACATATATGCATTTCCTCCTTGATACTTTGATTTAAACATTTTTTCTTTTTTCTTTTCTTTTCTTTTTCTTTTCTCTTTGTCTTCCTTTCTTTCCACCCTTTTTTCATATAAACATTGAAAGAAACTACATCAACATGGGAATTTCAATGATATGATATAAAATAACATCCCAATATTATAGACACATATATACACCCCCACACTTAGACATTTGTACATTCACAAACTCAATAATCAACAAATGTTCCTCTAGCTTTAAGGCGTGGGAAGGACATTTGGTTAGGATTTAAGCATGTAATGTGGTTAGTACATAAAGAAAAGGCCAATATAGCTTTATGGAGCTTATCAAAAGGAAAATCATATAACGGATAGACTATTTGGCTAATGTGGTTCAGAAAAGCAAAGAATGCCTAATCATTTCCATATTAATGCATATGATAAAAATGTGGTCTTGAATAGGAAATCAAAGCAAAGTTAGGATTTATATGTCATGAAGGTCACACATAAATAAATACAATAAGACTAATATGAATGTGTCAATCTATAAAGGCTCAAAATCTTACTGACTTTGTCTACCACTAGTTACTACTCTTCTAAAGATAGTACACATTGACCCATCACGCGTAAAAGTACATGTTAAGTTTTTCATGAAATTCTCTAGTCAATTCATTCTCTAGTAATGGCTATGTCATCCTAGAAGCAATGGAAAACGATAAAATGTATGTTTGTTTATTTTGTTCTCTATCTCGTTTTGATTGAAAACTTAAAAAACAAGTAAAAACAAACTAACATTGAAACATATATGTACAACCTAAGTATTGCGAAAAAGTAAAAGAAAGAAATTTACTTCCTTTGGGTTGCCTCCCAAGAAGTGCCTTTGTTTAGCGTCGCTGGCTCGATTCCATGTTTTCCTGTCATGTAACAAAATTGGTCGATCATATGTGCTTCTTCTAATTGAGGTTCTTAGGCTAGGGTCTCATTGGTCGATCATTCATGTATAATATATCACTATCTTCAAACATCCAGTCTCTACTAAGTTTATACACTCTGGAAATATTTAGAATGTCTCTTCACCCTTTTTGTCCTCGTTTAATTTCTTTAATCTTCCAAGTAAAGGTGAAGGGTTAATATTAACAATAATTACAGACTCAGTAATCACCTTTGAGCTAAATGATATGTCTTTTTCTCCTTTGAGCTCATCCTCAACTTCTTCTTCATGAGCAATTCTTTGAGAAGTTCTCTTAAGATTCTCAAGTTCCTCTTCACTCTATAAGGTCTCTACACTAGCATCTACTCGGTGCACCTTGGATTGATATAGCTGCTCCTCTTTTCTTTGTGACGCTAAAAGGTCAAGAGTTTCCATCATCTGACCTATCTAGCTTACCAAATTCTAGAGTCTAGATGTTGTATCTTGGTAGAATTGTGTTATATTCTGTTGAAATTGCATCATATCCTCCTAGAACTACTATACATCCTATTAAAGATGTTATATACTATGTTGAAATTGAATATTATTAGTAGTTATAATATTAAGCATATCTTCTAGAGATGTCGTGATAAGAAGCTTCTAGTCTATACGAGAATTGCTATGCACCATGCAAACTAACATGTAAGTAGCTTTGTTGATTATCCCATCCATAACTAAAGTTAGATGATCATTCCAATATGAGCTATAGGATTGGAAATAAGAGTTGTAGAAAAAATTACTTCCGCCCATGAGATTTTTTTATCGCAAACACTAAACAAAAAGTGAAAAGATTAAGAAATAAGTGAAAGGAAACTAATTACAAACAAATATGTACGAAACATAATTTTAAAATTAAGAATAAATACTAAAACACTGCACTCCTTGATAACGGCGCCAAAATTGATGCAGTGTATAGTAACATTCCCAAAATAAACTAGACCTATTACTGTAGCAGTGGTGAGTCTAGGTTGATCCCACAGAGAGTATGTATAAAGTTTATGAAATGAAATTAATCAGTGTTTAGGTTTTGGTTTGAAATTAGAAAATAAAGTAAAACTAACCTAATGAAAACAAATTAAAGAAAACATGCAAAAAATGTTAAAAGTAGAGAATTCATTAGGAATCCAATTTGTTGGTTCAATCTCAGCCTATAACATAATTAAAGATTGTTCAACGATATGTTTCTCTTAAACCTCTCCTAAAAACTATTAATAGTAGGTTAATCTATTAACTCGAGTTTTCCCTTAGGTATTGTTTAACTGAGATACGATCGTTAATTACACCTAACCAACAAATAACCTAAGATATGATGTCTAAATTCAATTGCATAATAGCATTACAAATTAGGAAACCTGATTAATCAAGGCAAAAATCACATACGCTCGGGTCAATTAACCTAAGTTCCGTTATCTGTGGCATCCCGTTACCCATGTTGAGGCTAAAATAGTAAATATGAGGGATTATTAAGAAATTAGAAAATGCATTTCATGCTCATGCATAATATGATATGCACCTACATGTGAATATTGAATTTTTTGCACATGAAAATAATTGTACATGCATTCGTTGACAATTTCTGGATATAATTGATCTATATATGTGAAAGGTGATTTTTATTGAGAATTGTGGTTTTTATATGTTGAAAACTGATTTGGAGAGTGTATTTAGTGATTTAGAATTTTTGGTGAATTTTAGGAAAATATTTGAAAATTTGAGAAATTTTTGGATTAGGAAAAATGCTAAGTGGCAGGACAATTGATAAATAGCAGTAGAATTAAGAGTCAAATGGCAGTGAAAATTTTTATAGGTGACATTTAGGTTTAATGACATATGTCATTGAAATTGGGAGACAATTGGAATAGAAATTGGAGTTTATTAGATTAGTTAAATGAGAAAACCAATTTTGAACCTATAGGAATAAGACATGTGGCAAGTGACACGTGCCACTTTCCAAGCCATGTCCTCATCCTATGATTCTTTAACCTTGAAAGACCATTTATTTGTTTTTTTTCTTGCTTTCTCTTCCTATTTTCGTGATTCTCTACTTCTCCATTTCTTTTCTTCTTCTCTTCTTCACTTCCACGATTTCACTCACCTAACTATCAACACCTTGCTCTCATCTTTCAATTACTACTTCCTTCATGTCATCTTCTTCATTACCACAAGAAAACCTAAATCTTACAATCTCCATGATGATGTACATGAGTGACGTGGGAAGTTAGGGCTTCTTGTTGTGATTGAAGACATTGAAGAGAAATCAAGTAAGTAGCTTGTTAATCTTCATGGTTTTGCTAAATGAAGCATTTATGATGATAGTTTAGTGTTTAATGATCATGATAGAGGAGTTGAGATATGTGTAATGTTGATGTTGCAATAAATAGATATATTTTATGTTTTAATGTATTAATGGTATTTATGAGTTGTTTTAAGGAAGGATTGAGAGACTAACTGGTGATGAAGAGGGTGTTGGAAAATGGTAGTTATAACATTTCCACTTATTAAGCTTCGGCCTTTTAGCCATAACTTGTTTTGTAGTTATCCAAATGAGACGATTCTTAATCTAGATTAAACTAGAGACATATGGATATATTTTTTATGAAGACACCAAATTTGAATTCTATTATTAAGAGTCTCAAAAATTGACATGAAGCCAAGAACTGGGTGCAATAAATTGGAAGATGAAAGCTGGAAAATATAGTTGTAGTATGTCTACTGATTATGCTTCTGTGTTTTATCCATAACTTGTTCTTTAGTTATCTGAATGAGATGATTCTTGATTTGGATTAAATTAGAGACATAGGTCTACAATGTTTCTGAAGAAATTTAATTTTAATTTTGTCTTTAAGAATTTCAAAATATGGCTTGAAATTGAGTTTTGACTGAGGTTGTAGTATTACCTGAGACAGAAATCATGTCTTGTTGATATTGAATAAACTATATTGATAGATGCCGAATTAGACAAAGGTTTCTTCACAACAGTTGTCTTTCATCCTCTTATCTTTCAAATGATATAAATTTCATAATTTTTGAATGTGGGAATTGAGAGATATGAGTTGTACAATTTGACAGCATGATCATTTACAAGCCAAAGTTTCAAATGTTCTCAGTCTGTAGTATTTTGAGAATAACTAATAGAATACTGAACCAAATTGAATGATCTTAGTGTCATTAGAAACTTAAGAGATAGGAAAACAATTTTATAGAAGAAAGTATCCTCAAATTTCTTCATTATCTTGGTAAAAAAGAATATAGAATGTTGACCCGAAAGTTGTTATAGGAAAAATCTGAATTGACCAAGGAATTATGAATTTTGATTTTTATGGTTTTATTGAGGTATAAACCATAAGTATAAATGATACTTATGTGTGTTTGGATATATGAATATTTACATGACAAGAATAATAGAGCGATACCCAAAATTGTCATAAATATGCATTGTGAATACTTCATATACATACATGTGCATTAATAAACACGTATAATTGTTCCAAATTATGATATGTGTATATTGTGTGATATAGAGGAGCAACTGGAACGTCAACATCCAGACGTTGCTGGAACTTCCAGGCATTAGCTTCGGGAATGACCTATGAGTAACCTAGATGGTCTCACTCAATTCATTGTTTGTGTTAGATTGTGTTTGAATTATCTTATGAATGTGAAATTGATTGGGTTGATTCTGGATAATTGATTGTCCGAGGAGTTTTATATTCGGGACTGTATTGAAAGTGCTACTTGAATATGAATATGACTGACTATTTGTTCTCAACTTCAATGTTAAATGGTGGACTAAAAATTCGATGACAAATGTGCGTAAGAAAAAGTGTGAATTGACTGAATGAGTGTAATCATTGAATATGTATGATGCATTTCATTATGTGAATGCATGAAAGATAATACCAGTAAAAGAGTTTAAAGCTCAGAACATGATAAGAGCCTTTGGCTCAGTTTTACATGTACCCGGTATCCACTAAGGGATATGGGACATTAATTGATACAGCTCCACAAAGGGATATGAGCTAGTAAAAAAGAACTTGGTCACAACAAAGTAACAAATGAAACTGAGTCACGTGCCTTGCATTTATAATTGATATGTGTATTTTACATGAATGAAATGAAAATTATGATTGTTATGAAAGTGAAAGGTGATATTTTATGAATATGCAAGGATGTGAAAAATATGTTACGTGTATTGATGTGATGCATGAATTGAGTGAACCATCGATGATGGTTACCTCATTGAGTTCGCAAAACTCACCAAAATTGCAACGTTAACTTTTCAGGACCGAGAGGCGACTTTAGCTACTGAGAGACGCTACAAGCAGTGTAGACTTGTACTTTTGGGAAAAAGAAGAAATGACTCAAAGGTGGATCAGCTGGGTTGGAAAGATTAGATAGACGTTTTGTGTAATTTTCCTCTTTCATGTAGCATACTTTGTATTAGGCTATGATGATGTACATGTATAGATGTTTGAAAGATACATTATATAACATTCAGTTTTGTGGATGAAATGAGGACAAATTTGGTTTTAAATATTGTGACTTTCTTATGATGTCTTATAAGAAAATTACGAATGATGATGCCATGTTAAGTAAATGTTGTGATTGAATGTAGCGCACCATTACCATAGGTTATGTACTAGAATGTCCTCAGGGTGTTCCTGTACGTACCCCATGGTAACGGGGTGCTATATTGGATGGTATCAGAGCATGGTTTGGCTTCCATAAGGACATATAGGAATGTTTCTTAATTTTCTTATAAGACAACATAAGAAAGTCACAATATTTTCAAACCAAAATTTTCCTCATTTCATCCACAAAATCGAACGTTATACAATGTATCTTTCAAACATCCATATATGTACATCATCGTAGCCTAATACAAAATATGCTACATGAAAGAGGAAAATTACACAAAAAGTCTATCTAATCTTTCCAATCCCAGCTGATCGACCTTTGAGTCATTTCTTCTTTTTCCCAAAAGTACAAGTCTACACTGCTTGTAGCGTCTCTTAGTAGCTAAAGTCGTCTCTCGGTCCTGAAAAGTTAACGTTGCAATTTTAGTGAGTTTTGCGAACTCAATAAGGTAACCATCATCGATGGTTCACTCAATTCATGCATCACATTAATACACATAACATAATTTTCACATCCTTGCATATTCATAAAAAATCACCTTTCACTTTCATAACAATCATAATGGTCATTTCATTCATGTAAAATACACATATCAAATATAAATGCAATGCACGTGACTTAGTTTCATTTGCTACTTTGTTGTGACTAAGTGCCTTTTTACTAGCTCATATCCCTTTGTGGATACCGAGCTGTATCAATTAATGTCCCATATCCCTTAGTGGATACCGAGTACATGCATAACTGAGCCAAAGGCTCTTATCACGTTCTGAGCTTTAAGTTCTTTTACTGGCGACTCCAGTCACAACTGCCATTATCTTTCATGCATTAACATAATGAAATGCATCATACATATTCAATGATTACACTCATTCAGTCACATTCACACTCTTTTGTATTCACATTTGTAATCAGACTTTTAGTCCGACATTTAACATTAAAGTTGAGAACAAATAGTCAGTCATATTCACATTCAAGTAGCACTTCCAATACAGTCCTGAATATAGAACTCCTCGAACAATCAATTGTTTGGAATCAACACAATCAATTTCACATTCATAAGATAATTCAAACATAATCTAACACAAACAATTAATTAAGTGAGACCGTCTAGGTTACTCACAAGTCGTTCCAGAAGCTAATGCTTGGAAGTTTCGATAACGTCTAGATGTTGACGTTTCAGTTGCTCCTCTATATCATACAATATACACATATCACAATTTGGCATAATTATAAGTGTTTATTAATGCACATGTATGTATATGAAGTATGCACAATGCATATTCAGACCATCCTGAGTATCGCTCTATTGTTCATGTCATGTAAACATTCATATATCCAAACTCACATAAGTATTATTTATACTTATGGTTTATACCTCAATAAAACCATAAAAATCGAAATTCATAATTCCTTGGTCAATTCAGATTTTTCCTATAACAACTTTTGGGTTAGCATTCCATGTTCTTTTTGACTAAGAAAATGAAGTAATTTGAGGATACTTTATTCTAAAACATTGTTCTGCTATCTCTTAAGTTTCTAATGAAACCAAGATCATTTAATTTTGTTTAGTATTCTATGAGTTATACTCAAAATACTACAGACTAAGCATATTTGAAACTTTAGCTTGACACGATCATACTGTCAAATTGTACAACTCATATCTTTCAATTCCAACATTCAAAAATTATGAACTTTATATAATTTGAAAGATAAGAGAATAAAAGAAAACTTTTGTGAAGAAACCTTTGTCTAATTCAGCATCTGTCAATGCAGTTTATTCAATATCAACAAGACATGATTTCTGTCTCGGGTAATACTACAACCTCAGTCAAAACTCGAATTCAAGCCATATTTTGAAATTCTTAAAGACAGAATTAAAATTATATTTCTTCAGAAACATTGTATCCCTATGTCTCTAGTTTAATCCAAATCAAGAATCATATCATTTGGATAACTATAGAACAAGTTATGTCTAAAACATAGAAGTATAATCAGTGGACATGTTACAGCTATATTTTCCAGCGTTCATCGTCCAATTTACTGCACCCAGTTTTCGACTTTATGTTAATTTTTGAGACTCTTAACGACAAAATTCAAATTTTTTGTCTTCATGAAAAATATATCCATATGTCTCTAGTTTAATCTAGATCAAGAATTGTCTCATTTGGATAACTACCGAACAAGTTATGGTTAAAAGACAGAAGCTTAATCAATGGAAATGTTATAACTACCATTTTCCAGCACCCTCTTCATCACCATTTGGTCTCTCACTCCTTCCTTAAAACAACTCATAAATACCATTAATACATTAAAACAAAATGTACATCTATTTATTGCAACATCAACATTACACATATCTCAACTCCTCTATCATAATCATTAAACACTAAACTATCATCATAAATGCTTCATTTAGCAAAACCATGAAGATTAACACGTTACTTACTTGATTTCTCTTCAATGTCTTCAAAGACAACAAGAAACCCTAACTTCCCATGTCACTCACGTACATCATCATGGAGGTTGGGAGGTTGGGTCTTTAGTGAGAAATGAAGAAGAGAGCAAGATGAGAGTAGCAAATTAAGGATAAGAGCAAGTTGATGATGGTTGGGTGAGTAAAAATCGTGGGAGTGAAGAAGAGAAGAAGAAAGCCACGAAATAGAAGAAGAAGAAAGCAAGATAAAACATTCAAGTGGTCTTTCTTTAACAATTAATGGTCTTTCTTTAAGTTAAAGCATGAGTAACGTGACTGAGGGATGTGTGGTGAGTGGTAGTGACACATGTCACTGCCACTTATCACCTTTCTATGGTCCCATTTGGATCACTTTCTAATAACTAGTTTATTTAACGTCAATTTCTAATCCAATTGTCTCCCAAATTTCAATGACATATGTCATTAAATTCCAACGTTATTTATGAAAAATTTCACTATCATTTGACTCTTAATTCTACTTCCATTTATCAATTGTCCTGCCACTTAACATTTTTTCTAGTCCAAAATTACTCAAAAATTCAGGAATTTCCTAAATTTCACCAAAATTTCTAAATCAATAACTATATACGCCAATTCAATTTTCAATACACACAAATCACAGTTCATATTAAAAATCTCATTTGTAAATCAATTATACCCAAAAATTGTCAATGAATGCATGCACAATTATTTTCATGTGCAAAAAATTCAATATTCACATGTAGGTGCATATCATATAATGCATGAGTATGAAATTCATTTTCTAATTTCTTAAAAATCTCTTATATTTACTATTCTAGCCTCAATATGGGTAACAGGATGTTACAATTCTCCCCTCCTTAAAAGAAATTTTGTCCTCAAAATTCTTACTTGATTGTTCGAACAGGTGGGGATATTGCCTCCTCATATGCTCTTCTGTTTTCCAAGTTGCTTCCTCAGTTGAGGGATTCCTCCAAAGGACTTTCACCAATGGAATGACTCGGTTCCTCAACTGCTTGATCTGGGATCCCACTATCTTAATCGTTGTGATTGAACGTAGCACACCATTATCATAGGTTATGTACTGGAATGTCCTCAGACTGTTCCTGTATGTACCCCATGGTAACTGGGTGCTACAACAGCAGTCGGAATTTTCCTCTTTCTAGGATGACCTGGTCCTCGTTGAGGAGGTGTTCTTCTTCTAGGAGGCATCTCTATCATGGAGAAAATTAAAACCATTTAGATATAATGATTTATCAAAATATCATGCTATTGACAAGATGCAGATCCTATGCTCCATGATGTCATGCTCATGCAAGAATATCATATGCATATATCATATCATATACATATTTACATATTATTCTCATTCACTATGCTTTTTCAACATTCTCTTCATCTCTATTTGACTTGGCTGCTTAAGATTGGAAAGGTATTTAAAAATACCTTTGATGTGTTTGGGGTTCTTTGTATGGTTAGTAGCCTATCCATTCTATTTCTCATTCCCGCACATATCCTTACTCTTATGAAACCTTTAGCTATGAAACCTTTGGCTCTGATACCCTCTGACACGACCCGCCTTCTGGACCATGTTGGCACTAGAGGATGGGTAGGCTTAATGCCACCAAAACCCGTAGTAAGCCTAACTTTTCTATATTCTACTGAAAATCTGGCATGACCCATTCGTTTGTCTGATTAATAATCTATATACCTACTTAACAGTTTTGAATGAAGCAAGGATCTTAATATGTAATTCTAACATATGTTATCTTCTTATAATCTGCCAATCTATGATCATCTCATATCATCAACTGACATCATTCTCAATAACATAGCATATCCATACATGTATCATGTACATATGATTATGGCAAACCATGGAGCAGTTATAAGCATCTACAATTAACATCATGCCAAAAACAATTACTTGTCTGATTATCCAAGCTAGTCTCAAAAGGCTTGAATTTCTCTCTCGTACGATCTGCTAACCCCCTGAAATGATAATAGTGAGAGGTGAGTCTAACAACACGATTCAGTGAGATATAAACATGCTACCATGCTTGTAAGGCTAGGAAACACAAGGCTAGCTTCACAAATATTGCTTAAAAAAGTATAATTTGGATTTATTGTGATTTTTCAAATCTGTCCTGTTTCTGTTCTCTTCTGTGTCACTAAGGTCAGTAACACCCTTCACTTATTTAGCCATGTCTCACAGGATACTCATCCAATTAAAATTCCCTTTATACAGATCTTAGATAACACATTTTCGAGCATTTTATAAGAATAACTCATCATCTAATTCTGGCTCTAAGGTCCTCAAACAATTAACTTTCATTTCATGTTTCAATCCCGTTGGTATTTGTGAACCATTTTCAATTCAGGACTTATATCTCATTTTTGGCTCAACCTAAATTCGAAAACAAATTTAGGGATACAGTAGACACCCATATCAACAACTTTCAAGTTTTGAGTTTCTTCAAAATCACACATTAAACAGCTCAAGAAAATTGTATAAGAAGGACCTACGAATCTGCCTCCCTTGGCAGCTTTGAACTCCAAAACCCTAGGTTTTGATTTAGGCCCAAATCACCATAGAAAATCAAAATTTCCTCATATTAATTAGTCATTAGATATCAAAGAATAAGAATCCATCATCAAAAGCATCAAACCCATAAATTTCATCAAGTGGGTTTCATAGTTATGGTAAAAGAAAATGAGAAACTAAATTTCGATCGGTAGAATCAAGTGTCGGGACCGAGGCTTACAGTTTTGTATCGACTAATCGGCTTGATTCTCCTTCACTTTCTTGTCACAAAGCTTGAAAATTTTGAGAGAGGAGCTTCCATGATTTAGCCAAGTGAGGGAGGAGGAAGATAAGAGTTTAGCTTCCTTTATAAGCCACTCTTTTCATTATTTACAAAAATACCCCTCTTGTACTGGTTATTTAAAATCCGCTTGTACAATTTCCTGTGACGACCATAAAAGTGTCAAACATCATTAATTTGATGTCACCAAAAATTATGATTCACAAGTCATGGTTTTAATGACATTAGTCTCAAATACCGATTTTTTTTCCAGTGTACCGGGTAAATCAGATACCAGGTATTACACATTTCTACCTAAGTCACTCTAATTAAAATTTTGTTAAGAGTAATTCTTTAGATCGTTAACATAAACCATGATATAAGATATAAGTATACTTTAAATCCTTCTCATCAATCATCCTTAGAGTGTTATAAGGATATCAATGATATCATATATTCATATTTCATAAAATTAATAAAATTTTCACAATTTTTTCTTTTTAATATATGTATTATGTGACATCTTTAAATTATAACAACATATAATTAATTAATTATGACATAATAAAGTTATTGAGATG
>JAOQML010000004.1:20634552-20645862 GCA_027568935.1 Erythroxylum urbanii
TGGGACAGTTTAGGCACTCAGTCACAACAAAGTAATAATTGGAAAGTGAGTCTCATGGGCATTACATGTGCATAATAGAAATGATTAAACTATGATAAATGTGAAATATGAACTGGGTGATGTATGAATTCTGTGTTATATGATTGGGTGAGCCATCGATGATGGTCACTCACTGAGTTCGCAAAACTCACCAAAAATTTGCAATCATTTTTCAGGACTCAGAAGAATACCCCGTTAGGCAACGGGAGTATCTCTATTGCATACAAGTCAGAGAAAGAAGAGGTCGGGATCAGTTTGTGTCTGCATTGAGTCTCTTTATTTTTGCACTGAATTGTAATTTCCGCAAAATTTTTGTGTTATTTGTAATCAAATATTACAGTTTGTAATACTTTTGGGAAATTGGAAATGTTTGTATTTTGTAATTTGAAATGGGCCCAAATGACAAATAAAAGTTTCTGTTGATTTCATTGTTCTGTATCAAATGGTTATAAAACAAAGTAGAATGTTTTGGTTATCGATTTTCTATACTTTATGTTTGAGGTTCAAAAAAAAATTTATACCGACTTTCGATTGTTTAGTGATGTGGCACACCGCCCTCGCGGGGCACGGATTCAGATATCACTATCTATATCAGGTTCGGGTTCAGTAGGAGTGGGGTGTTACAGAATCAGTGCTCCATAGTTAGGTCATATTGTCGGTATTGTCATGGAGAAATTTTATGGAAGCCTTTAGGAAGAAATACTTCGTGAAAGTCTATATCCAAGAGAAGGCCAGAGAACTCCTAAATAACACAGAGGGATATGAGCGTAAGTGAATATGATCTAAAGTTCACCCAACTTTCAAGGTATGTGACTAACATTGTTGCGAACGAGGAGGATAAGTATCATATGTTTGAGGGAGGAATTTATTTAGGGATCAAGGAAAAAGTATTGATCGACAATTTTTGTGACTACCAGCTATTAGTAGATGTCGTACTCCAAGCTGAGAAACTGGAAAGCATAAAGTATGAAGTAAACAGGAAGAGTAAGAACTAGGAACAGTCTTCCAAGAAGGGAATGAGTGTCACCATAACTGAGAGGAGTATGAGGACTTTCCACACAAAGAGTGAAGTGGAAAGTAGTGGCTCTATTAAGAACAAGCAAGCAAAGGCAGTTTCAGTGTAAGTCTCAACCGTAGGAGGCAACAGAATGATAGAGAGGAGTAGGTATCTGAACCCCCAATGTGAGCATTATAGGAAGTTTCAAAAAGGAGAGTGCTTCAAGTTATTTAGAGTATGTTTCCGATGCGGAGAAAAGGGACACATGGTCAGGGAATGTCCCCAAGCACTAAAGCAAGATGGGTCACAGATGTAAGCCCCAAAGCGAGCTGAAACAGTAGGAACTAGGCCAGTACTGAGGTGGGAAGTTCTGGAGCTGCAAAGAAGGTTATTCCTCTAGGAAGGCCAAGGGGTCAAGTACAGGCAAGGATGTTTGTCGTGACTAGAGATGAGGATGCAGTTGCACCTGAAGTTATTACGGGTATGGCTCAATTATTTAATTTAGAAGTGTATTTATTGATTGATTCTAGCTCCACATATTCTTTTGTTTCTACAAGCATGACATTACATGGTTAGTGCCATTGGATAGTCCATTGATTGTTAATACTCCAATAGGGAGGAATGTGATAATAAGTCAAGCATATAGAGATTTTAAACTCTTTATTGATGGTGCTAAACTGGCAGTGGACTTAATGCCTTTAGATTTAAAGGGACTAGATGTTATACTTGGTATGGATACCTTGGAGGTGAGAAGGTGACTTTTAGGGAAGACAAAAGAACACCATCACCAAGAATTATTTTAGCTTTGCTAGCTGACAGGATGATGAAAAAGGGCGTGAAGTGTTGTGGACATCGAGGTGAATGAAGGAAAGTTGGAAGATGTTCCAATTGTGATGGAATTTTCAGACGTGTTTCCAGAGGATTTACCTAGATTGCCACTAGTAAGGGAATGATGAAAAAGGGTGTGAAGCCTTCTTGGCACATGTTGTGGACACTGAGGTGAACGAAGGAAAGTTAGAAGATGTTCCAGTTGTGAGGGAATTTCTAGACTTGTTTCTAGAGGATTTACCTGGGTTGCCACTAGTAAGGGAAATTAAATTTGCCCTTGATCTGATTCAGCTACCGCACCTATTTTCATACTACCGTATAAAATGACTCCAGTTAAGCTGAAAGAGCTTAAGGAATAGTTGGGAGAACTGTTAAAGAAGGGGTATATAAAGCCAAGTTCATCGCCATAGGGAGTGTTGGTTCTGTTTATTAAAAAGAAGGATAGAACATGGCATATGTGCATTGATTACGGGAACCTCAAGAAGGTGACCATTAAGAACAAGTATCCTCTGCCATGAATCGATGATCTATTCGACCAGCTATTAGGAGCGAAGGTCTGCTACAAGATTGATCTCAGGTCAGGCTATCTTCAACTCAGAATCAGGGAATTTGATGTACACAAGACAACCTTTAGGATGTGTTATGGTCATTATGAGCTCCTAGTCATGCCATTTGGATTGACCAATGCTCCATCTGCGTTCATGGATCTCATGAATAGGGTCTTCAAGGAATATCTGGTCCAATTTGTCATAGTATTTATAGGTGACATTTTGGTTTATTCCCAGAGTGAAGAGAAACATAAGGAGCATCTCAGGATAGTGTTCCAAACACTCAGGGAGAAGGAGCTTTATGCTAAATTTGGCAAGTGTGAATTTTGGCTTCATAAGGTGGTATTCCTTAGACACATAATTTTGAAGGATGGGGTACATGTCAATCTGAGGAAAATTGAAGCAGTGGTGAATTGGCATGCACCAAATATAATGGTAGAAGTAAGAAGCTTTTTGGTTCTGGCATGATATTATAGGAGGTTTGTCGAAGGATTCTCCATGATAGTGGCATGATAATATAGGAGGTTTGTCTAAGGATTCTCCATGATAGCTGCTCCAATGACCAAGTTATTAAGGAAAATTAGAAGTTTATCTGGAGTGATGAATGTCAGAAGAGCTTTAAGAACCTTAAGCATAGATTGATAAGTGCTCCAATTCTGACCTTGCCTATAGGAAATGAGGGCTATATAGTTTATAGTGATGCTTCCAAAAAGGTTGGGTTGTGTGTTGATGCAAGGAGATAAGGTAATAGCTTATCCCTCACAGTAGCTAAAGCCTTATGAATTGAATTACCTGACTCATGATCTAGAATTAGCAATAATTTTTGCTTTCAAATTTGGAGACATTATTTGTATGGAGTTTAGATGAAGATTTTTATAGATCATAAAAGTCTCAAGTATTTATTGAACCAAAAAGAGTTGAATTTGAGATAGAGAAGGTGGTTAGAGTTGCTTAAGGATTATGACTTATTGATTGAATACCACCCAGGCAAGGCAAGTGTAGTGGCTGATGCCTTGAGTAAGAAATCCTCCATAGCCCATGTTCAGACAATTTATCGCCCATTATTGGAAGAGACGGCTAAGCTTAGGATAAGCTTGAAACAGGAGGAACCTGATTACATTATTGTTAATTTCAGAGTGAGACTAGTACTTAGAGAGAAAGTTAAGGAGTTGCAAGAATAAGATGTAGAATTGAACAAGCTTCGAGAAGAAATTAAGAATGGCAAGCAATCTGAAGTGGAAGTGAGGGATGATGGACTTATAGTTGTAGGCAATAGACTTTTTATTCTAAATGTTAAGGAGGTAAAGGATGAGATACTCGATGAGGCACACAATGTGCCTTATGCCATACACCCAGGTAGCACAAGGATGTACAGAGATGTAAAAGAGCATTTCTAGTGGAAAGGCATAAAGAAGGATGTAGCAGAATATGTAAGCAAGTGTCTAGTGTGACAGCAAGTGAAAACTGAACACCAGGCACTTTCAGGCAAATTAAGGCCATGTCCATTCCTGAGTGGAAGTGGCAAAGGATAACCATGGATTTTTTGATGGGTTTGCCCACCAACAGGAAGCATGATGTCATATGGGTTATTGTTGATCATTTGACAAAGTCAGACCATTTTATAACAATTAAACAGAATGATTCTCTGCATGTGCTAGCAAAGAAGTATATTGATGAAATAGTGAGACTACATGGGACTCTAGACTCTATAGTTTATGACAGAGATCATCGGTTTACTTCAAGATTTTGGGAAAGCATGCAAGAAGCTCTAAGGACTAAGTTAAATTTTAGCACTACTTTCTATCCCCAAACAAATGGTCAATCTGAGAGGACCATTCGAACCCTTGAAGGAATGCTCAGGGCATATGTGATGGCTTTCAAAGGTGCTTGGGACGAGCACTTGCCATTGGTCAAATTTTTCTTACAATAATTCGCGCCACTCGAGCATTTAGATGGCTCCTTATAAAGCACTGTATGGAAGGAGATGTAGAACTCCTATATGCTAGGATGAAGAAGGAGTAAGGAAATTAATAGGACTAGAGTTACTCTAGATGACAGTTGACAAGGTCAGTTTAATTAAGCAAAGGCTTAAAGCAGCTAAAGACAGAATAAAGAGTTACACTGATGCACATCGAAAGGAAATGGAGCATGAAGTTGGTGAGAAAGTCTTTCTTAAGACATATCCTTGGAAATGAGTCATGAGGTTTAGCAAGAAGGGCAAATTGAGCCCAAGATACGTTGGTTCTTATGAGATTCTTGAGAGAATTGGATCACTAGCCTATAGCTTGGCGTTGCCACCAAAATTGTCACAGATATATGATGTCTTCCATGTTTCCATATTAAGGAGGCATAGATTAGATCCCTACCACATCATTTAGATCACTGAGGCTCAGTTAAGAGATGATCTTAAATATGAGGAAACTCCAGTGGAGATTCTGGACACTAAGGAAAAGGTCCTTAGGAACAAGATAATTCAACTGGTTAAAGTCCTATGGAAACACCATTCAAACAAGAGGCTGCGTGGGAGCCTTTGGAGGCCCTGAAGGAGAAGTATCCATACCTTTTAAATGACTCAAGTAAGAATTTCAAGGACAAAATTCTTTTAAGAGGGGGAGAAATGTTGGCCCCCGAAATATTTTTGTTGAGTTAAGCATGATATTTTATGGAATATGAATTTTTTTCCTTATAATGAATGGAGTTGTTAAGCATTATTTAAATAAATTATAAGGTCATGATAGATTTATTATTGGAGTGTAATTATTTATTTTAATGTTAGTAGGATTTTATTTCACTACTTAGTGAAATTAATGCATTAAGAATTAATTGAGGGCATTTTTGGCATATCGCTTAAGTTTAGAAACCAAGAAGCATAAAAGAAGGGCAAAGATGACTTTTAGCACTCATTAAGGGTAAAATGGGAAGAAGAAAGTGTGGTCTTGGTCTTAAGGTGGAGGAAAACGTGATTGAAGTGGGAAAGAAGTGAAAAACAAAAATGAGAGAGAAGAGGGAAGAGAGTTTCGGCCATTAGAGAGAAAATAGAAGAAAAAGCTAGGTTTAATCTTTTCTTAGCTTTTAAAAGTGATTTTAAGGGTGTTCAAAAAGAGAAAAAGAAAGAGGAAGAGAATGGCTTCCATTTGAGCCAAGCATCTCTTTGTTAAAGGCTTCTCCCACCTTACCTCTAGTGGCATAGAGCTCCTTCACGAACTCCCTCATATTTATGGACTAAGCAAAACCATTGTGTGGAATTGTGATAGTCCATTCTATTATTACTGGAGATTCGCAAGAACTCCCTCATTTTTATGGACTACCCAAACCATTATGATTGCTTGTGTGTTTATGATTGTTTGACAAGTTGAGAAATATATGACTTATGTTGATGAATTGTTTGACAAGCTCGAGAATTTGAGAAATACGTGTTATGTGGATTCAATGCAATTTATTATGGCAATGAATATTTTTCAATGGTTTTTCTTGTTTCTCTGCTATAAACTTGTTACCCATAAGCTTTTAAGCTCACCCACCCCCCATTCCTGCCCATCTACAGGTGAAGAGCAAGAGGTAAAGTGATAAAGAGTCAAGGCATCACTCCAAGTTTACATATTTTTGTATTTAAGTTAGTTTATGGAAACACAAGATTTTAGCTGCATTTCAAGTATTGGTGTATATTTTGTATTTTTGGATTATGAGAACAATGACGTATTTGGGTCTTGAAATGCCCATTAAAACTTTGTAAAAACCTTTTCTTTTGATGTTAATGAAATATATTTATGTTTACTTATGACTTTCTAAGTTTTCACATTACATTTTCAAGAATTCATAGGGGTAAAATCTGTGTTCTGACTTCAAGGGAAAAACTATGTTAATCTAGGCTGATTAGGACAAGTTGTCTTTTTGGAAGTTGTAGTTTATCTTCTTAGCCTTCCAATGATATAAAGTGAAAAATTTTTGGAGATTAGAGTTGAGAGTTATGCTTTTTACAAGTTAGTGATGCTACACAGGGTGAATGTTGGACATTTTATATACTTTTCTTAACTTGAGTTAATAAAAAAAGAATACTTTGGTGTTTTGAAATGGGAGGAATTAGGATGGTAGTTTATAGATAAAGAGAAGGTGACAATGGAGTGGAATGTCTGCTTAAACATTGAAGTATGTATAGACATGGATGATGTTATGTTTATGTGATATTGATGAATGTGCATAAGTTTGAATGTTATATTTTTGGGTTGATGATCAATTATAGATTATGACTTGTAAATGATATTGAATTGGAATGGAGGTGAAAATGATGAGGAAAATAAGTTAGAATTGATAGATATGCATAAGAGAGGTTATAGGTAACTTATAGGAGTTAGAAAGCTGGAAATTGACCTGTAAATGTCCGTTGGTCAGGCTTGATGTTCGCTGGGTAGGCCTTCTCGAAAATTCCAGTGTTTCAGCTATGTTCATGTCTATTTGGAGGGACATATGTCCGCTTAGCGGACATTCTCGGGACAGTTATGAAAATGTAAAAATTTTGACCCTCTAGATAGCGAAATCTCTCTTTAGGTCTTCACGAAAATTGTAGACCTTGAAGTCCTCTTCGAAATCGTACTTGAATGGTCTTAATCCGACATCCCTAGTGAAAGTTAGGCTTTTTGTCCTAAATCATGTACAATTATAAGTTGTGGGCTTTTCATTACTTCCCTATGATACATTTAGGCTTGAATGGAGCTTGAATGAGTGATATGCTTAGGGTGATGATTGAGGATATGAACATAAGAATGGATTGTCATATATCAAGTGGTCAATTATGGAATTGTGGGATGCTATGAGAATGAAGATGACCATGTTGACTAATGAGGTTCCATGATAAGAACTCTATAGAGTGTTGTGCACATATTTTATGACTATCAAGTTAGACTCTATAAACGTGGTCTAACACATTAAATATCTTATGTTATTTAAGATAGTTTAATATATACACATGAAATATCTATACATATATGCCAGGATTGGACATTGATGTACATAACCTATGGCCATGCCACCCATTGGTGTACATAACCTGTACTAGATATTAGGTGATACATGGGTACCATCCAAATATAAATATATAGTTATATGGATACCTAATGTACGACCATAGATGGCATAGTGTCTATATGTATGTAATGTCCATCAGGTAACCTACTAATTTACACTATGCATAAATTAGTAACATATATGACATGTGGTACCCAATAATCATGTCTATGGTAATTATAAAGAGTGGGAATTTTTGTAATATCCTTTTTTATGATAGTAGAAGTCACATACCTAGGTATTTTTATAATTAGACTATAACACACCCATCATTAAAATACCCACTTACTCCATTATATCATATGGCAACACCAATCAGCATGTCATATGATATACATGTTATACATATCCAGTATAGGTCAATATGCTAATGTAGGTATGGTACAGTACACTTGGAATACTAGGTAGTGATATCACATATGGATCTACTTGGGTATATAACTATTCAGGTCCATACTATGACATAAGGCTACAGTTAATATCTATGTGCATGCCGTATGTGACCTTATGTCTACCATAGTATATTAATCTATAGATATAAGGTCTCACCAGTATATGTTTAGTATCTATATGAAATTATACCATAGGGTAACCATATGTAAGCACCCTCCTTACAAAATATAATTTTTACTACATGTAATCATAGGTACCCATGAGTATGATATGACTGCAGGTATGATATGGCTAACCATGTACCCACATTGTTAACATATGGCCCACTTGATATTTTGGACAATTATCATGTGTCATATGGGAGTGGTATAATCTAGTGTACACCCATCATTATGCCACACATCCTATTACTCCTATGTACTGAGTAATTGATATATCTCACATAATGATTATTGTGAGATATATCAATTGGTGGTAATAAGGTTATATTGTGAGATATTATACTATATTAATTAGTTATGTTATTATAGACTCCATACATAAATGTGGTTTCTATGGGACACATAATTGGTCATGTATTAGTATGGGTATCTATACCTAAGATTCATAATGTAACTTAATACCAAAAATATATAGATAGTTATTAATGAACACTCATGACCATAAATAGATATAATATAATAAGATCCAACATACATTCTACCAATACATACTTACCTCTATAACATATACATATTGATATCGTTGGGTCCTCTATATTTGTCATGTAAATATGTAAGTAACACCCAACTATGTTGGCTCTGTTATATGGATACATACATATACCAGGTAAACTATGTACATAAGTAATGTACATATATGTTATAGTATATTATATAGGCATATCCATTTTATAAAATACATTGAGACATATTGACCCTTATTGTATGTTAATATAAGATTTATTTGAAAAAGTTTACAATGCCCATAAGGTAACATTATGTATGGTAACTGTATAGATTTGTATTCACTATGTACCCACTAATATTAATATGCCATAAAGTGGGTGTACTCATGTACTAATGTGCGATCAACTAAAATACCCTCTTTAATTTATATGCATAATGTTACCTTACATATTGTATAGTCCTAGTGTCTTTTGTATGGCAAATGTGAAGTGGATTATAAGACCACATTATAACAGCAATTGAGTATAAATGATACCAAATGGCAGTAATGTGACATGATATAACAACATTATGTACTTTATGATATAATTACCATATCACATTGAATTATGTTACCTTAGAAGATAATGTCACTAGTGGGTACTTTTCTATAAAAGTCTTCAAAAGTGTTATTCATGTCCATCCATATCATAGACATGCTACATATATACGTGTATACATATCACTTGCTTATGTAGCATGAATACATGCCCCATGGTATATTGTCACCCTATTACATGGAATAAGGTTGACCACATTCTTATTCCATGTAATAGCCACTTATTTACATGTCATACCAATGTGTCTTAGCACACATCCATAATTATATTTGAAAGTCGTAATTCCATAATTACTATCATTATTGACATGGTATGTATAGGTGGCCCAAATTATATGTTATACATACTATTGGAGTATGCTATTCCCATATAACATTAGTATGATACCGTTATAAATTTATATGTACCATAAGTGAGACTTATGGTATATATAAATTCTTATTATCAGTGAACGGTTTGCATGGGTATATAAATTATGTGCCTAACTATTACAATGGTACATACATTGAACTAGTTGGTATACCTCCTTAATATGAATACATTGTATAATGTATTATTTCCAAACTCTATGTGCTTGTTATGTATTATATTAGTATAAAGATATTAGCATGTGTATAAGAAATAATTAAGGCCTCATTGGATACATCACTTGGTTATACACCAATAACATGTGTCATTGAGTGTGTAGGCTATCATAGTATATAACAAGTTAACAACCAAGCTCGATGGATTCATCACCTATAACCCATTAAAGATATGGACCAACTATTTAGTAGACAAACAAGTGATAAAAACATGTTCCATATACCATTGTAGAGCACCAACCAATGGTCATGTATGTTATAACATTGTATGCTTATGACTTGAAGATGGCCTATATGGTATACCATATATTGTAACACACTCTTCATTTAATATTAAGGTACAAATATATTCAACCATACCTAATTATCTTTTCAATAAATTATAGCCACTTACTATATAATACATGTGTAAGTTGTCATTTACAATATGGGCATCATACAATGTATCAAAACCATAGGTATATGGCACATGTTGTTAACATTATTTTTATATATGTAGGACCACACAACCATGTGGATACATGGCATTAGGGTACATATATGTTTGATATATGATTTCATCCATATATCAACATACTAAATATGACTTATTTATAAGCCACACTAATTTCATATATGTAACAACCACATAGTTACAGATATGAAATTGTATACTACAATATGTACTATATGACAGTATATATAGTTCATTATACAATGTTGAGCCACTTAAATAACTACAGACATCAAACGTAATTATGAATGGCTACATATGGGATAATACTACCCTATTATGTAATGATTAAATTGGGATACTTTTGGACTTAGAAATATGAGTGTTTTAGTGAGTACAATATCTGATATCACCCAAATCTCAGTTGTATATCCCATATGGTAATGGTAATATAGTATCATAGTGGCATACATTTATTTGCTATTGTGTAGTGGCCATTATACTATGAATATGTTACCCATATAATGTGCATGGTATAGTATGGCTCAGTCTCAAATACCACAATAGCATATGTTACATTAGTATAGCATATGTCTATACTCTCTAATATATGAGCAAGGGATTGCAGTGATGGATTGTAAAACCTATCTACTTATTTTACGCTTAAAAACTGCAAGTGAACGGGTCGTGACTTGTAGTTAGAAAGAGTAGATATCGATCCCACAAGGATTGATGCCTAGACACCACTTAATTTAGGAAAAACTTTGTTTAAGAAATAAACTTGTTTAATGCAATTAATCTAGAAAATTAAATTAAATTGAAAAGATTAACGGAAACAATGGAAAATACCACAATTGCAGAAAGTGTGAATTCAAGGATCTAAATGCTAGAGATTACTTTTCCTTATTCTGTCTCCCTCATATTTTACTGGTTGAATTGTGTCTCATCCTAGATTTTCGAATGTACTAATTACCGTCTCTTAAGGTGTAACTATTTTTCCCTGATTGAATTTACGGGAATCGATTGAGTGATCTCTCAACCTACCCAATGACTCTACCGATTCAACTAGTTATTATACTATCATATGGACGATCAATTGACTAACTAAGATCTCTCTTCTAATTATTCAATTGACATAATAATTGCTAGTCTATAGGTTG
>JAOQML010000004.1:20683835-20703217 GCA_027568935.1 Erythroxylum urbanii
TCCTTACGGGACAAGTTACCTGACCGTTGGCATTTATCACATGATTTGCAAAAGGTATATGCATCTTTGAACAATGTTGGCTAGTCGAAGCCGCTCTCCAGAACTTTTTGAGCTGTCCGTTTTACTCCAAAATGTCCTCCGTAAGCGTACGAATTTTAGAAGGCTAAAATTGATGATGATTCGTCGTTCGATACACACCTGCTGATAACTTGATCTGCACAGTATCTCCAAAGATAAGGGTCATCCCACACATAGTACTTCACGTCACTTCGTAGCTTATCCCTCTGAGCCGTAAACAAACTAACAGGTAATTCGTTAGTTACTAAAAAATTAACGATATCTGCATACCATGGTGGTGTTGCATTGGTCGAAAATAATTGCTCATCCGGAAAGCTTTCTCGTAGAGGGATATCATCTTTTTCCTTTATCAAACGACTAAGATGGTCTGCCACCATGTTTTCTGCCCCTTCTTATCTTTGATCTCTAAGTCGAATTCCTACAGGAGGAGAATCCATCTAATCAGCCTCGGTTTTACTTCTTTCTTTGTAAGCAAGTATCGTATAACTGCATGGTCAAAGTAGACAATCACTTTAGCACCAAGCAAATACGATCGAAATTTTTCTAAAGCAAGAACCACAAATAACAATTCTTTTTCAGTAGTGGAATAATGCAATTGAGCTGGATTGAAAGTCTTTGAAGCATAGTAAATGGCATGCAAAGCTCTTCCCACTCTTTGCCCTAGAGCCGCCCCCATCGCATAATCGCTTGCATCACACATGATCTCGAATGGGAGGTTCCAATCTGGCGGTTGAATCACCGATGGGGATGTTAAAAGCTCCTTAAGTTTGTTGAATGCTTCTTTGCACCTCTCGTTGAACTCAAAGGGAACATCTTGTTGAAGAAGCTTGCACAACGTTGCAGCTATCTTTGAAAAATCCTTAATGAATCTTCGATAAAAACTTGCATACCCCAGAAAAGAATGTACTTCCCTCACAATAGAGGGGTAAGGTAAAAAAGAAATGATATCAACTTTGGACCTGTCTACTTCAATACCTTTAGCAGATATCATATGACCTAGAACTATACCTTGGCCCATCATAAAATGACATTTTGCCCAGCTCAACACAAGCTTAGTTTCTATACATCGTTCCAAGGTAATGGCAAGATTCTCAATACATTCATCAAAAATAGATCGATACACATTAAAATCTTCCATGAACACCTCAATAATCTTCTCAACATATTCAGAAAAAAATGCTTACCGTACACCTCTAGAATGTGGCAGGTGCGTTACACAATCCGAATGACATCCTTCGGTAAGCAAATGTACTGAATGGGCATGTAAATGTGGTATTCTCTTGATCTTCTGGTGCGATCGGGATCTGAAGATAACCTGAAAAGCCATCTAAAAAGCAATAATAGTCATAACCAGCCAATCTCTCAAGCATCTGATCAATAAAAGGAAGGGGAAAGTGATCTTCACGAGTAGCAGCATTCAACTTCCTATAATTAATATATACTCGCCACCCGGTTTGCATTCAGGTGGGAATCAACTCACCTTCTTCGTTTGTCACAACGGTGATTCCAGACTTCTTTGGAACCACTTGTACAGGACTTACCCACTTACTTTCAGAAATCGGGTAGATAACCCCAGCATCGAGAAGCTTCAGTACTTCCTTCTTCACAACTTCCATCATTGGAGGATTCAGCCTATGTTGAGCTTGCCTATAGGCTTTGCATCATCCTCCAACAAAATGCGGTGCATGCATATGGAAGGGCTTATCCCTTGGATATCTGCGATGGTCCACCCGATGGCCTTCTTATGCTCCCTCAGCATTCGAACCAACCTCTCCTCTTTAGTTGAAGTCAACTCCGCCGAAATGATAACTGGGAGAGTCTATTTATCTCCCAAATAGGCATACTTTAAATATGTAGGAAGTGGCTTCAATTCCAATTCTGGGGCTGCACATCAGAAGGTAACAACTTCTAGTAAGCTTTAGGTAGTTGAATAGAGGCCAAATCATACCTTTTTGAAGAGCTCTCTAATGAGTCCAAGGCGGCTGTCATTTCCACAAGCTCGTATCCCATCTCAATATCAATGTTGGCTTCTACTTCCATATCCTCGGTTAAATCTATTTCCAAATAATCCCTGTAACTTAATTTAAACATTTCTTGCACCAAAAGATCGATCACATCAACAGAAAAAACACAATGATCATTAGGAGGATGTTTCATGGCATCAAAAATATTAAAATGAATTACTTCCCCATCAAATTCCATTGTGAGGGTGCCTTTATGAACATCTATCTTAGTTTGAGCTGTATTAAGGAATGGTCTCCCCAACAAGATAGGTATCAGATTGCATGAAGTGTCATCATTCACATCTATCACATAAAAATCTACAGGAAACAATAACTCATTCACCTGCACCAAAACATCCTCAACCATACCATTAGGATAAGCATTAGTGCGATCAGCCAATTGGATGACTACATTCATTTTTTTCAAAGGGCCCAAATTCAAAAAAACATAAATTGAATGAGGCATCACATTAATAGAAGCACCCAAATCCAACATTGCTCTACTGATCATAGTATTACCAATTTTGCAAGGAATAGTGAACATACCTGGGTCTCGGCATTTTGGAGGCATCTTCTTTCTGAATACCACCGACACATTCTCACCCATCATCACTTTCTCATCGCCTCTTAGTTTCCTTTTATGCGTACATAGTTCTTTGAGGAATTTGGCATACCTTGGCACTTGCTTAATTGCTTCGAGCAAAGGTATGTTGACTTCTACCTTTCGGAAAGTCTCCAATATCTCTTTATTCTTGTCCTCCTTGTTTGACCTCGTCAATCTTCTTGGAAAAGATGGCGGGTTAGTTTTAATAATATTGGGACTTCACATTTACCTTTGTACTTGATGACGAATTTTCTTTTGCTACATCTTTGAGCGAGAATAGGAAAGCCCTCAACATGATCTACTCATCCATCACCCCATGAGGCTTCATGCTCAAACACACCACATCAAGTTCCTTAAGATGCTTACGTGCATCCTCACCTGCATGGCCATGAAAGTTAGGCAATAAATGAATTAATCCAGATTTTAACTCAAAGGTAGCATGTTCAGCTAAATTCGGAAATGTTATGCATAATGGTCTACGAGTTAAATCGGGTGCAACCAACTCCCTTAAAGTTCTCAGATTTGCCATTGTGTCCTCAAATTCTGGTTCCAATTCATCTACCAAAGTTGACCTTGCTTCCCTACGCAATCTTCGCAGTGTTCTCTCGATCTCCGGATCAAGTTGCTCAATTTCTCTATGAGGAGACCTGGTCAGTACTATGCACCAAAACTAATGGACAATTAAAAATTAACAAGAAACAAAAAGAATGATTAAAAACAAATATATTCACAAAACACCAACTAAAATCAAATTCAAAAATTAAACTACCACACTCCTCGGCAACGGCACCAAAAATTTGACAGCGTGTATCGAATGCAATGCAAAATTTACCTGACTCTACACACTAAAATTTGTAGTTGCAGTAAGTCGGGATAGAATCCACAGGGAATGTTCGGTTAATTTTCGTAATGAAATTAATTGATGTAAGGAAAGAAAATGGGGGGTTTTTTTGGGTTTTAAACAATTTAGAAAATTAAAGTAAAAGTAAACTGCCGAAAATTAATTAAAACAATTAATCAAAAATGCAAAAAGTGTTAACTATAAGTAAAGTCCAGTTCTAGGGTCAATCTCGACTTAATTACAATCAAGCATATTCCTCCGTTCTAAAGTCTTTACAATTCTTTTTGAACTATTGATCTGAGACTAATAGAATGCTCTACAAATCTCGATTTTCTCTTAGGTTGAATTTAATCAAGATACGATCATTAATTAAACCTAACTACCAAATAACCTAGGATACGATCTCTAGATTCAATTTGGCGCATTACGAACTGGAAAACAATCAATATAGGCAGTAACCTCACACGTTCGGGTTATCCAACCTAAGTTATGTTGTTCCTAATGATTAACGATTGTTAGATGCTACTTCAAACTTCAAAAGTAACGATTACGGATTACAATTGATATTTTAGCAATAGGGTCAAAATAAACAATCAAAATAACATATTAAGATCATTTATCCTAAAACCATCCAAATCAATACTAACAACATAACAATCTGAAAAGAAATCACAACTTTAAAATGACAAAAATAGCTTAACCGTGACTCAGCGTCGATATCTCCGTTGAACCGGTGTCGGGAACCTAGCCTTCCATATTTAATTTTATGCTATACGTATATGCCACCTCTTCCATATTTTTTTCCTTCTGCTTAGCTTCCAGGCCTGCCTTGCTTCTCTGCTTTGTGTCTGTGTTCTTTGTATTTTCTCCTTGCTGTGCCACCACTATCGTCTCTGCCAAAAACAAATAAAACTATATGAAAACTTCCACGTTCGTGCTTCGTTCCTGCCGCCACTGTACCTACCAAAGGAAACCAAAACAACATCTAAAAACTCCCCTAACCCTTCCTGCCTCCTCTTTAAAAACACATCCAACGTTTTTTTTAAACGTAGCATACGCTGCATTTATGCAGCTGCGTAAACGCTACATGCGTTTAACACATGCGCTGCTGCGTGAAACGCAACAGAGTTTTTTTTTCAATTACTTTTTAATTCGTTTTAGAAAATCTCTTTTTGGTCTCAAAATAAATCAATATATCCATCCTAATAGTCAACACAAATTGAACATTTTATCTTAAAAGTAGGATTGAAATCACATGTAAATACATAAGAAAATTCAATCCTATCATATACCATTAGGATTTACACATGTTATTATACTGGTATATAGTGGATAACCTAGTGCATGTAAGCAATATATAACCCAATCACCCTTGGATAAGTGGGCAAGAGGAAGCAGCAAAGAACTGGAACCAAGAGGGATAAGGGTCAGTGTCTGGGGAAGAAAGGTGGAGAAGTGACGAAAGAGTGCAGGAGAGGGATAAGGAGACTTGAAACACCAAAGAGCTATCTAGAGGAGTAGCCATTACTAGGGAATAAGGTAGGCTAGACAGAAGGCACTCCATCTCACTCTAAAAGTCATCTTTCAGGTTCTTTTCACTATGCAGGAATTATTAGGTTCACTTCTAACTCTCATAACTTTACCTTATTTACTTGAGAACTGTAAAGCGCACTCGGTAAATTAAAAACTTACCCAACAGCCCAGCCCAACCCACAATCCATTAAGTTGTATAAAAACACATATATGGAAATGTAAATAAACACCAACAAAACCACCATCTTCTACATCTTTTCTCTTCATTTCCAGCTGGTGAGTGTGTCAAAATGCACCCCTTTGCTCTGCATGTAACATTTTCCTTATAGGTTCCCTAATTTTGTTTATTTTGTAGAAATATTGGAGGGGATTGTAGAGGTTGACAACCCCCCACCCCCATAGTGCCTTACAATTAGGTAAAAATTCCAATAGCTATATTATATATCATTTTTGTGAATTTTGATCATACTACAGTAGTTTATAGTTGGTTTGCATGTTGTGGTTGATAGGGACAATAATTGAAGTTGCATGAAGGGATAAAAGTGGAGAAAATGGGGTCAAAAATTATAAAAGAAAAGGAGAGGGGAGAAGTGGAGAGGGTGAAGATGATGACATTGTTTTGAAAATTTAAGTTGCATGTAAGGGCAGAATAGGAAGTGTAGAAAGTGAAGGGTAAATCTAAAATTTACTTACAAGAAGCGCATTTTTGGTATTACTTGAAATGGGTGAGGGTAAAATAGGACTTTTAATTATTTAAGGGTATTTTAGTAATTATGGAGGTTAGGTTAGTAAGTATATTATTTTTGTAATTAAAAATAAATTAGAAAAGAAAATAATGTTGGATTATTAAGTGTAATTGGGTTAGAATTTTTTTTGTAAATTAGCTAATAGAATTTTGTAAATTCTAGGTCCGAAAGTCCGATTAAGGAGTAACTGGGAGTATCAATTAGCTGAATCTGAAATCAAAGTAAGGATAACTTTGGACTTTACTCTTAAAATAGAGTATTGTTTTGTTGTTAATAAATTATTTTAATAGTGAGTTATATTTTGAATTAGTCATTAATTTAATTAATGATTAATAGTTACATAAATGAATTATGTTTAGTTTATTTGTCAAATAATTATTATTGTATAAGGTGTTTCATTGGTATATTTTGTTACATTTTCTGAGGTGTATTGCTTGTTAAGTTGACGTGAAATGTGTTCATTAAATAAAGATACGTGGTTAATAAGTTGTGAATAATTGGTGAAAATCGAGAATTACTAGCTTGCCTAGAATAGGCTACATTTGATGGTCTTAGTTGGTTAGGTGATGTCGATATGAGTGAATGGTGGCTAGGTATCTGTCCTAGGAGCAGATACTGGGGCATCTTGAGTCCCGGGGATGTCCTGTGCTGATGATTAGATACCAAAGTGGTACCGGTATATCCTAAGTCTTAGGGATATCCTGTGTCAATGGCTAGGTACTGGAGTAATACTGGGGTACCAAGAGAGATTGAGAAATTAAGGTATCCTGTGCTGATATTTATACATTTAATTAAATTTCCACTTGATGAGAGTTTACGATGAGTTGAGATGAGTCGGCAAACCATTGGATGTAAGTCTAGTAGGTTAAGTTGGGCCTAGACAATTTATATAAATATTGGAATAAAACATAAATGATAGTTATAATTAATATTTGTGTTAATCATAATTGGGTAAAATTTTTTAGATTTTTGTTAATCGTTTGGGATGGACTGAGCATTGCTGTGTATATGCGAATTAAATGTATAACTTAATCGGTTAACTAACTCTTACGATTATTTTTTTGAGTTATTTGATATTAAAGGTACGGTCAGTTATCCTTACTAAGTGGGCAGCTCACTCCTTGCCATCATTTTTTTTAGAGATCGAGATATTGTCGATAACTCTAGTGTACAAGACTGACAATGATAAGCCCCTTTCCTATAATGACTAGGCAACCTGCCCGATACTTCACGGTGGCTCTCCAGTCGATATCTGAGTTGGCTAGAAAGTTCCCGTGAAACTAAGCCTATTGCCCTTATTAAGGAAAAACTTCAATTCACAATAAGAAATGTAAACAGTAGAGTTTTGTTTTTCAGTTTATTAAAACTTCTATGATTTATACATGTTGTCTTCTTTCTATTTAAACAACATACATAGTATATACCTACTGTTTTCCTTACATTGAACCATTAAAGTATGTACAACATACATGCTGCTATTAAACAGCCATTAAGCCACATATATAGCATCTAAATGGTTCCAAATAATACCCATTGAATAACATACATAAGATATGGATATACATGTTGTTTTCCTCTTCATTTACCATGCTGTTTTTTTCTTCAATTAACTATGCCTCCATTTTTCATATCTCTAGTTTTCATATCATCAAAAATCATGCCATTTAAAATTCTAAATTATGAAACATGTACCAAAATCTCAAGTTACTTCAACATAGGGACAGTATCAGGTTACCATAATCAATCTCGAGTTTCAATATCATTCAGCTAGAATTAGGTCTAGGTATCTTCTAAATGTTTTTAATACTATGTCTTAGTTTCATTTACAGTTGGAATCACCCAATTTTGAGTTCTATAGAATAAGTTATGGCCAAAACACTATGACTGTTCAAGGAAACCGAGAATCCTAATATATAATTTCACTAAACATAGTTAGGAAAACTTACCACTTTCTTTAAATCATGCTCAAACATTTTTCGTAATTCATAAAGAAATTCATGTTTCTAGCTTAAGCATTCACGTGGCCTACTAAAGAGGAAGGACAAGAGTGGTTTAATATACCTAAAATTAGATGTTAGTTGTTGTTTATTCTTTTTCTGCACACAGCTGGCGTTGATGAAGATGGCCACAGTTTCTAGCTTAAACACCATCTTGAATTTATTTCCTAAATGCAATAACTTGGAAGACCTATACTGAAGGGAGTAGCTACAATTATTCTTTAACAATTCTGGTTTAAAGGAGAGTTGAAACTTTGGTGGAATGAAGGTGGAGCAACTCCCCCATCATCTTTGTACATGCTGCACATTGAAGAGGGTTATCCACACGTTGCAAAGTTTTCTTCTAACAACTGTCCACTATTTTAATTCTCACCATCTTTGTTTAATTAATCCACTAACTTGTTGTATCATCCACGACAATTCTTGTCCCCTAAATATAACAATTTGTTTTGATTTTGTTTTACTAAAATGTCACATGTCCACACTATAAATTGGTCTCTCACGTAATGAATTTAATGTCCCTCACATCTACTCCTTCATAAACGTGACAACATAAGGTTTTCATACATTCATGATCCAAAATAATAAGGACTTCTTCATGTATGTGACAACTGCCACTTGAGGTTCATTCATATGTATATGTATTATTTCTTGTCCAAAATGATTAAATGTCTTAAGAAAAATTTGTCCAATTTCGATAGAAATTTCATGTCCACTTAATAACATGTTACACCTCAATATATCAACATGTAAGTTGGAACGATTTACTTTAAGGATCCTTAACTATGGTTGATTCTCTCACACTTGGTTTACATGGTTTATGTCTCTATGTTTTAGCCCGAAAGTGCTTCCAATTTACTCTACGATAATTTAAAACAAAGTCAATCTTGATCTATCATAATTCCACCTGATCAAATTTATTTTTGGTCCATTTCCATACTAGTCAACTCTAATATTTTTCCACTATCATTTGACTTTAATACTTATCTCAAGTATTGTCAAATCATTTAGGGTTGGGTCCCCAATTCACCCTTTAGCAAAAGTAAAATTTACATTAGTCCGAAAACATCATTCACATAAAATGAAATTTTATAGATACGTGAAAAGAAACGTTCAGGGTTTTACAAACAAAGTGGAGTTTAGGTGGGGCACAATTTAATTGTGTAAAGATATTTGACTCTGTATATGTTTGATTATGATAGCTCGAGTAGTTGTGTTATGTAGAATACTCTTGTATCTAACAAACAATCCTCTCTTTTGGAACTAATGAGCAATTGGATGATTAATGGTATATTTTGGGAACTATTTGGTTAATTATGGTTAAGAATTTTTTAAAGATTTTTAGAGCGTCACATTAGGTGATATCAAAGCGAGTTTACATTTCTAGGGACGTATTGAGGAAAAAAAACTAGTAGGAGATTGTGTGATAGTAAATAATGTAAGGACAGGAATGCTAGTGAGGAGTGGTGGAGTGGAGCTACTAGCTGACTTGATAACAATAGATTTAAGGGAGTTTAATGTAGTTCTTGGAATGGATTGGTTGACACAATATCAAGCTTTAATGGATTGTTATGCTAAAGAGGTTATGATAGAGTCTTTAGGTAACTCGAAAGTGATATTTGTGGGGGATTATAAAGTGGTCCTAGAATATGTGATCTCAGCTTTGACTGGTAGACAGTTGATATTGGACGGGTGTGAGGTATATGTAGCTCATAGTATAGATATGAGGGAGGTAAATCCTGGATTAGAGGATATTCCCGTGGTGAGGGAATTCCCAGGAGTATTCTTAGATAATTTACTAGGTTCACCGCCTCAACGAGAGATAGATTTTATCATTGAGACTATACTTTAAATTGTACCAATGTCTATTGCACCTTACAAGATGGCTACTGTAGGGTTACATGAGTTAAAAAGGTAGTTAGAGGAGTTATTGGAAAAGGGCCTTATTAGACTAAGCACATCACCCTGAAGAGCTCCAGTTTTGTTTGTAAAGAAAAGGGATGGTAGTATAAGGCTATGAATAGATTACCGGCAGCTAAACAGGGTGACAAAAAAAATATGTACACGTAACTGAGGATAGATGATCTTAGATCAACTTAGGGGAGTTGTCATCTTTTTCAAGATTAACTTGAGATCAGGATACTAGTAGTTGAGGATAGCTAAGTCAAGTATTCTCAAAATAGCTTTTCGTACTTGATATGGCCATTATAAGTTCCTAGTGAAGCCTTTCAGGTTGACTAATGCACATTCATGGCATTAATGAATAGGACTTTTCAGGAATATCTGGATCAATTTTTAATAGTGTTTATTGATGATATATTGGTGTATTCGAAGAGTACAGAGGAGCCTGAGCAACATGTTTATGATTATGTTATAGATTCTAAACAAGAGACAATTGTATGCAAAGTCGAATAAGTGTGAGTTTTGGATGGAGCTTCTTAGACATGTGGTGTCCCAAGAGGGAGTGATGCCTGATCCTTTTAGGACAAGGTAATTATGAAGTAGGAGCTACCTAGAAATATATTCTATGTAAAGAGTTTTTATAGGACTTGCTGGATATTATCAGAGATTTGTAGAAGGATTTTCGATAATAACAAGCCCGTTAACCAAAATATTGAAGAAAGAAGTTTAGTTTGAGTGGACCAATCGGTGTCAGGAGAGTTTTGAGGAACTTAAGCGGAGATTGACTTCCCCAATTTTGATGCTATTATTGAGTGGTAGAGGTTTTGAGGTAGATATTGATGCTTCGAGGATAAGTTTGGGTATGTATAGATGCAACATAAAAGGTGATAACTTATGTCTCTCGTCAGTTGAGATCATGCATGCTCTTAGGATTTAAGTCAATTTTTGTACAGGGAAACATCTAATTCCTTACAAATTAGCATCACCACCAGAGTTATTCCAAATTCATGATATGTTCCATGTGTTGATATTAAGACAGTACCGATTAGATCCTAGTCATGTTATATCGAGGCGTGAGATCGAAGTTACAAATGACATGACCTATAAAGAAGAGGCAGTGGAGATGTTGGATAGACAAATTAAGAAATTAAGGAGAAGGGAGATTCCAATGGTGTGAGTTTTGTGGAGTCATCATCGTTATCTAAGAGAGGCGACTTAAGAAGAAGAGGATGAAGATTGACATTAATATCCTCATTTGTTTCGATCCTTAGGTGTATATTTTAATTTCGGGGATGAAATTCTTTTAAGAGTAGGAGATTTGTAAAGCCCACTTAGTAAAATAAAAACTAATAATTTATCATTTCCTTTTGTTTTATACTGATGATATACTTATTACAAATAATGATATATCTAAGATTATTTCTCTTAAAGAATCCTTCAACACTTATTTGGAGATGAAGGACCAGAGGGATCTCATCTATTTCTTGATTATTAAGGTATCTCGTTATGGGCCCTACCGATCCTATTTCATAAGTCAAGTATGCCTTTAACCTTATTACTTGTGTTGGCTTACAATAGTAAGAATGTTATTGAACCCAATACTCATCTCATGGCTATTGATAGTATTCCTCAAGATGATTCCTACTCGCTACCATTGTAGCCTTATCTGCCTCACTATTACATATCCTGACTTCATCCATGTTATATTTGGTCCAACAGTTTATGCCATAGTCCTAGTATATATAAGGCTGTATACCTTACTGATCAATGTTTTATCACTAGTTACTACTTCTTTCTTGGTGACACTTGTTGCCTAATATAGCACATAGGCTCTCACGCTAATATTAAAGTAAAACATAATGCCATGACCTTCAGTAGCCCTTGAATGATGTAAAACATAATGCCATGACCTTCAGTAGCTCTTCATTGATATAGGACTATTTCTCCGCTTTAATTTTTATTATGAAGAAATTTTTTATACTGTTGAAATTGATTGCTACTTCATTCCGTATCATGTAAAGCAAAACTCATTTCACTTGCATCATATTTCTAAACTCAAATTTGTCTCCTTCTCACTACCTTGAATTTGAAAGAGGATGTTAGAATAATGTGGATTAAATGTTATAAAATTTTGTATTAACATCTCACAATACTGCATATTTCCTATTAATTATAACTACCTAAATTAGACATGTCCTTGGGATATAAATATGGCTCATTCATGGTTCCTGTTTTAATACAACTGAACAACTATATGAATAAATTTGTTCACCTAAATAATTATATGCATGTATACGTACACCTCGATTTATATGATCCACCATTGCAATAAAAAATCAATCAATTTCAAACAAAAATATTGACTTACTTAACTCCAAGTATATAAATCTCCCTCATTCAACCAAAATCTTCGTCTTCTTCTAATGCACTAACTTCAGCACCACTTTCGTAGTTCAAATTTCGATGATGTAACTTTTTCAGCTGAAATGAGCTCATGGCCTTCCCTCAGCCTTTTTCATATAATATCTTAGTATAAGGATAATATCTGATCGCCTAATTTATTTCAATGTTCTCAATTAGTTTCGATCAATGCTGTAATATGTACTACCATACAAAACTAAATTGCTGCATGATGCACGGTTATCAATATCATTAGTGTAATTGACCAATGCACCGCATTTGCAACAGCAGAATAAGAAAAGTCAGATCCAATACATAATTGTACGTGGGCATGGCCATGAAGGAGCGTTCGTTTTACCGATCAAAGTGTTTCCCAATCCCTGGCCACAACTTAGTAGCAATGCACTTAAAAGGTTCATCCTTACAAAGCTTAAGATAGCTTAACTCTACATGATAAGAAAGTGCGAAATGGTAAGAAACCATTGGCCTAACATTAAAAGTAATCAGTGGACTTCAACGTGGTTAACACTATTATTTCTGGCTCTTTTTTTTCCATAGGTCACCAAACCTTTTAATACCGGAGCCCCTCTGCTTTCCGCTTCCAAATCCATCATCCATGTCATCAGCCATCCCAGGTGATCCTACAAAACCAGTGTAACCACCAGTTGACGGTTGGAATATGCCACCAATGTGCATATCCATTGAAACACACCTCTCAGAAATCCTCCCATTCATCTCAGCACTGCCAGCAAGAACCGCTGCTGCAGCATCTGCAGCTTTTCTCCACTGCTCTGTCTGCACCCTCATCTTCTTCATCTCTGCTTCGAACACTTCCTTGGCTCCTTCGACAGCTTCCAGCTTCTCCTTTAACTGAGCTACACTTTCTTTACTCTCTTCCAGCTCTAAACTTAGTTGGCTCATTCTGGAGGATATTTCCTCCTCCTTGGCTTTAGCAGTTGAGATGTTCGAAGTTGCTTCATTCAGTTGGTTCTTCAAGTTTTCATTTTCCTTGCCAAAGAGCTCAAGTTCCTTCTCTTTATCTTCTAACTTGGCCTTTAGCTTATTGATTTCACCATCCTTCAAAGTGAAGTCTAGAGATGGCAATTCCGACTTGGAAACTACCGGCTGCGCAGTTGAAATATCAATTGAGTTGCTTCCAACTTTCACATGATCAATCAGGTGATCAGGTTCAATATCTGGATCAAGAGTTCTTTTTTCTACTGGAACTTCAAAGAAATCAGTTTCCTGCTGGCAGCCAGCAGATTTGCTGTTTACTTCTTGGGAATGGTGAGGTTCGGTTGGAGAGTGCTTCTCTTGGACTTTCCTAGGCTCTGGAACAGCAAGTCTTTTTGTTTTCTTTTCCAATTCTTGTTGAGCTTCTTTCTTTGCGGCTTCCGCAGAAGCCAATTGATCCTTCAAAATCTTTAGCTCTTCTTGAGCTTGTTCAAGTTGAGACTCTAAATCTGCAATGCGAGAACCAAGTTTCTTTTGATTCAGTGCATCTGGCTGGGGACCTCTTGGGGACCGGCGATCTCCTAGCTTGGGGCTCCTATCAGTAATTGGTCGATGATTAGATGGGTCTGAATCTGAGCTAGATGTCCTAAGTGGATGTGGGCCTCGAAGAGACTGCCGTTGAGGCACTTCTGAACCCCTAATCATCATCAAAGTTGTAAAAGGAAAAGCAATCATCATTCAATTATTAACAACCATAATTAATGATTTACTACCAGACACTAACACTGATACCTAGTGGATCATCAAACAACAGTTACAAAGTGCGATTACGAATTTGAAAATGTTGAAAGAAAGGAGATGACATATCCAAGCAATAAAATGTACTTTTACACATCACCTAATTTGAAAACGATAAAAAAATCGATCCTATTCAAAACATTAAAAAAAAAACTCCTCATATGAGTTCTATAATCATTAGAATTTTGCTAATAACAAAAGAATCTATATAATTAATTTATTAATTAAATTGAAAATTTTCAAAAGAATTAAGGCAAAAAATATATACACTAAGAAATAAGAAAAATATGCTGCCCCCTAGATGTTTTATACCCTCTCTTAGAAGAGACTTATCATACCTACGTCATTTATATTTCCATCAAGCCCTCTCCTCTTTAAAAAATGAGTTAACGTTGCTAATTTTTGTGTTCCTCATAAAAAGCATCTGCGTAACTGTGATTATAAGAAAAATCATATTTCCCATCAAGTATTTCATCCAAAGAATAATTAGTACATTTGGGTTCCAGTTTTGAATGATCAATAAATAGACTTACATAAAGGAGCGCTGTGATTATTCCAAAAATAGCTATATTACCTCAAAGAGTAATGTTGTTTACAGTTCATACCAACTTCCAGAATTACGGGTATTATTTGGATGCAAAAGATATAGAGCAAAGGTTAACAATTTGGAGAATATATATAAACCCCTTGTTGATTAAATTGAATAAAAGGAATTTCTTTAACTCCAACAATAAAATAATACCAAAACAATAATCAGAAATAACATTAACTTGTTCAATTTATAAGAACTGGAAAAAAGACTTCTAACATCAAAAGAATTAATAGTCATAAAAGGGTGTTTCACATTATTTCCCTTGCCATCAATTGCATGTCTTTTTCTTGAAAAAAAAAAGAAAAAAGAAGCCCTTTGATTCTCATTATTATTCATTGTTCAATTATTTGTTGTTAGCCAAGTTAATAACAGAAGTTCTTTTTAATCATTTTCTTAATCTTCTTTACCCTATAGAGATGTTGCATAAACTGAGCTTTGAGCATTTAGTTACTAAACTTAATATACACATCAGCAGTCAAAAAATAGATTTGTGCACTCTATGGGAAAGTAGTAAAAAAGATTTAAGGAATCATAAAGAAGGAGGTTTGCTTTGGAGGGGGATGAAACTAAAATTATGGAATATTTCATAAAAAATTACACTTAAATTGAAAATTTAACTACTAAACATGTACAATAGACAGAAGTCAATTTTCCATTATGGATGTTTCATAAAATGATTCAAGTATGAGAATAACAAATCTAAGATACAAATAGTGGTCTACATGAAGGAAAAACATGCATATAACATATTATGTATTAAATCATTATATAGGAAATAAAAGAGATATCTTATCTTCCCTACTAATAATGAAAAATTACTAGTGAGAATTTTTATAGAAATTCCAATAAGAATAGTTAAGAGTCATCCCTTTTTGTTTGGAATTACAAATTGAATATGGAATAAAGAGATTCAATCAAGTAAAGAATGAAGAGTTCAAATTCAAAGAACGCATTGACGCAAGGAAAGCAATGGAAAAACAAAAGAGAGTGTGAATTCACAAAGCCCTGATCATACGGTCGAACAAGTTTGGGTTTCCTAGAAAATTCCACTTGTTTCTGAGAAACAAACACCATAATAAGGCTTAAACAACAAGTTATAGAACCAGAAACATATGGATAAAATGAATAGGAGTAGGCAATGCAAGGACTGATGAAGCAAAAACAAAAATTTGGAGTAAGAACAGTGCATTAAATTCAAGGAATTTTTGTACTCTCCTATGCCCAAGCCCAATAATAGAAATCAATGAAATTTTGCTATGAAAATCTGATAAATTATCAATACAAAATCAAAAGTTAAAATAATATAAACAAAGGAAGAAAAGAGCTATAGAAGGAAGTCAACATAATTGCTACAGCATATTTAGTTGCCTTGCATGGTGAAACGCATAGGATGCAGCTCTAGAAGTGAAGTAATCAAAAGCATTAGCGATATGAATTTAGTAGCCTGCATAAATATAGGTGAGATGCACAGGATGCAGCTCTAGATATGAAGCAATCAAAAGCACGTTAAAGCATTAGCAATATGAATTTAGTAGCCTGCAGAAGCATAGGTAAGATGGTTCTCTGACCTTGATCTTGGCATTTGATCAGCTCAACAAATACTAGTCAGAGAGCACCAGGGCTAGAAATTAGAAGCCTGCGGAAATTAGTTGTTAAAGATATAAAAATCAAGAGATTCTAGTATTCAACCCACGTAAGAAACAGAAATTACAGAAAAGCATAGGTAAGGAAAACCACAATCAACATAATCTGCTCCACACTCCTACCATTATTGTCCCGAAAACGTTACTCTTTTCTATTCAATTCAATGATAAAATGACATCTAAACCTACACCATCTGATGCAATGAATGCATGGGCCTTGATTTATAATCTATTAAAAAGGAAATACAACAAAACATTAAGCATCATTATCGTTCCATAAAGTTGCTATAACAAAATACTCTTTTCAAATCAATTTCAGTGATAAAATATCATCTAAACTCCATACGCTTTGATGCAATGAAATTGCTTGGACTTGATTCATAATCTATTAATAAGGAAATATGACAAACCCATTAAGCAAAGAGCTCATACAGTGGTATGATCTTGAATTCACTAAAAAAATATAATACAATGCTTCTACAGTGGTTTGATATCGTGCTCAATCCAACACTGGTATGCTCTTGTGTTCACAATAAAGGACAAAAGAAGTTGACTGCAAGAGCATTCCACAATGCAGTATTAGTCGAAGAAAAAAGGTCCATAATCATCAAAACCAGACATAAACTATAACTCTCTACATATAAATATATGTGTCTGAAAATATCTCTTTAACGTTGCATGTGTGAGCATTCAATAGAAGTACCAAATTAACAGTAGAATAAAGTTAACAGGTAGATATACCCCACACCATTTATGGACTGAACATGACATACCTACAAGCACACCATTAGATTTTCTGATATCCAAACAACTGCCAGAAGTCAATATCTCTAGAAAAAGTTCAGATCCACTTAAAAACGGCATATAAAATTTCATTTTACAGCTTTGATGACAATTGGAGATTCAAAAGAAGATAGACTTAAACCTTTAATCAAGAACAAGATAAATCGGTTCAATGTAATCCATCAAGACTCACACGCAATTCGATTGAAAAACTGGTTTGGTAAGTTGGATGGTAAAGTATTCAATATAGAATGCGCCCATCAGGCCTACATTAAGGTCATGTGAAGGACATCATTGATAGCCCATTATGGGAGCAGGTAATGTGTCAAATTTAATATGGTTACAGGTGAAGTATATGAGTTGGTGCCTTAACATCTAATGGCCATAGGAATAGCAGTTTTAGTAGTAATACCCAGGCATTGATGGAAAAATATTACGTATGAGGATGGAACAGATAAAAAATGAAAGTACATAATGCATATACCTAAAGTGATTAAAAATAATAATAAGTTGGTAAGAGTAACAAAATTATATATGATTATATTTCAAGCCGTAAAACTTTGAATCATTTGCATTGATTGTGATCTTTAAAACCGAGACATGTAGCTTTAAGACAGCTACTACAACAATGCGACACATATCTTTTCATATCAAGACCCAAAAAGTATTTTTCTTTATAATTAAAATTTATTGTAGAAGCACAGTACGCCTAGTTGCATATTTAGATCAATAAACAATGTTTTTGATTAACTTGTGAATAAACTGCGACAATTTCTAATGGGGCGAGCCTAATTTGCTTGGTTGGACTGTGTAAAAACAAAAGTTCCCATTTCGCTTTTCATTTCACTGTTCTTTTAGGTTTTGTTTCTCATTTACCTTTCTGATTCTATCCATCTGAGTTAAAGCTGTAACTGACAAGCCAGTTTAAAACAAGCGGATGACAACAATTGCGAAGAGTGGACAGTCACATTGCTGCTAAGCATTACACGCGCCATAGCAGCGTGCAGTTGTCTAACCGGAAGAGAGAAGTTTCGGTGTTTTACGAGTTAATGATCCTTTTAACTCCTGAATAATATGGACTAAACGCTTAAAAACTATAAACAAGTAGATCAGATGAATAGGGCATTAGTTAGTTTGGTTGTCAAGAAAAAAATTCAAAATCCAAGAGAACTCAGCCGAAGCTTCAAGAATATTTTATATTGAGTTAGATCGGTTACAAAAGGTATTAATTCCCGGGTTGTTTCCTTTTAAAAGTGTTCTCTAAAAAAGGAAATGATTTAAAGTACTTGGAATGCCCATGAAAGAATAAGAGCAAAGATCAGAAGAAGAACTAACAAGATACTCCCTTTTTTTTTTTTTTCCTGTTTCACAAACTTACAAAGACAAGCAGCACCAAAGCTCTCGTCTTTACGAAAAAGAAATAATAAAAAGCAATCAAACTCACCCTGAGGACAACTGACTGCAGCGAGTACTTAGCGTCTCTTCTTCGTTAGCAAAAATGTGAAACAGAGGGTGATGACGATGGTGGTGGTGATGATGCCCTAAGAGACCCTTCGGTGCATGTTTGTTTTGTTTCAGTATAGCCAAGAGAAAGAAATGGATTTTGGTAAATGTAAAATGGCATTATCTTTCTCAGGCCCTAAACCTGGGTAGTTAGACTAGAAATTCGCAACGCCAAAAATTACATAGAGAAAAGAATAAAGGGGGAAGTTTGAATTAAAGCGGTAACAGTGAGTGCATATGTGAGCGTGTACGTTAAGGACAGAGAAAGGTAATAAAGAAAGAGAGGATCTAAAGTCACAAGGGTTACTGAGTGGCCTAACTGCTCCAGCTCCTCACTTAAGGCTCTTTTTTACAGGAGGTCTTAAATTCGAGTCATCTCAAAGGAGAAAAAATGAAAAATTTATTCTATTGATGATCCTCTAGTCTCCTGGGTACAGCTTATTGAACAGATCAATTACGGACGTCTCGCTTCCAACGGTAATGTGGGAGTTGAAGCTACTAGAGAATCCGAAGGCTGTTGGGAACCTGATGCTGAGTAGGGAGCCAGCGATCAATCAACAGTCGACCAATCAAGTATGTGACGACTCCTTGTGCTCAGAAATGTACAGACTACGTAGGAACCTGCGGGATCTTGGAGTTTCAGATTTATATCTTCTAGAATTCTTGGGGTGGGGTCTTAAAGACTTAAGATTAGTCCGATTAAGCTAAAATATCTAATGTAATTAAAAAAATAAATAAATGCTACACAGTAAAGTAGAGACCGTTGAATCTTGGAAATCCAACTTCATTGTATACTTCATTGTTTTGTTACTTACCCGACTCTTGCCTCTTTTGTTTGTCTTTTTCAAAATTTTCAAACTCCAACTTCTTTCTACCGTCTGTTTGACATTTGATGCCAAAAACGTGAAAAGAATGTATGTAAAAATTTATATCTTTCGGAAAAAGGGCTATTTTGAGCCGATTATGTGAAATGTGTGAATTGCATGATTATATGGGTTTGTGGTG
>JAOQML010000004.1:20756411-20779408 GCA_027568935.1 Erythroxylum urbanii
GACATACTTTTTGTTTTAAAATTGTAATATTACATTTCTTGCAATAACCATTTTAATATAAGGGATATAATGGTCATTTATTATATATTACATTCCATTCCATCCATTTTCTAAACAACATTTCATTACATTACATTATGAACCATTCCATTCCTCCCAAACAACTTTTCACTATATTACATTCCATTCCATTATAAACCATTCCATTCTGTTCCGTTCCGTTCCGTTCCGTTCCGTTCTATTAATTAACGTCCAACCAAACAGGCCCTAAGGTGTCTTCTGTAACCAGACACTAAGGTGTCTTTTGTACTAGGCACTCTGGTGTCTTCTGATTTTAAACACTTCTATGTCTTCTGTTTCAGAGACTTAAGTCTCTTCTGGTTTAGATAGCAAACGTGGTATCTTCTGTTCTAATCCCGTTACCCACTTCTGTAAAAAGAATTAGCAACTTGTTTTGTATTCTGATATATGCCCAATTTTGAAATAAGATAAATTCTGATTTGATATAAGTTAAGTTCAGTTCTGATACAGTTACATGCTGATATGATATAAACAAGATTTGCTCAGATATTTTAAAGTTTTGTTTTGTGATTTTGTTTATGTTCAGATACTTATAAATGTGGAGCAAGTATATATTATGTTCTGATATGTTATATTTTGATCAGAATCAAATGTTATTAAATGTTTTGTAATTTGAACAATTAAAGATTATCTAAGATTTGATATAATTCATTACATGTGAATGCTAGACGATTGTTAGAAACAATCGTCGGATTATATGTTGTTTAGTGATTCCCCTCTAAGCTATATACTTAGCACGATGGTTTTGCCCCGTGTCGGTTCAAATAGGAGGGTTTGAATAACTGGGACAATGACAACTGCAATGGGAAAAGAAAGATGTGTTTTGTTTTGACAAGCTGTACATTTAATTTTGTTTTCGTGATGTAGTTAATTTCTTGTATTTTGATGTAAATGGTTTGTAATAACGTTAATACAATTTGGTTTTGAATTTAAGGCTTGTATATAATAAGTACCATGTATAAATTATGTTCTGAATGTGATCAAATCAATAATGAATGAAATGTTGTTCCTTAAGTTTCTGAAAATGCGTTTGGTATGTTTTGGTTTATTTTGGCTCTATTGTTTTGTGTAGCATCTGCATATCCGCCCAGGGGGTATATGGGTGTTACATTGTTACAAACCATTTACATCAAAATGCAAGACATTAACTACATCACAAAAACAAACTTAAATGTACATCTTGTCAAAACAAAACACATCTTTCTTTGCCTATTGCGATTGTCTTTGTACCAGTCTTTAAACTCTCCTATCTGAACCTACATAGGGCAAAACCACCGTGCTAAGCTTATAGCTTAGTGGGGAATCACTAAACAATATATAATCCAATGATTGTTTCTAACAATAGTCTAGTATTCTCATACAATGAATCATATCAAATTTCAGACAATCTTTAATTGTTCAAATTACTAAACATTCAATAACATTTGCTTCAGACTAGAATATAACATATAAGAACAGAATATATACTTGCTCCACATTTATAATTATCCGAACATAATCAGAATCATAAAATAAAACTTTAAAGTATCTGAGCAAATCTTGTTTATTTCATATCAGCATGTAGCTATGTCAAAACTGAACTTAACTTATATCAAATCAGAATTTATCTTATTTCAGAATTGGACATATATCATAATACAAAACAAGTTAGCCTACTAATCTTATTTACAGAAGTGGGTAACAGGATTAGAACAGAAGATACTACATTTGGTATCTGAAACAAAAGAGACTTAAATCTTTGAAACAGAAGACACCTTAGTGTCTGGTTATAGAAGACACCTTAGTGTCTAATTACAAAAGCAGCTGCTAACCCTTCAAGGTATGCCTATTTACCCACGACTAAGACTTAGCAGTTTTAAAACAAACCATTTCAAATTTTAGAATTTTATTCAAAAGATGAAGAACAACTTACGTTTTTATTCTATTTCGCTCCAAATGACCTATTCATTGACATTTGATTAAACATAACATACCTTAGAAATACAAATATGTGCAATTATGCATCAATAAAAGTGTTGAGTTATCTCACATTATGTATATGCACACAATTAAAAAGCACTTCCAATACAGCTGCAACTATCAAACTCCTTGGACAATCGATGGCCCAGAATTATCACAATATTATCATAGAAATTCCCAATTCACATACACCCATATTTAATTCATAATACATAAGCCTTTGGAACTCATTTATTCATGATCACATCAAGCAATTCAACATTATACTCCATACATCCTTTACATTATCATCTCAATTAATCATGCATAATTAAACTAACTATTACTCATTAACCTTCTACTATCATCAATTGCAAAAAAATCTATTTTTTTAACCTTCCTAACCATTTTCCATAATTGTGGCATAAGGGACCCGAAACCTCCAAATAGCTATTTTCATGGGACAAGTTTTGGGTCAATTTTGTGTAGCCATTTTGACATAGAAATTGAGGTTTCAGGGCAACAAGTTCTTCTAAAAAATTGTTTCTCTACGTCTTAAGTTTCTATAGAACTAATAATCCGACCATTGGGACTTCTAAATCATGAGATATTAGTAAAATATCACAAGATGCCCAAAATAAGGGCAACGTCAGGTTACCTTTTGTGATCTCAATTTCCAAGGTCATCGAGCCCGAATTAAGTCAGAGTCTCTTCTAGAGATATTTAGCTCTATGTCTTAAGTTTCATATGCAACTAAAATCACACAATTTAGGGGTCTTTAAACTGAGGTATGACTTAAACAATATAACTGACTCAAATAAACCACAGAATTTCACCACACAATGTTCTCTTATCATCTTCAACCAATTCTATCTAAGATAACACCAAAATAACAACAAAGCAACATCTCAGCAATAATTCCACATCAAAATGAATCTTTATACCTATTCAATCATACACAAATACAGAAATCAACTAAGTGAATTCCCAAACCTTAAGATTGACAAATTGGCTCCTCTAATGCTTTTCCTTCCCTTTCTCTTTGGTTTTGCTTGAATCACCAAGTGAAAAATGAGGGATGAAGAAGGTGAAATGGAGAGAGAAAAATATGAAGTGAAGCTACAAATTTTCGTCCCTCTCCCCTCTCCATATGCCTTTTCATGAATGTTCTAATCTTAGACACATGTTTCAATCTCATTGGCCCATATGTCACAATCCTATTGGAGCATATGTTACAATCCCATTGGACCACATGTTACAATTCTATTAGACTATGAATTGCATCGCTATTACCCCAAAAACCATGGGTTGTTCGAAAATAAGGACAATAGCCAGAACTCAACTTCAAACCATAATTCAAAAATCGTAAAGGCATAATCAGATTTAGGTTCCTTCATAAATGTTGTAAATAAATGTATCTAGTTTCATGTGAATTTAAAATCATACCATTTTGATATCTACATGTCAAGATATAGCTAAAATACCGAAGTTTATTCAGTAGTTAAACCAGAATTAACATATAACCATCATTTTTCCATCATTCAATTCTCATCATCTTAACACATATTCATGCCAATTCAAATCTCATAACACTTGTATTAGTACATACTATCAAATTCAGAATTCGCTCACATGTTTAATTTCAAATTCAAACTCCAAAAAACAAGCCAATCATACGTGTATTGCCATAAATATGTAACATTTCATCTAGGGTATATTTTGGGCCCTTACAATTCTCTCCCCCTTAAAAGAATTTCATCCTCGAAATTCATACTTGGTAAAAATAGTTGAGGATACTGAAGAGCTAACTGATAAGTTATCATAGTAGTCTAATAACTGTTTTACACATACATTCAATCTGACTTGTACCTCCTGAACATTCTGGCACTGGATACTTTGTGGATCTAAGTCCTTCTAACAATAGTAATAACGTCACCTCATAGTCAAGAACCTAATAAGATAGTTTGGATACTTTACCACGAGCAAAGTACATGCACTCTCTCATAGTCAAAAACCCAATAACATAGTTTGGATACTTTACAATAAGCAAAGTACATGCACTCTCTATAATATATTCAGCTTCTTATACCTGAGTCTCATACTTATCGAACTCCAACATTGACATCTAATTCATTCAATACTCATTCGTTCCTAAAAATGGAACATTTGATTTACGTGACATAATTTAGTGAAAGTTCTCATACAAGAGATTTCTTTCCTCAATAATCTGTACTATTCACAAAATCCTTATCAGTCAACTATGTTTTTCATTGCTTTTCCATCATTCATAATCAGAATATTCTATATATTAAAGCTCGGTGAAATGATAGGCATACACTTTTACTCTTATGCCTTAGTATGTGTCATTAATATCATTGCATCTTATCTAGAGATTTATTTTCATAAGGTCACCAATTAATATCTTATGCGGATGATACCTTAATCTCAATTACTTTCATATCCAAGCATATAATACATATGTACACTGTAATATCTTTCACCAAAGCAATCACATTATTAGATGTACTCTCACAATAACCGATCAACATAATCTTGAGGACTTCTATATATATATCATTACCATTTACTTCATCTTACTTACATATGTTCTCAGTTCAAAAATATAAAATACATAACCATCATGAAATTCTAATATCAATCCTAATGTTATAATCTTATATTAAATCACAAACTCTCAGTATGATACCTAAACAACCATTCCAGTACCAAAATAAATCCCATCACTTTTATTTACATCTCTATTCTTTTCTCCATCAAATCCACAAAAATATATTTACTTCCACATCAATTTAAAGGTACGCAACCACAGCATAATACTAATCTTGTATTCCTTAATATAACCATGAATACAAATACATTGACTCTATATCCAACATATCGAACCAAGTCGTATCTCATAAATCAGGATATCAACAAACTTTCATTTTTCCACATTCTAACAAATCATCGTTCATCTCGATTTACCCCAGACGGTCCACATATAGACGGACGAAGTCGCGCAGGAGTATGACTCTCAACAACCTCATTAATAACCTCATGAGATCTTTCATACTTAAATCTAAAATCGAAACATGGGACAAACCATATTAGGCCAGACAAAACTCTTATATTCATGTACAAGAAATATTTAAGCGCTAGTTAAATTAGAATTGCCTAAACCATGCTCTGATACCAAACAATGTAATACCCACATACCCTCTGGGAGGATATGCAGATACTACACAAAACAATAGAGCCAAAATAAACCAAAACATACCAAACACATTTTCAGAAACCCAAGGAACAACATTTCATTCCTTATTGATTGGATCATATTCAGAACCTAATTTATACATGGTACTTAGTATATGCAAGCCTCAAATTCAAAAACAAATTGTATTAACGTTATTACAAAGCATTTTCATCAAAATACAAGAAATTAATTACATCATAAAAACAAACTCAAGTGTACATCTTGTGAAAACAAAACACATCTTTCTTTGCCCATTGCGATTGTCTTTGTCCTGGTCTTTAAACCCTCCTATTTGAACCTACACGGGGCAAAACTACTGTGCTAAGCATATAATACAATTTGGTTTTGAATTTGAGGCTTGTATATAATAAGTACCATGTTTAAATTATGTTCTGAATGTGATCCAATCAATAATGAATGAAATGTTGTTCTTTGAGTTTCTGAAAATATGTTTGGTATGTTTTGGTTTATTTTGGCTTTATTGTTTTGTGTATCATCTAATATCCTCCCAAGAGGTATGTGGGTGTTACATATTTTCCAAAAATCATGGAACATTACTAAGAATTTTGTTAAAAATGCAATCCATGAGTTTTTCTCAAATAGGGTACTTCTTAAAGAGATTAATGGAACCTTCCTTTACTTGATCCCTAAAGGTTTTAATTCCTCTAATTATGGAGATTGTAGACCTATAGTATGCACTAATTTTCTTTATAAAATAACCCCTCTAATCACTGAGAACCAGGGTGCATATTTAAATGACAGACAAATTGGAGCCAATGTTCTCATAGTGCAAGAACTCTTAAAAGATTGCTCTAGACCCAACTACTCTCCTAAATGCACCATGAAAATTGATTTTCACAAAGCCTTTGATAGTGCAAGTTGGGAATTTTATGGAAAATGCTAAATGCTTATGGGTTTCTAGATGTCTTCATTCAATGGCTAAAGGAATGCTTCTCATCAGCTACATTTTCTATGATGATTAATGGGAGTCCAACTAAGTTTTTCAAAGCTGCTAGAGGCCTTATATAAGGAGATCTCCTATCCCACTATCTCTTTTTTCTTTGCAAGGAGACTCTCAATTCAATCATCAAGCAAGAAGTGCAACTCAACTACAAATTCAAGTATTATACAAAATTCAAAAATCTTGGTTTCACTAACCTTTTTTTAGTAGATGATATCCTCTTATACAAGGCCAATTTGGATTCTATCCAAACATTTATCATGGCTCTTAACATTTTCAAATGGTTTTCTGGACTGTAGGTTAGTCTAAACAAAAGTCACTACCTCATCTCCAAAAGTGCTAACACATTGGAACCTTACAATGTAAAAACTACTAGAATGCGATCCAAATGCCCACCACTCATGTATCTAGGATTACCTGTGTCAACCAAAAGACTCAATTTCATGGAATGCACATCACTCATTGAAAAATTCAGAAAAGAATAAAGTCTTGGGTGAACAAATTTCTTTCTTTTATGGGCAAGTTGCAACTTATAAAATCATTGCTCAATTCCTTGAATATATGCTAGACTTCCCATATATTCCTATATGAAAACATCATAAAATCAATTGAAATGATGCTTATGAACTTTCTATGGAGTCATTCGGATGGCACAAAAGGAGCAGATAAAGTGAAATGATCTGATATATGCTTCCCATAATAAGAAGGTGGACTAAACATCTCTTCAATCAATATTACAAACCATATACTGATCCTTAAAAGATTTTAGTCGATATTGGTGGACAAAATCTCTCTATGGATTAAATGGTTACACTTATACTTCCTCAAAGGCTGCATATAGGAAATTAATAAAAATACCTCAAATTCACACTTCCTAAACTAGTTCTAAAGCTGGGAGATATAGTACAAACTGAAAATTCATACAGAATTGGAAATGGCAGGTTGGTCTCACTTTGGTATTATAATTGTTCAGGCCAAGGATAACTCCTGCATTCTCTTTACACCTCAAGGGATTCACCAATCTCGTCACTCCATATTAGACTTAGCTCTATCATTAATGAAAATTTCTAGTAGTTCCCCATAGAATGAGACATCTACAACTTGTATACCCTCCTAATCTAAACTCTCCAGACATCTTCTACTGGAAAGATCAACTTGTCCATAAACCAACCAACAAAACCATAAAGACCCTGTTGAGAAGAAGATGTTTTAAAGTTGATTGGTACAATATTGTTTGGAGCAAGGCCTTAACTCCTAGAATCTCTTTTATCCTATAGCTGTAATTAAAAATAAGCTCAACACCACTGATAAAATGCCTTACCTGTGAGTTGAAAATATTTGTCCAATGTGTTTGGTACATGAGGAATCAAAAAACTACCTTCTCTTTAGATGTCCATTCAACAACAACATATGGGAATATGTCACTAGGAAATGTCTCCAGGGAATTGTCTTGTAGATATTACACAAAGGCTGTTAACCAAGCCGCTTATTCGAAACCTGATAAGTTGATTCACATCCTTGCTTTAGGGCTTTGTGTATATAACTTATAGAGCGAAATAAATTTCAGACAGTTTGCAAATAAAAACTCTTTAGTGGAATCCCCTAACTCTATGATCATTAATGAAGTCTGGGAGTTGATACTGTTGAAAAATCTTAACCAGAAGTATAGATCAAACATATTATCTTCTTTAAACATCTAATGTAATGCTTACTTCATTTTATCCTACTACTTTTATATGTATACAAGAATTATATAAGGGTACATCCCTAAGCTTTTTATATTTGTAATACTTTCTTTCTTTATTAATTAATTACTATTTTCTTTTTCAACAAAACAATTGTCAAGGTTAACACTAAACAAAAACAAGAATCACTTGATACTATCTGTTAGTGCTCAATGTTATGGCTGATGGTTAGCTGTAATCTCAGGGCTTCAGATTAAGCAACCTATATTTGTGTATCTTGGCCTACTAATCTTAAATAGATAGCTACAATATAAGGACAGCATCCCATTAATTGATAAAATTCAAAGAAAACTCTACAGCTAGTGCAATAAGTCCCTCTCATATGCAGGAAGACTTATCCTTATTAAATCAAGGTTTTTTCTAGTTAAAGGGTTGAAAAAAAACATTGAGAGAATGATTAGAAGGTTTCTCTAAGTGGGACATAAGGAGGGCAACTATAAAGCTAAAGTTAAATGTATTAGGTTTGCAAACTACTCAAGGAAGGAAGCCCGGGGATCAGTTTAATAAACCTAAGAAATAAAGTATTTAGTATAGAGAATACTAAGGAACAAAAAATCATTATGTACTATATGGATGCAAATCTATTTTCTAAAAGAAAGGAGCTTATAGGAAATCAAGATCAATTCTTCCTTCTGTTGACTCTCTAGATAAATGTTAAAGCTTATGGATTCTATTGGAGAACGAATTAAATGTAGAACAAGAAATAGTGAGAGAGCCTTTTTATATTTAACTAGTTGGTTTATTAGTGGAACTATATATAACACGCAAAGGACTCGAGAGCTTCTCATATTATTAATTATCCAGTCTCAGGTTAATATCCTAATCAAGGGTAACCAATGGTGTAATGTTCTAGGATGTTTATAATAGATAATACCTAACCATAACCCAAATATGGGAAGGTATGATACCTACATAAGGTTGGCTAATTCATTCAATTCATTTACCTACCTATCTTGTAGAAGAAATATAAGGTGTATAGGACAAAACTTCATCTAGTATAAACAAGTATGGAGTAAAACTCTTCTACCTAAGGTGTCATTTAGGCTATGTTTAATTATGATAGATGGATTAGCAAATATAGATAAGTTGCAATATCTAAATATCACCAATAGGTGTTTTCAATATAGGTAAAGCTACGGAGACCTCCCACATCTATTCTTCAAATATGACTTTTATAGGGGAGATACTATTTTTTACATGGCTAAAAGGAGATAGGTAGGAGCTTCTCTAAGGATGACAAAGAGATCTTCTTGTGAGTGTTTGTTTCTTGCATTTACTTGATTTGATAAATTATTTTTGCACAAGGAATCAATGAAGTTTAGTGAAAGAATGGCATAATCCTAGAGAGTGTAAACCTTGATAGTCACGTGGATCTCTACGAGTTAACATTTTAATCTTAAATAATTTGTTAGAACCCTTGCATGTAGCTTTATACTATTATCCATATTAGTAGAAAATAAAGAAAAAACAACTAGAACATACATGCATTAAATTTAGTTCAAAAGATATACTGACATATATACATGTAAGGAAGGTAATAGATTGCTTGCAGGAGGTAAACTATACTTGGTCCAATAACAAACTTCTACAATTAAGAAGCAAAAGGAGGAAGTATTAGTGAAGGGAGGGTGTGCCTAATCAAGGAAAACAATGTTAAAAGGTACAAGCACAAATTAAACCTGCAAGAAGGGAAAAAACTGCTAAATGAGGGGGAGAAACAAACATTACAATGCAATAAAGTTCCTCACGATGGATGGCACATAATGTTGAGGAGGAATCTCAATTTCTGACACTAAGAGGCCATACAACCTGAGAGAAAGACACTTATCAAGGGATTGGATTAGTTTATTACATCCTTCAATCAGTACAATTATTTAATTTATAAAAACAATGAGTCAACTAATTTTAAGAATAAACAATTATAAATTTAAAATTAAAGATTAATTTAGTGAAAATAATGTTAGATGCGTTAAAAGTAACTTCTGAGGTTGAGTTTAAGAAATTTAAACTAGAAATTTAACCTCAATTTTGGTAAAGTATTATATCATTTTATTTAAGGTAAAATTATCTAAAAAATTTGCAACCTTTATTTGCTTTTAAAAGTAAAAATAATTGCCTAGAATTTTTGCAAGGAAATACACAAATATCATTTATGCATGTCTATATGCGTGTAAAAATGGAACATTCCATATCTAGCATGTACATTTGATGGATTATGAATTATGAATTATATAAAATTTATATCTAGTTTACCCAAGTACTAAAATTTTAATTTAGGATAAATTATATTTCTTATATGAGTTTCATAAAAAAAACTTGATTATATAATTTTTAAAATTAAATAGCATTATCTTTGAAAGTTTATAAAAGCCCACTCAATAATTAACTGATTTTGCTAAGTTTCATTTATGTTGATGACTGTTATGTTGTATGGAATAACCTTACAACCACACTAGACAATTTGATTGAAATGGAAAATATGGTTATTTAACCTTATTTTTCTCTTCTGTATGTATCTCTCGTGTACTTCTATTATTATTTTTAATTTAGGGAGAATACAATTATCATTATTAGGAACTCTTCCAAATCAAGAATTGTAAGAATTAGATTATATAGCACAAGGCATTAATGATTAATAAGTCTAAAGCATAGATGGATAAAGTTTTAATATGAAAGTTGATGAGAAATGTTTACAAATTTGAGAGAAAAGATGTAAATAAGCTAAGTGTGGGTCACTGCTATACTAAGGATTAGGTTACTGCACATTAGTACTCAATAATGAAAATTTATCCTCCACAAAATGAACATTCTTGAGAAATAAAGAATTCACCTGTATCAAGGTCATAGAGCCTCCAACCTTTTTTAGTATGTGGGTAATAAACAAAATCATGTCTATTCTTTGACGTAAATTTATTTTTGTCCCGATTCTTGTTATGAACATAACACAAACACCTAAAAGTCTGAATAGGTGCATAAGAAGGAGGTCTCCTAAACAACACTTTATGGGTGGTTTTTTCATTATTAAGCGGGGTTGGTGTGTGGTTAATTAAATGTCCCGCGATGAGAATATATTCTCCCCAAATACGTATAGGTAAAGAAGCCTGAAATCTAAGTGCTTTAGCAATATTCAGAATATGTCAGTGCTTTCGTTCAACTCTCCCATTTTATTATAGAGTTCCCACTTAAGAAGTTTGGAATATTATGATAGGTTGCGCAAAATATGATTTAACAGGGCTAAGTTCAGTACCATTGTCACTACGAAACACCTTAACACACGTGTGAAATTAAGTTTTGACCATGGCATAAAAATTTTGCATAGTACCTATTACTTATGTCTTGTCAGCATTAAATAAACCCAAATAACTCTCGAAAAATCATCAACAATGGTAAGAAAGTAATAAGCACCGCAAAAAGAAATGGTCCAATACGGACCCCACACATTGTAATGAATCAAACCAAAAGGCTCAATTGCTCTACTATTGCTGAAAGGAAGACTATCACGAGTTTGTTTTGGATATTGACAAATATCACAAGTCTTATTCTTAATATCATGAACACTACCAATAACACAAGGAACTCACTTCAAAACTTGAAAATAAGAATGTCCCATACGCCTATTTCATAGTTCAAAAGAGTCCGAAGCCATCACACGATGCACATGAGCCTACGTCATGCCTCAGAAATAACCCCATTCTGCTGCTCACCTGTACCAATCAGGGTCCTCAAAGTGCAGTCCTATATTATAAACAATTTGTTAGTTAATGTTATAACATACTTAGTATCAAGTAGCATTCGTTCCAGCGAAACAAGATTACAATTTAACTGAGGCATGCACAAAACATGATTTAAACTTAAACCACTGTCAAGTTCAACGGTACCTTCTAGGACCGTATTAGTCATATCTCTATTAGGAAGAGCCACTGGTGATGGAACAAGTTCACAAATATTTGTAAAAATAAGTCAATTTCCCGTCATGTGTTGTCAAGTAATCATATCTAACAACCATTGAGATTTCAATTACTTACTAGATAATTTTTTGCTGCTAGAATTAGACGACTTATGGGAGTTGATCATATTCATCAAAATAGCCCAGTCATCATTAGAGGATTAGGAAAGCTAACTCGATCATCAGAAGTTACCTGACCATCAATGGCACCCAAACTTCCACTTACTTACGCAATCTTGTGCTGCTCCTACCAAATGTGCTCTACCTACAGTGCCTCGTTCACACTAGAAAACCACCAATCTGGGTACCCATTGATCTAAAAGCAATCTTTCATCAAATACCATTCTTCTTGCAGTGAGAACACACCAATGATGACCTCTCTCCTACAGCAGCTGCTTGGGTAGCCAATGACATCAATTATGGCAGTGGACGTGCTTGAACAACGAACCCAACAGCCTCCATTCTCTCCTCTCTTTCCCTTGCAACCTGCTTGTGTATCTCCTCTTAGGTCACAAGGAAATAAGTCGTATTCAATATGGGCAACGCATCTGTACATACTTAGAATATTTGTACGTAACCTGCCATATAGGGTCGTGTCTAACCCCATCGGGAATTCATGAACTTTTTCCTTTTCCTGTTGTTCAAACAATTCTTTTGCAAGATTGCAAGTAAATCCATTGCATCAGCGAATTGAAATCTTCGTATAATCGACAAACTCCTCCCACATCACCTTCAATTTCCCAAAGTAAGTGGCGATAAAGAGGCTTTTTGATTTGCAGTTGGATATCTCCTCCTTAGGTTGGTGTACATGCATAGTGTTCCCAACCAAAAACTGCTCCTTTAGAACATCCAACAAATCCTTGACACAGTCCATGTAAGTCACCGTAGAGCGTAAGGTCGGATCAATTGAGAACATAATCTAGTGGACAAGCATTGAATTGATTATCATAATCCAATGGACAAGCATTGAATTGACGCTCCACCAATCATCAATCTCTGTCAATTCATCATTTGACTTAACTATCGTGCCATCAATAAAACCACCTTTATGTTTGGTCTTAACGGTGTTCTTCATTGCCTTTGCCCATTCATCATAATTATTCACCTTTGAGAACAATCTCACATATATTCACCCCCAGATTGTCCCTTGGATGAAGGTAGTATGGTGAAGTTGAATCAAGTGTTTTGGACTTCTTCTCCTAGCCATCCTTCGATTTTCCATCATCATTGACCATCTTCTCTCTATTTTAATTTTTAGGTTTTCAGTGCTAAGAGCCAGTGGTAACTCTGATACCGAAAACAATTGTTGAGGGGAAAAGTTTTTTGTCATATTCCCTTGATAAGCAATAATATATACATATGTTTACAAGGCACTCAAGTAACCTAGCTTACAAGACTAACATATGTACATAGAATGGATTAGGCCCAAGAAATTAATTAAAGCTAATTACATATATGGCCCAATATATAACAACCAAGTCAAAAACTTTAACCATTATGTTTTTCTTTTTCTTTTTCTGTCCATGTCTAATTTCTAGCTAGTTACATAATCCTTGAACATTAAAATGATTTCTTAACATAATAGAGCTAAAGCAATTTTTACAATTCAATTCTTTAGCCATATAAATCTTCACATTCCATATGTTAGGAAGAAGAAAAGAAACAACATATAGACATATCTATATATAAATATATATATATATATATAAGAAAATTAGATAGGAAACTAACAAAATGATCTGTTACTTCATTTTATATCAACAATTGAAATTCCTGGATTAGGTGAACGTTTACACCTTCTTGCTTAATAAAATTTGTCTTATGATAATAAAAATTTTAGCTGTATTTCTTCATCTCACTCTCATGTGATAATTAAGTTGTTTACATTTTAAATTGAGACATTGACACTAGGAGGCATACAAAGGAAAAGAGAAGTTAAAAAACAGGTTAAGCTAGAGAAAAATTGGTGGGCAATATACTTAAATTAAAGGTATAGAGTCAAGTAGGATGACATGTTAGCAATGTTATTCAATTAGTAGTATCTTCAAGTTTTACAATAGCCATATACGCACTCTCACATATGGTGTTATTTACCATTAAAAACTGAGAATTGAGATATTTGTAATAAGACCCATAAAGGTTAAAATATTGAATATAAATTTTCTTTTAATTTATATAAACATGCATGTAAATTGATATAAGGTGGTAACTTTGACAAATTCAACCCTTGATGTATAAATTTAATTATTACGTTATAGATAAATAATGAATAGAAAATTGGCCTACATATTGATTGAGGAGACGAGCAAAATTGAATACCTCAAAAATAAATTTGCAGGAGGGGAGTTTATTAGCAAGATCCCATATTTTGACTTCCAACACTTGTTAATACACACTTTAATACTCTGAAATATGAGTACTACAGGCACATTGCATTGATCAGATTGCTAAGCATAAACGACGTAACTGATTAAAGAAAAAGCACTCATAACAAGCAAGAAATTAAGCAGGATTCCTTTATATGTGTGTTTTTGGTAAGTATATATCACAGATTATTCGGTTACGCGCAGCTGTGCTCATCATGCCTGTAAGTAGGGTGGGCTCCAGTACCCCGCAAAGATGATCAGGCGTGAAAGGTGGGAATCTGAATACCCTTGTCACCCAGGTAGGTAACAGGTGCATCATACCTACTGAATAGTTTGTAGGAGGATACGAGAGAAACAGCCATATAACAAGCCACTGCTGCAAAGGTTACTACCACTGAAGTGGTGGCCTTATGACAGAACTCACCAAACGTTCCACAAGCTTCACTCCACGTTATATCTGTGTCTCCTTTGTTTGCCAGGTATAACACCTCTGCCGACACAGTTCCAGCTCCCAGAATTACATATGTCAACACCTATACATTCATTGATTTCATGGACAAACGATCATTTTTTTAAAAATTTATGTGTCTTATCAAACAATCTATTTACATAAATATGAATACATCGGACTTACCAAACTTGGATGATGACAACAATCATTAATGGATTATTACCTGGTCCAGGAAGAAGAAAGTCCAGGCTCGAGACATGGTTGACGGTCGAGGCATGGCCACGACAACAGCTGACAGAAGGGAATAGCCAGCACAAATACCATTCGCATGCACCAAATACCTGATTTATTTACATACAAATTAACATTTTTATATGTATATACGAGATCTATGCAAGGGTTTTAGTATTACTTAACTGTAAACTTTTTGTTGTTCTTCAAAAAAAAAAAAAAGAACAATTCCCGTTGGTGTATATACATCATCTGATGTAATTTTGCTGCTGTTAGAACATAACGTCGGTGCCTAACTTATTGTTACACGAATACTAATTCACAATTAGCCAAATCCCCATGTATCAAAAAAATTCAATACAATCTTACTATGTAGTCTCTACATACAAAGTACATTTTATGTGTTTGTTAATTACAACAAGATGATAATAACACATACCTAAAATTAGCATAAGCATGTACCTTACATAACAACATTCTCTACCACAAATTCAAGTAAGCAGGTGAAAGAAGTCAAGAACGTTCATACACTACGTGTCATAATTAAACGAGTTCAAGGATATGACTATATCATTTTATAATTACTAGTGATTAATAATGTCAAATTATTTTTAATTTTATATCATAATTTTTATTATATATTAATAACTATAAATGTTCACTAATCCTTAAAATTTGATGATTAAAAAATTCATTTTATTCGATTGATTTAACTGTAAAAATTTTTAATCGGCCATTTTTTAAGTTTATTTTTCAATTTACTTTAATAATTTTTAATTAAAAATTGATCAATTTATTAATTAATCCATCTTCATAAATTAATAAGTTCTTATTAACTAAAATAAATCAATTAAATTTTATTTAACAATTTCTTTTTTAAATTAAACTTTATAATTTTTACAAAAACTTTTTTAAATCATATTTCAAGCTCTTTAATTTTATTTAATCTTTAATCAGTTTTATAATAGTCTAATACTGATCGAAACTTTCCAAATCTTAAAACTTTTATCTTACTAATTTAATTTTTGGTTTGATTTTTAAAATAATACTAAAACCTTCCATTATCTTACCACATTTAATGAGAAGAAGTTTGATATTGAGAGGACTGATTTGACTAATAGTTCAACTAAGACTAAGTCCATTTTGTACACCATTAAATTCTTAATTATTATCTTTTGACGAAGCAAACGAAAATGAATAAAGGGCAGATAAACAATTTGAAATTATTACACTAGACGTCCTCAAAGGAATTCTATACAGATAATATACTCTAACTGATCGATTGAAGAAATTTAAGTGCAGCGGCAAATAAGACTACTTAATTAAGAATCAACAAAGAATTGAACGTTTGAGCTAAGCCCCTAAAGTAATGTATTAAATGTAAATGAATGCTACTCATTTAACTAAGAAGCAATGGAGATAGAGCACTTGTTTGTTTTTCATATGTTTTTAATTTATTATGTCCAACCTCTAACCCTAAGTTTTAATTTTTTATTTTTTTTGGGGTTTTAAAATTGCAATCAAGCGCTTTCTTTTTTAATGTACACTACATTTGAACAGAGACGAAGAGATCATGAATTTTATCAAAAGCAGGAGAGACAAAAGCTAATGCACAGAATGATGCAAAGACATGAAACCTGAAAGCACCAAGATCGGAGTAAGAAAGAGAGCCAAAGTCATTAGTCTGTGAGTTCTTGAGCATGACAACAAGGGCCGATATACACAGAGCCATCGGAAGCAGACGGAGGATGGTCTCAGCAGTACGTAAGCTGCTCCTAACATCCATATCAGCCTCACCAACGCTCCTAATCGATGTCATCATGGCCATGGGTGAACTTCCACCGCCAGCTACTAGCGATCTTCCTTTACCGGAGTCTACTGTATCCCTCTTCTCCATATTATTATTGATATTGCAAATGCGATACAAATTTGCGGAAGTTGCAGAGATATCTCGTCAAAACTGGCAAATTAAATGATGGTGGACATGAGCTTGATAATAAACAATATTAGGTAAGGTGGGTGGCAAAACATTTAATGCCATCAATTCACTTCACACATATCAAAGTGCAAGGATAAATCTATGGCGTTGCTACAAGATTTTCGTTTCTTTAACTTTTTTTTTTCGAAAACGCCATATTTTAAAAAAGTGCTTTTTGTAGACAGTGTCGAGATTTTATAAAAGAATACGTATCTCTTACATTTTTTAGGAGCCAGTCTCAAATTAATCTGTATAATAATACCTATAATTTAAGATAGAGAAATTATATATCTAAATTTTCATGTAATAATCGAAGGTGGTAAAGATGCGAGCCCCCACCCATTTTTTTTTAGAAATTAAAAATTTTCATTGAAATAAAAGAAGTATACAGTTGAACACGTAGGTTAGACCCACTTGAAATACAAAAGAGACTTTGATAGCAAACGACATCGTTTGGAACTATTATAACGACAGATTGACAATTAGGGTATAACTACTCTCGACTTTCTCAATTCTTCCTTGCTTCCACGTTTTTGGAAAACAAAGCTAAATCTCTTATTGTGAGCTTGCAATTTGTGTATGTCGGTGGTTTCCTTCTCTTTTCTCTGCCCCATGAATCTTCCTTCCCAGGTAATAAACTCATCTTCTTCTCTTGCAAATTCCTTCTACTATTAGGGCCTAACTAGGTTGTTACCCATGCTTTTTATCTATCATTTCTTTTGGAAGTTTGGAGATTCAGTTCATCCATGAGGAGTCTGAGGGTAGATCTTTACTTATGTAAGAACATTTATTCAGATTTCCCCCTTCATTTATACCTTTGCGTCTTCACAACTTAACAAGCTAGATCTGATATCTACCGAGATCCTTCATGATTTGCTACAGAAAAGGCAACTGAGAACAACCTTTCATTTCCATCAGGTAAGAACAAAACCCTCCCTTTTTTTATAGAAATATATCGTGATTTACTGAAGAAGAAATATGCATGATTACTATCTATCCTGTTCTGAAATAAACCCATATAGTATAAAGTTCTGAACTGAGCTTGTTGATGATGCTTTTTTAAGAGTAGATAAAGAACTATGTATGAACACTTTCTGATCTATTCTGATGTGAATCTAGGCTATAAGAACACTTTCTGAACTATTCTGATGTGAACCCAGGTTGTAAGGTAGGGAATACTGAACTGTACTAGACTAGGCTAGGTTGAATGAGACATTAGAGTAGCATACAATAGGAAACAGTGAGGATATAGTCTCCAGGCGAGAGTTATACCTCTACGACAGTGTAGGTTCTACTAATTGATAATCAGTTGTTCCTTTACGCTAGCTATTGTAAGATCTATAAGAGAGGATAGAGAAATAGATTTTTCTTGAAATCATCTGTTATTCCTCTCCTTCCAAACTGCTTGAGTACATGTAGCCACTGAGATCATTAGAATATCCCTGTCAATTCTAAAAATGTGCAAAAGTGATAGCTGCCTTAGAATGTCAGAGAGTTTGTAATAGTTAAACCCAGGAAAACACAGCCTAGAGATTTTTGCCCAAAGTGCTTTAGAGAATACACACTCAAAAAAGAGGTGTTCAGTAGTTTCATCCTCTAGATTGCATAGGGTACAAGTCTTAAAGGAAGATAGGAACTTCAGCCTATTCAAAGTACCAAGTCTGTCCAATATAGCTAGCCAGAGAAGAAAGCTGGCATTTGTGAGAATACCATTCCACTCCGTTTACTATCTCATCCCTCAACTTCTTAGCTTCTCTCATAGTTATTTCTGAAATTGGGATCCCATACCATAAATAGACATCACTCTCCCTGAAACTTCTAAATTGTTGAATAGACAAGAGTCTTATCTCATCTGATGATAACAACCAAGTTCCATTACTGACTTTGTTTTCTTAGGGAATCTCTTCAATAGAGTTATAGCTAGCTGATTTTGAATTAGAGCTCCCTGTCCTGTCCAATTGTCATACCATAAGGAAATTCTTTCTCCTAACCCTATTTAACAAGTAATGTGTTGCTGGACTTCTTCCTTCATTCTCAGAATTTGATTAAAGAATGAAGAGTAGCTATCTTTGATCTTTAGAGCCCAAAGACTCTCACTTTTCAATATGTAGATGTGGATTCATTCGATCCACAAAGATTGTTTTTCTCTTAGGATTCTCCAAATCCTCTTGCTCATAAGTAACCTGTTTTTCTGGCTGATTGAGTCCAAACCTAATCCCCCTCCTTCTTTCAATTGGCATATAGTCTTCTAGCTTACTTTTGCTATTCCTTTCTTACCATTTCCTTTCCCCCATAAAAACTGCTTCATCAGTTTTTCCATTATTTTAATAAGCCCTTTGGAAAGAAATAGGTAGGAGCATCAGTAAGTTTGCATTGATGTAATGACCGACTTTAGAAGTTGAAGTTTCCCTTCATAGGATAGGGCTCTATTTGTCCATGACCCCAATCTTTTCTGGATTTTTTCAATTAAAGGTATGTATTCACAGAACCTTAGTCTCCTGGATTGAATAGGAATCCCTAAATAAAGAAGAGGAGGATCATTGAATTCCATTCCCGTTGCTATAGACAAGGCATTGGCAAGGTGAGATACACTTTTGGAGAACATGAAATAACTCTTTTGAAGATTAATACCCTAACCCGACAACTTCTTGAAGAGATTAAGTGTATTCATCATAAGAGAGATTGAGTGAATATTTTCCTTGCTTAGGATAATAAGGTCATCTGCAAAACATAAGCTTGTTAGAGAAAGTTTCTTACATTTAGCATGGTATCTAAATCTAGAATCTTTAGAAATATTGTGCTTCAGCATTTGAATAAGGACCTCCATACAAATTAGAAATAGATAAGGAGACAGAGGATCCCCTTGTCTCAGTTGTTTTTTCCCTTTAAAAAGCTCAGAGGGGCTCCCATTTATTCGGATGCTATAGGAGGTAGTAGAAATGCACTCTTAAATCCACCTTACAAATTTAGAAGGAAAATTCATGATTTTCATGGTTTATAGTAGAAAACTCCAGTTCACATCATCAAACGCTTTCTGAAGGTCAACTTTGACAGCGTAATCTTGAGGGCTTTTGTTGCGATTATACCCTTTCAATAGCTCTTGAACTAGTAGAATATTATCTCCAATATCCCTGCTGCTTATGAAAGCTTGCTGATTCTCACTAATGAGAAAATGTAGAACCTCCTTCAATCTATTTGCCAAAATCTTGACGATGATTTTATAGAGGAAGTTTGTGCAAGAAATAGGTATATAGTCACTCCAATAGGTTGGGTTGGATCTTTTAGGGACTAGACAAAGGAAAGTCTTGTTAATCTCTTTAAGCAATACTCCTTTTAGGAAAAATTCATGCACTGCCTCCTTTACTAGTCCCCCCACATAACTTTAGGTTTTCTGATAAAAAATCCCATTCAGCCCATCAGGACCCGGAGCCTTAGAGCCATTCATATTGGAAACAACCCTTTCTACTTTCTAGTCTATAACTAGTCTGATTAACCAAAAAGCCGCCTGTTCAGGGATTCTAGGTGAAACAATCTGCCCAAGATTAGCTCCACTCCCTGTAGGGGGAACTTCCGAACTTAAAAGGTTCTTTAAATAATTTAGGGCTTCCTTAACAATGCCCTCTTGCCCAAACACAATCTCACCTGCTTCTGTTTTAATAAAAGTTATTCTATTAACATTCTTCTGAGCTAGTACAGAGTTTAAAAAGAATTTAGTGCACCTATCCCCATCCTTTATCCAATTAACTCTAGCTCTTTACTTCAATAGAGAATATTGATTATCCACTAATTGCAAGTAATTCTTAAAGGCTTCCTTTTTAGCTGTAGCTAGAGAACCATCTATAGGATTATCAGCCAATGCTTTCTGTATATCTAAAAGATTAACTCTAGCTAATTCTAACCCCTCAGAGATATTCCTACTACTCCTTGCGTTGAGGTCTTTCAGCTCATTTTTAATAGCCTTGAGCTTTTGGAGATAAGTGTACTGTTTTGTCCTATAAGTCTGACACTCCAAACCCTTCATAATTGCTTCTTGATATCCTTCCATATTCCTCATAAAGTTATTAAATCTGAAAGGATGAAAGATTCTGGTAGAAATGAACAAATTATCAATGCTCATAAGTGTCGGACCCCATTTCCAGAGCCTGGTAATCGCATTCAGATAACACATTTATCAACTATACTTGCATTCAAAACTCCCCTTTTCTAAGCTCAGCTCTGCTCTTCAAATAGTTGACTAATCCATTTATCCATTTCAACCTGAATACCTCAAGGAACAGCGTTGGTGAGTCCACACTTTACATATGAATATGCTTCGGGGCTATTGGCATAACTTTTTCTTTAGGCATCCAATTTAGGATATCTTTGGATAGTTTGAAAGAAAAATTCAAGAGATACAACTTTCATTAAGACCTCGAAGGCCAATTGTAACTTCTGGATGGTCAAAAATAGGACAGAAGATAAACTATAAACAGTAACCCAGACGATATTCGTGAACAGTAACACAGAGGAAATCTGTGAACAGTAACACAGACGATACTCGTGAACAGTAACACAGAAGAAGTCTGTGAACAGTAACACAGAGGAAGTCTATGAACAATAACACAGAGGAAGTCTGTGAATAGTAACATAGAGGAAGTCTGTGAATAGTAACATAGAAGAAGTCTGTGAGCAGTAGCACAGAGGAAGTCTGTGAACAGTAACACAGAAGAAATTCTTCAACCAACATAACTTCTTAACTCTTCTTATTCTCCTTGGCCTATGATATGTGTTCTATTCTCTGTAGTTGACTTTTATCTTCTGTGTTGACCACTTATTGTCTGTGGTCTATCCTCTGTGTTATATCATCTGTAGTTGACTTTTATCTTCTGTGTTGACCACCTTTTGTCTGTGGTCTATCCTCTTTGTTCTATCCTCTGAGTGATGACTTGTCCTCTGTGTTCTGACGTCATCACAGATAATACTTCTCTTCTCTATTCCTCCTTGCCTCTGTATTCTGACGTCAGCACAGACGATACTTCTCCTCTTTATTCCTCCTTGCGTCTGTGTTCTAACGTCAACACAGACGATACTTCTCCTCTCTATTCCTCCTTGCCTCTGTGTTCTGATGTCAGCACAGATAATACTTCTCCTCTCTATTCCTCCTTGCCTCTGTGTTCTGACGTCAGCACAGACGATATTCTTCCTCTTTATTTTTCCTTGCCTCTGTGTTGTGTCATCACAGACGATTCCTTTCGTCTGTGTTTTCACATGAAATCCTTCCAACTCTGACGTGCTATTCTAAAATTAACAACAGTTGGCAAATTCATCAAGCAGAACATGCACATACACATTTCATTATCTAAATCTTTAAAAATAACAGAATTATACCGAGGAATTTAATTTCACTGTTTCCATTTTAAAATAAAAACAGAGTTATTACAAATCAGACTACACATCCACTTAAATGAAAATACAAAAGATGTCTGATGCTGATATGCCAAATGAGCTATTACAAACTGACTTAGTCCAAATGTCTTTAACTAATGTGGAGTTTTCGATGCCTTTCAGGGATCACTATCATCTTAGTTTGCACCTGAGGAGGGAAGAAAAGGGGGTTGAGCTACACAACTCAGTGGCTAATATATTTATAGCTAATATATTTATAGCCATCAGTAATTATTACAAATTCAAGCATATATATATATATGTAAAGATACTAAACAATTCAGTTATATTCAAGTAAACAGAATAATGCAGAACACATAACATCCAAATGCATCATACTTGACAATTTACAGATGCAATGCACAAACAAATGGCTCGAGGGTTCCATGGACAAAATGAAGAAACCGAAGTTTACTCCATGAACAGAATGAGTCCTTTTTTGGAGCTCATATACCACAAATGGGTAGCTGGAGAAGGCTCTTGTCAACGTGCACGTGACAAACAGAATGGTTCCACTCTCGCCCAAACAAAGCACATATTCATTTTCATGCATTTTCATATTCTCGTGCTTCTTATGCTTTTCCAAATGTACAGAATGCCATGACATTTTCAAGGCATAACAT
>JAOQML010000004.1:20779508-20801895 GCA_027568935.1 Erythroxylum urbanii
TCTTCCTTCTTTTCACTCAGGATATTTTTACAGTATACTCACTTGATCACAGAATTATTTCGTGTAAGTAAAGAGTTGAGAGTTGAAAGTTCAAAGTTGTATATTTTGTCTATAACTACAACTGATATTTATAGTCTAATTCTACAACAGTCTTCTTGAGAAAACTACTTGTAGAATCTTCAGAGATCAGTTATTAGTTAAGTCCTGTAACCAACTCCAACTAACTAACTAACTAACGTTGTAGATTATTCTTCAATTATATTGTCTTGATTTGATTTGTATTCTTCGTCTTATGTCTTCACTTCGTCTTATATTTTCACTTCGTCTTACGACTTCGCTTCGAACATGTGACTTCGTCTGGTCCGTCTTACACTTTGTCTTAGTTAGCTCTTTAAATATCATCTTGATTTGATGATTTGTGTTACTTACATTTATCTGCACACTTAACAAACTCATCAAAACATTTCACACATTTCTTTTATTATTATTATTTGACTTTCAACAAAATAAATAGAAGAAGTGAAGTCTTCTTGACTTATCATAGAGAGCTTGCCAAACTCCTTTGTGGAGTTGAAAAGGACTTAAACATATACATTGTCAACTTTAGAGAGCAAAATCAAGTCATCTGCAAAGCTAAGATGAGTTATCTTAAGATCTTTGCACTTATGATAAAATCTGAAGTTTATGCAGTCCTGGTGTACTTAATTATCATCCATGTAAGAATTTTTATGGCAATAAAAAAAAGATAAGGAGAAATGGGTTCACGATTTTTTCCCTTAAAAAAAGGGCTTAGATTTCCATTCACTAGAATGCTGAAGGAGGTGGACGAAATACTAGTTTCATTTGAAGAAATAAATCTAACAGGGAATCCCAACCACTTCAAACATCCCAAAATAAAGCCCCATCTAATCGAATCAAATGTTTTAGAGCAATCCACTTTGATGGTGCAACTCTTGATGGATTTATTAGTGTCATAATCCCTTAAAAGTTACCACTTGAGTAACATGATATTTGAAATATATCTACTAAGAATAAAAGCATTCTAAGAGGAATGAAAGATTTTCTTCAAGCTACTCTTCAATCTTTTAGTTGATTACTTGGAAATAACCTTATATATGGTATTACAACATGAAATAGGACAAAAGTCCTTAAGACTAGTTACATTTGTAATCTTAGGTATAAGGTAAATAAATGAAGATTTTAACTATTTTGGCATTTTGCTTTAGGAGAGGAACTCTTGTAAAACCTGCACCATTAGACCACCTATAATGTCCCAAGTAAATTGAAAAAAGAAAACATTGAAGCCATTAGGCCTTGGAGCCTTCCTTAGACTCAATATGAATAGGCATTCTTTAATTTCCAACACAATAGTTGGTTTCTGCAAGTCCTCTAGCAAGGCAACATCAATATAAGAATAATATCGAGAGTTGAACTGATCTGAGCTCTTTGATCCAATAATACCTTTGAAGTAATAAAAAACAAGACCTTAAATGAAGGGATTATCATACATAATTTGGTTAACCATATCCTTCAATCAAAGTATTTTATTAGAGTTCCTTCTAGCTAAGATTGAATTATGAAAGAACATGGAATTGGCATCCCCCTTATTTAACCAATTAAGCCTAACCATTTGAAACATTAAAGGGTTATGCTCCTGCAAAGCCCTAGTGTAACCCTCTAGGGCTTTGGTTTCCCTGAGTTTCAAATATGTTTTGTAAGGGTCAAGGTAAGAAAGTTTCTTTAGTTCTTTCAACTTCAATTTCGCATTGTGAAGAGCTTGACCATAAGGGGACTTGTGTTTTAGAAAAGACTTTAATCTGCATTTTAGTCGTTTCAATTTTTTCATCAGCTGATAAAAATTAGAGCCTTAAATCCTAGTCTCTCATGCATCCTTAACATCATCCAAAACTCCTCCCCGAGTGCTAGGAAGTTGAAAAACCTGAATAGAGCATTGTGGAAATCTTGTTTGTAAGGAATAATAACTTCCATAAAAGAGTGATCAGAACATATAAGAGGACCAAATTAAGTAAGAGAACTAAGGTACTAATTAGTCCAAAGGTGGTTAATCAAAACCCTATCGAGCTTCCTTCTAATGAGATGCCTCCCTTGATGTTTATTAGATCATGGTGTACGAAAGTCTAACTTCTGCTTTAACCGTCTCCCCCAACTCATTGAGTTTCATGACAGACAACATCTCAGGAAGTTCATCTTTCATTCTGACCTTAATGCAAATTTGAGCATAATAAATTCTTTCAAACTTAGTAGTGGAAGAGTAAAAAATAAGAGCCTTACCAACTGAGTTGGCATAAAAGATCAAACAATCCAATAACCAATATTCTAGAGGGATATTATGAAAGTTAATCCAAATAGGGAAAGACTCAATGCCACTCCTATCTAATTCCAATCTAGGTAACCATTTTTTCACAAGTAGAAGTTGACCACCTATATGCCAAAGACTCGACTCCATTAACGAGTTCATAATATCTTCATCTCTGAACTTGAATAAAAAATAGTATTCTTTAGTAAAGAGCACTTTCTCTAATCCTTTATTTCCCCATTTGTTAAATGCCTAAGCATGCACCTGGGGAAAGAAGGCCTTTTACTAAGAAAGAACCCTACTAGGTTACAACACTAAGCCTTTATGCCCAAATGTAAAAGCTCTTCATAGGGAGAGACCACACCATTAATCAAAGTGGATTGAAACAATTTTGGTTTTAATAGGAGAGTATCAGGTGCAACATTTCTCTAGGATTTTAGAGCTTCCTTATGGGCGGTTCGCAACCTGTCCTTGCTCTTATTCATAGTCATAGATTTATGAATGGAGGGAAACTCCTTGTTGAAGTTGTTGCCTACCTTATAGACCTCAGGCAGTAGAACCCACCTGAATAGGAAAGTTACCGGTGAGTAACTTTCTTAACAGTAAACCCTTTAAGCCTTTGCCTTCAATCGCCCATCAATAGCCCTTTAAACATAGGTAACTAGCTGAAAATTATTGTTTATGACAATATAGATTAATTATAATTAATCTATAGTGTAACAACTCGTCAACAGGTCCTCGCACACCTTTTGTCTCTCGCCAGTTGCTCCCTCGCCAGATGCAGGCTAATTGACCTTGAAGCGTGTTAGTCAATATTTAATACTATAAGTGCATGATGTAGCTCTAGCTAGTAACCACAAATACAAGTTGATCCCACAAGATGGTAAGTACTAGTAATTACTATTATTATATTGGCTAACCTATTAATTGATTATGGTTTTCAGTTTAAGAAACTAAAATTAAGCAAATAAAGTAAACAAACAGAATGAATTAAAGCAAAGGATTGGCGACACTAAATTAATTACCAATATTAACATATTAGTACCTAGGCTTAAAATCCTTTTAAACCCTTAACCAATTGATTATTTGTCATGCAATTATGTTGTTGATTTATTAGACCGTGGAGATTCCTAAGGTAGGCTAGTAGCTGACCTCGAATCTACTAAAAACTAATCATAAGGACTCTAACTGAATTACTCAGGTTAAAATTTATAAGATTGTATTATCGTATTTTGTATCCCTCTATTAGGATTGACCTTAATATAGAAGATTTATATCGTCCTATCTCTGGGATTGCAATCAACTTTTTCCAATTATCATAGACTATTCAACCTAGGATTTCTCAATCGCTAAGTATGAAATTAGATTAAAGTCTAAAAATCATATTAATAGATAATAAATAAAACGGATAATTGGATCTTAATAATCAACAAAAACAATTGCATTCCAAAAAAATCAAAACATGTCAAAGTATTAACTAGGGTTCATTTAACCTAGATACTAATAAAAAATTAGTTATACATTGGCGAACACGAAATCATATTCATATGTACAAAAAACATGATAGAAAGCATCATAACCATAATTTTAAATCTCCCTGATTGTTCTCTATCGCGTATTCTGGCAATGTAGATGTTTGATCTTACGTTCTAATGGATTTGTCAATAAAAATATAGCATCTTCTGCTCCTTAAGCTCCAAATCACCTATGGAATTGTCTCTGAACTCTTCAGAATAATACCAGCCGCTTCCTCTCCCTATTGCCTTCGAAACTTCGAATTTATATGAAAACCTAGAATTTTGGGTTATACAGGATCATGTGCACGGCCGTGCACAAGAATGTGCATAATTGGAAATTGTTGGATATTACAAAAATGCATCGGCGTACAAACGTGCATGGTCGTGCACTCCTTCCAGATTGCTACTTTTTTGTTTTATGTTGCGCTTTCATCCAAATTCCTCTTATATTAGGTCTGTGAAGGCAATTATCACCTGTAAACACACTTGAACCATAGTAAGCAGCAAATATATGATAAAAGCATAAAATATCAATCAAAATAAATCAAATATGGGTAGTGAAATATTGTCAAATATCCATCTATCATAGGCTTAAGAACGCTAAATGCTCGCTCTCGTGTTTTGCTCACCCTCACCAGACGCTCGACCTCGACATACATTTGCTCTCGCTCACCTTCGCCAAACGCTCGCACTCAGGTCTTGCTCCCCTCAAGCGCTTTGATACTCAATTTGTTGGTCTTTCATGTTCAATTGGTTCAAATTGTTCCTTATCACATTTTTCATTTATATTTTTCTAGGTCATTGATATGTTCTTTGACAAATTTGAGTTACAAATATCATTAAAAATTTTGAAATGGCTAGTAGCAAAATATTTTTTTATTGCCAAAATTGTGAATGGAGACCGCTCTTTATTCAACAAGTATTTTGTCAATCTTTATTGGTCATTTATATTAAAATATGTTTTGTTTAAAATGTTTTCCGATTTTCCGATACTTAAAATATTGGTGGTAGATCCGCTCATATCCTCATGACATCAAGGTAAGATTTTCCATGAAGCTCACGAGAAAACAAGCCTCTGAAGTATTCTTCAACGTCCATGGTTCTATAGAGAGCTGGTGTTTCTTTGGCTATCAGGCTAGATGCTGGCCCAACTTTTCCTCCATATCTTGGAGCATAAAAGGTTGCAATTGAAAGTCTTTCCTTACTAGAATTCACGGTTGCACGATGTTCGATACTTCTGTATGTCCCATTGGTTATCATCTGTAGATAAACAGAAGCCAAATAAAGTAACAATCAATCTCTCGACTAATTTGCCTCCTCTATTATGACATGTAAAGTTGGTTTTATCTGTAGATGGTACCTCTAACATGTCCCCGATGTTAACCACGAACGCATTTTGGAGGGGCTTAACAGAAACCCACTTGCCATCTTTGTTGATTTGCAGACCTTCGACATTATTGAGTTGCAGCAGGATCGTGAGGCCTGTGGCATCTGAATGTGGAGTAAGGCCAATGACTTGTTCTGGTTGTGGGCAAGGAGGGTAGTAATTCATTCTCATCGACTGATGCCCGTCTTCGAAGAGTTCCTTCATTTCCTTTGCTTCCATTTTCAGGGCTTTGGCCATTTGTGCTAGGATTTTTGTGGCTAGACCTTTCAGTTCCAGTGAATAACTATTCAGGGTGTCTCTATAGAAAAGAATTTTTTTTAGAAAAAAACAGCAAATTTTGATAAGACTATATAAACTGATATATTTGACAATTGAAATGCTGGGCAGCAAAAGACAAAGAGAAGGGGATTGACCTAAGAGGCAATGGGAGATTGGGAAACAAGTGGGGTTTTCTTGCAGGAACTGGTTGCGTTGTCATGAAAAATAGGTCACCCCAGTCAAGTTTTTGTTCCTCGGACACTACAAATGCTTGTCCAAAGCCCTCTACCTCTCCTGGATACTGCCAAAAACTCTTCTTCTCTTCCAGTGGGAGATTGAAGAAGTGCTGGACCTCCATCTTTACTTTCGCCAGCAATGAATTGCTTACTTGATGGTTTATTAACTGCAAGATTGCAGGAATCCAACAAGATCATCTCGAGATGTAGTTGGTCTATAGTTATGCTTTATTGACCATCATTGAATTTTAAAATGAAAATTCATATCGTCTCATCTATTTGTATATCTGAGCCTTGCATTTAACCGGACACTACTTACTCCTGAAAGGACTAAATTCATAATCACTGTAAATTTTAAAGAAAATAATTATTTAAAAATTTATAAAATAAAGATTTGCAGTGACGTATTAAGTGTTTATCTTATGTAATTGAATATAATATGCTATTATGGGTGAAAATCAACTCTTTAAAGCTTGTGTCCTGAACTCTTCACGGCCTGGAAAATTTTTAAGTTGTGCCATATTAATGAGTCACACAACAATTGAGCAAGGAAAGTTGAAATATATACCTCCTCAGATGAAAATTTATGGTTTCTTTCCTGTTTTTTCCTCTACTTAACGAACAAAAATCGATAAACACTAATTAATACTCTACCATAACCACTGTATCTCTGCGACTAACGATGGATATATCAAGACTGTTAATAGTGAACAAATAATAAATTGATCAACCTCCACAACAGTCTTTAAGAATGAGTGGCCTGATACGACGAACCAAAGAAGAATAGCTAGTGCGACAACAAACAGGAATACTACTTAATTAATGGGGTTTGGGTGTAACATAGGGTACCTGAAAGAAACCCCAGTGCTTGGAAGCAAAGTGGAGTTTTGCCAATTCAGAATCAGCCGAGTCTTGAGAAAGCAATAGCTGCATATCGATCACTGGCACTTCTTGTGGTGAAGTGATATGAATAGGAGCTATATTGGGTTGATGTTGGTCAGGACGTAAGTATCTGGGAGGAATCATTTTATCATGCTCTTTGGCTAGTTCTTGTACGCAAGGCACGAGAAGAGAGTTTCCAAGATTAATTGGTTTCTGGTCCATGTGTATTGCAAGAAAGGGTTTCTTATGGGTTCTCCAGAGTCTCTCTTTCGACTTAAGCTTGTATTACTCTGCAGCTCTGGTTGGTACGCAATGGCAGGCCTGAGTTATAAAATATGGGCATACCTAACCTTTGACATCTGAAACCCATTCTAGAAACAAACAATTGAAAATGAAATCTTCAAATGCTGTCATGTTGTACAATTTGGTGAGTTATGCTGTGTTTCACGCAAGTCCACCCGATTCAGGATAAGGTTTTTTTTCTCATTAATTTGCACCATTGGTTAGACTTCTGATGGTGAATGTTGAAACTATGACGACGACGTGATGATGATGTATTTGCATAAACATATAATAAATCTAAGAGAAAATGATAGATTGACCGATCATAACATGTATCTAATTAGATTTTTAATATGAGTTGAATGTAGAGTCATTTAACAAGAAATGAGTTAGAGTTAATATGGGATACTCTAACACTCCATCTTAAATACAACTTAGACTGAACATCTAGTAGTAACTTGAAATAAACGCAGCGATAACCGAATAAGCTATTGGGACTAAACATCCAGATAGACAATTGAGAAAATAATAATCTGGACTAAACCTAATCTAATACTATATTAGATTTTTAATATAAGTAAAGTGTAGTGCCCATTAACAAGAATTAGGTTGAGTTAACCATTACTAAAATAAATAGAACTAGTCATTTTAATAATTAACCCTTACCACTTATAAACCCTTTAATATTTTTATGTTTAATCAATATGAGACACTCTAACATATCTTTAATATCTATTTTCGTGAGATAAAAAGTTATTTTCAATCAAAGGAAATAATCATATTAGAACATTCTAACTAATAATCATGGTGAGATATCAAATGACAGTGTCCGCATTGCAGTATCACATTATCATAGCAAAGTTTTTTTTAGAAAAATTAGAAAAAAGGGATGTTTATAGGAGGCTCTCTCTCACGTGAGCCTTCCTCATGGCTCACTTACACAAATTACATAACGATGGCGTACAAACATCAAAGTTACAAAAACGCAGGTGTTACAAGCTGCAGAAGAGACCAAGTTGTTACACAATTAGTGTAAAACCAACTTAACCTTTGGCGATAGAATTTAGAAGCTTCTCGATCTAGGAAGTAAGGCGATGGTGATGATTCTCGGTTTGTCTTTCTAGCAGAAGCTCAGCGAGATCTAAGCACAGGTCACACATTTAACTTCAAGGTTTCAAAATCTAATCAATATTAGGGCATAACCTTCTCTTTCCTTCCTCGACAGATCTGAGAAGGAAGGCGATGGCGATGGCGAAGGTGAAAGATTGTATCTCTCGATTTACCTTAACTGGATACGTAAACACTGAGCTCAACATGGAGGAAGTCCAAGCACAGGTAACATTCTTAACTTCAAGAGTACAAGATCTACTCGGTATTAGGGCATAACCTTCTGTTACCATCCTCGATAGACAGACTGAGGACAGCGTAACTTCGTCAAGCCATACCCAACGCTACACGGGGAAGCCCTTACTTTCCATTAGATAAGTGTCCTTTACCTCTTTTCCACACCCAACCCTCCTTTAAAAAACAGATAGAACTAACAGACTGTCAATAACAGAGACTGGAGATCATAAAGTCATACCCAATGTAGCACGGGAGAGCCCTTCCTTTCCAGCCGGTAAGTGTCCCGAACCCCTTACCACTCCCCAATGACTGTTCCTTGCCCTAAATGTAGAAACTTGTAGGAGATTGTATACATTTGACATAACAGATTCCCTGTCCTGAATGTATGAGACTGTATATATACGTCATAACAGATAATCTTTGTCCTTCATATATCTCTATATTCTCCATTCTGTCGCAAGCTGGGATGAGCATTCCTTGAGAAAGTTAGAGGAAATAATCTGTGCTCTAACTTTATTAAAGATGCACACTCTAACTTAATGTGGTGATCTGCTAGTTGTTTGAAATCTTCGCATGTTTCGTTCTACCCATATTTCTTTAATGCAAGTTACAAATGAGATTAGACTGATAAAAGAATTAGGTTGAGAAGCTAGCTTTAGTCTATTGAACCGCTGCATGATCTCTGTGAATTGAGATGAGCTTAGGAGCCACATACATTTGCGTCTTATCCAAGACCAAATGTCTTCTAAGAAGGGACACTCAAAAAAGATAATCCCTACTTTCGTGTCCTGAATTAAACAGGACGCAATCTGCTCTAGAATTCAAATAGGAGAGGCGATCTATAGTACTTAGTTTGTTCAGTACCGTACGCCATAGGATAAATGATTGGCTCAGCCTTAGCTCTTTATTCCATATAGCCTCATACCATTCTACCTTGGTATTTCTCTGAACTAGCCATTCCTTACAGCTTTTTGTAGTGAAAATACCTTGTGAATGGCGTTTCCAAATATATTGGTTAGGAATTAACAAGTTAGGAGGGTAGGTAGGTTGTAGATGTTGAATTGTTGTTGAATAGCAAAGTTGACATATGCATAACATGTACTGAAACTTCTCTTGTTCATTAACAATTATTTGTAGTTGTTTAATTAAATTACTAACTGATATTTGACTTCTCGACAACCCAAACCATAGGAAACAATATTTCCAACCACCATACTTTATCTCCATCAGGCCCTTCTACTATTCCCAATCCTCTTTCACCTTCTTTTTTGAGCTCTGACTTGAATAAACTTCCTCCTTCCTTTGTCCCTTAGAATAGGCTCTAAACCTCGTCTCCTGCTCTAGCAATGGTGAGTGAGGACAAGGTGGAGAAGCCTCAGAAAACAATATAGAGTAAGATAGGTAAGAGACCCTAAAGGTATTGGACAGTTGATACACGTCCAACCAACCGCTCGGGACATATCTATAATAGGACTTTCATGTTCAACAAATAGACTCCAGATATTTCCCTGGATAGGAAAAACGTTTAAAGGATCCCCATATTGGCAAATGTTCAGTCTATATCTCTTTAATATTGGTTTGGAGAAAGAATTAGTTATATTGCTAATGCTTTGGGCAAGGATATTAACTTGGATGAAAACACTGCTAATTTGTTAAGAATAGGTCATATTAGAATATGTTGGAGGTTGAGCTGGGCACTAAACTCCCTGACTCAATGAAGATAATGAGGTTGAACTAGAATAATCAACTTTATAAAGACTCCTTAAATGTTTCCTATCCTTGGGAACCTAAAAAGAATGAGCAAGTGTAGGTCTGGCAAGATAAGACTAAGGAACTTTGGACTAAGAAAGAAGTTGAGGAAAATGCTTCATAAACAAATTGCTTAACTCCTACTCCCTCACCACAACCAGCTGAGGAAAAAAAGTACCTAACTCTTGCTCCCTCACTAGTACTAGTTAAGGACATTAATGTTAGAAAAGAAGGTACATATAAGCCTAATTATATTAATCATAAGCTACCATCATTGGTACTAATAAGGTGCGCATCTTTAATGAATTTGGTAAAGCTTTGAATTCTAGTAACTCTCCACTTAAGGAAACTAAAAACATCACTGAAATTGATCCTTTTACTATTAATAGTCACAATTATATGATTCCTGGCAATTGTGATCCTGAATCTTATAGTAGCAATCCTCCCTCAGCCCTTGATCCTAGCTCTAACAAAGGTAAATCAAGTAAGAAGCCAAAGAATAATGATGCACACTGAACACACCATAAAATAAAACCTAACTCTGCATAACTAAATTTATAGTAGTGGTGAGTAGGGATCATATCCAAAGAGAGTTTACGTAGCTTTTGTAATGAAAGAATCGGTATTTAGGATATGGGGGGTTGGTTGGAATCGATAAATAAAATAAAGTAAAATTGAACTAATGAAAGCAAATAAAATCAAATAGTGGAAAAATGATAAGATTGATGAATGAGTTTAGATTCTCGATTCAATCTCAGCTTATTAACGAATTAGCATACTTAATCCTTATGTTATTCTTATACCTCTCCTAGAAACTATTAATCGTAAGTTAACAATAAAATTTGTTAACTCCTTTTTTTCCTTTGGTCATACCTAATCAAAATAAGCTCTTTGGTTAAATCTAGTTATCAAATAACCTAGAATAAGTTCTCTAGATTTAGCAAGACAACTGCATTATGAACTAGGAAAACAGATTAATTTAAGCAATAACCATACAAGCTCGGGTCATTTAACCTATGTTATGATATCCATAATGATTCACAACTATTAGTTACCACAAATGAATCACGGTTACAACAATTACATATTATATTCTAGATTTTGGAAATGCGTCCATACATAAACAATCTATTAAGAATGAAAAAATTAATCATTTATATATGAATACCTAAAGAATTCAACAAAGAATAACACAAACAATTTCTAAAGAGAGAGAACAACAATACAAGATGAGGAGAAGCCCATATATGTTCTTCAGCATCAATTTCCCTTTCAAATCAAATGGAAAAGGTTAGCTCTTCATAGCTCTAAAAGAGATAAGTATTCAGCCCACTTTCTTGTTTCTAAAACCTTTCACGTTATGTTTGGCTACTTAAATGTCTTTATATAACAAAAATTAATATTATGGGACATACACAGTTAGTTACACGGATGTATATCAAATAATGTATGTAAATTTTTCACCAATTTTATGTTTCTACATAGCCAGCTACCCAGCCATGTATCTCATTTACATGGCCATATATGTACTTACATGATCGTGTAGGATGCAAGTTGTGTTGAAATGATCTTACATGCTTCCAAAGAGTTACATGATCTCATGCACAGTAATGCAGGTTGCAGGAACTTCATTTCTTTCATTTTTGTCCCATCTTTACTCTAATTCATCTCCTTCTTGTTCTATAAAAGCAAATAAGGTTGAACATCAAGAGGATGACTCCAAAGATGTGTTTTTAGCTTACTTTGGTTCTTGTGCTTCCAACTTGTACCCAAAACCAAATGTAAACCAAGCTGAGTTTCTTAAACATTTCATAGCATTAATTAATAAGTATTAGGGAGTAAATATATAATCAATCAAGCACTCATCAAGTTCCCACACACTTAGCTTTTGACCATCCTTGGGTAAAACAATAAAATCAAAGTCACAATCCAAAATACTTCCTCCTTTTCCATATTTCTTAATAATAAATAGTCATGAAAGAAAAGGAATAACTTTCAAAACCAAGCAAGAACCAAGCATTAAATACTTTTACTCATGATCAATCAACAACCATTCCCTTCAGAAATTAAGTAATCTAGGGGTAGAGTTTGACAAGATGTGCTTAAAGATAAGATAGATATATAGTTACACTTAAACACCATTCATGATCAAGACATTTTACCATTTTACATATCATTTTAGTTCTCTGCCACTAAGATTCACATGCATAATGATGAATCAAAGGACTTTTAAGGTTAAAATGTGGGTAAAGGTTAAGGTGAGAAGTATTTAAATAATGTAGCTCAAAAGCCATCAAAGCTAGTGAAACAGCAAAAACAATTAATGGAATATCAAGTGCAAAACTTAGCATGCACTCAAACTGGGTACCATCAACTATAATGAATGCAAAAACTATGTTTCACATATTAGATGCATGCTTTCACACCACAAACCACATAAAGGATAAGGAATTATAAGGATTCACTCACAAAAATCGATGATAAATAATACAATAAAACCATAAGGAGTGATCCTTCAAAATAACATCTCCCTCATTTGCATCATAATCAAATAACCCATTCCATACAACTTTAAGAGGAAAGACTAATCATGAATTACTTTGCAAAATAAAATTTTCCTCCTTATTAATTTATTTTAAATTTTTCTTTTCTTTTCTTTTCTTTTTCTTCTTTTTTAACAAAAATTGATAAAAGGTACATCAATAATGGAATTCGTTAATAAGAGATAAAATGACATTCCATCAATTATAACCAACCTACAAATATGCACTCTCCTACACTTATACTTTTGTGCATCCACAAACATCAATAACACAAATGCTTCATTAGTTTAAAGGCTTTTGTAAGACATTTGGTTAGGTTAAAGGTTTGAAATGTGGTTAGCACAAAAAGAAAAGACTAATAAAGCTAAAGGGGACTTAACAAAAGGAAAAATCATGTCAATAGGTAGGTTACTATATCATTTTCATGTTGAAGCATGTGATAAAAATGTGGTCTTGAATAAACAATTAAAGCAAAGTTAGGATATACATGTCATGAAGGTGACACATAAACAAAAGACAATGAGATTGATATAGATATGTCAGTCTAAAAATGCTCAAAATTTCAATAGCTTATGTTTCCTTACTAGTCACTACTCTTCTAAAGATAACATTCATTAACCAATCTAAAAGTTCATGCTCAAGTTTCCATGAATTTTTCTAGTTAATTCTACTCTCTAGTCCTAGAATCAATAGAGAAAGAGAAATTGTTTGTTTGTTTATTTGATTTTTATACTTAATTAACACGTAAGAAATAAAACATAAATGACAAATAAAATCAAAACACATATAATAACTAAGATCCCCACTATATGGTAACTAAAATCCCCACCCTTATACATAAAACTTACATTGTCCCCAATGTAACATTTATTGTAAGAATGGAACATTCAATAGAAATAACAAATGCAAAAATGTAAAAGAAAAGGAACTTTCCTTAGATTGCCTCCTAAACAATGTCTTTGTTTATTGTCGTTAGCTCAACTCTATATTTTCCTCTTCAAGTGATGCTATTTGTGTCTTCAAACATTACCACTTCCACATTCTCCATTTGGAAGCCTTCATAGTAAGTCTTCAGGCGATAAACATCACTTTGAATGTCTTTTTTGTTTTTAAAATTTGTATCTCTACTATACTAAATGGAAAGACATGAGAAACCATAAAAGGACCAACCTAATGGAGATGCAGCTTATCAGGGAATAATTTAAGTTCGGAATGATAGAGAAGCACTTTCTGACCCACAACAAAGATTTTCCTCTATATCATCTAATCATGGAAAGCTTTGGTCTTTTCCTTATATATCATTTCATTCTAATAAGATTCATTCTGCATCTCTTCCAGCTCTTACAATTGTAACTTCTATGCACTCCTATATCATCAAAATTCATATTGTAGCACTTTATAACCCAATAAACTTTATGTTAAAACTCCACATGAATATGACATGGCTTCCCAAACACCAATCTATATGGGGATATACTGACTTACATCTTATAAGTCGTCCTATAGGCCCACAGTGAAACATCCCGTTCCTATACTAAGGGTTAAAGCCCGGGAATACCATATATGAGAAATATTATTGAGAGATTAGAAAAATATATTTTATACTCATGCATAATATTAATATTCACAAACGTGAATTTGATAATTGCACACACATTACAATAATTTATTCATGCACTCATTTGAAATTTTTTGGGTATAAATGATTTTTATTAAAGTGATTATGATGTGAATAGTGCATTTATGTCTTGAAAATTGAGTTCGTGTGTTTTATTAGTGATTTAGAATTTTTGGTAAAATTTGAGAATTTTCTGGGATTTGGGGAATTTTTGAACTAGAAAAAATGCCAAGTGATAGAACAATCGATTAATAGCAATAGAAATAAATGTCAAATGGTGGTAGAAATTTTTGATAAATGACATTAAGATTTAATGACATATGTCATTGAAAATTAGGAGTTAATTCGATTAGAATTGGGAGACAAATTGACTAATTAAAGAAAAGAACTAGTTGTGAACCAATAGGAAAAGGACATGTGGCAAGTGACACGTGTCACTTGCCAAGCCATACCTTACCCACGATTCTTTTAATATGAAAGACCAATTGCTTTGTCTTTCATTCTTGCTTTCTTCTTCTCATTTTCATGACTCTCTACTTCTCCGTCTCTTTTCTTCTTCTCTTCTTCACTTCCATAATTTCACTTACCCAACTATCAACACCGTGCTCTCATCTTTCAATTACTACCTCCTTCATGTTATCTTCTTCATTACCACAAGAAAACCTAAATCTTCCAACCTCTATGATGATGTACGTTAGTTGTAGGAGAAGTTAGGGTTCTTGGTGTTCTTGAAGAGTTTGAAGTTAAATCAAGTAAGTTAAGCTTTAATCTTCATGGGTAGTGTTAAATAGAACATGTATGATGAGAAATTTGATGATTGATCATAGGTTTTCATATATATGTTTTAACCTGGGTGTTGTGTAAAAATAAAGAGATCATGCTCTAAATGGTAGTGAGTTAATGTTATTCATGAAATGAGAAGAAGTAGGATGATAGTTTGAGACAAATTAGAGTGATAACGAAGTTAAATATGTGCTGGATAGAGTGCTTTCACTGAACATGCATCTGTGTTTTGGCCATATCTTGCTTTTTAAGTATTTAAATAGGACGATTTTTAATTAAACTAGAGACATATGGCTACATTTTAATGAAGGAATCAAGCTTGAATTCTGTCTCTAAGGGTTTTGAAATTTGGCTTGAATTTGAGAACTATGTGTTATCGCCATTTGAGAACTGTCTTCAGTATTTTAGGTATAAATCTTGGAATAATGAACCTAATTGTATGAACTTTAATTCATTAAAAACTTAAGATATAGAGGAACATTTGTTTAGGTGAAGGTGTTGTCTAAATACCTCATTTTCTAGGTCAAAATGGTCGAACAAATTTGATTTGAAAATCTGTCCTGAAGAGAACTGGAAAATTGCAGGAAAGAAGGGAGATTTGTTTCTATCACAATCGTGGCAATGGCCACCACGATCGTGGCCAGTGCTTTTTCAAGGTAAAGTTTTGATTGAGTAATGGTTGAACCAATTAAGGATAAGGTACTTATCTATGATGTATTTGGACTTAATTTAGGCCTGAATGGGGCTTGAATTGAACCTAGAATGATGCTTGGATTAAGTGACAAAATCTGTGATATGTATGAAGTGATAATTGAGTTTATAACTTAGTGATTGAATTATTGATATCAAAGTACCAAAGGCATGAGTATAATGGGAATGAAGATGTTCATATGATTGTATTTGTGATTCAAAGGAGATGAGTAACATGTATTAAGTAAAGGTGAATAAGAATTGGATATTATGTGACCATATGATGCTATAAAAGAAATGATGAATGATTGAGTTGTGATGTTTGAATAACCAAGATCTTTGAGATATAAGCCTAAGTGCAGGTTAGTCATATTCAAGTGAAAGTGTTTGAGTGATGAGATATGAAATTAAAGAAACATACCCATAATAGTCAATATGAGAATGCATTATACATTACACATATACATATGTGTATAATTGAATGTTTATGTGATTATGCAATTAATAATGTGTTTGCAATATGTGTATTGCATAATGTTGATTTACAAGATAGAACGACAACATCCAATCGTTTCCGGATCATGGAAGCTAATGGTAATCTGGAGCGTACTGTGAGTCGACCTAGATGGTCTCACTTTCATTGTTTGTTTTATTTTAAATTTCTGTATTGAATTACTATTGAATATGAATGTGATTGATACAATTCCAGACATTAAAAGTCCGAGGAGTTTGATAAATTTGAGAACATAGGAAGTGCACATTATATGTGAATTGGACTAAAATAAGTGATTCTCAACATTATTGTTGAATGCCGGACATCGATTTGATGAATATATATAAATGTGAATGTGGAATATTAAGCACTACTGATTGTTTCAAAATATGTGAATGTAGTGCATTTCATTTCATGAATGCATAAAAGATAAAAGTTATTGTGACCGGAGTAGCCACCGAAAAAGAGCTTAAAGCTCAGAATGTAAGAGCCTCTGGCTCACTATGTAAAATGAGCCATATATCCCCAACGGATAAGAGACAGTTAATAATGAGCCCGGTATTCACAATAAATACGAGACAGTTATAAGCACTCGGTCACAACAATAACAATTAAAAGTGAGTCTCATGTACATTGCATATATAATTGATATGTATGTTTAAATGATTGAAATGCACTGCTTGAATGACGTTTGAACGTGAAATATGAATTGTATATGATTCAACATGTTAATTAGTGAAATGATGTGAATTACATGATAACATGAATTGATGTGTTATGTGATTGAGTAAGTCATCGAGGATGGTCTACGCACTGAGTTCGCAAAACTCAACCCAATATTTGCAACATTTTTCAGGTTTAAAGGAGATCTCTAGTTAGACAAATTGGAGTCTATCCACTGTATTCAGATAAAAGATAGAGGTCGGGATCCGTTGACATCTGCATTTGTATTTTCTGTTATTTTTGTCTTAAAGAATGTATTATGTAATTATTGTACCTTTGTATGTGAATAATTCTGTTTTGTAATGACTTTCTAGATTAGAAATGTTTGTAAATGAGGTTGGTCAATGAGTGTAATAACAATTGTGACTTTGATGTTTATGAAAAATGGGCCTAAATTGGATTAGTGGTTTTCGATAATATGCATGTGATGTTTGAAGAGAGAAAAATTTTCAATGAGTTTGATTGTTTGACTGCTCTAATACATCGCTTTCACAGGGCGTGCGTCTGAATGTCCTCAGGATGTACGGATACGTGCTCGGTGGAAGCAGGGTGCTACATATAGTGCATCTTCTAGCCTTAAGCTCCAATCCTTCGTATTAGGTTGAACTATTTTCTCCATGATTGACTTGATTTCTCTACTAGATACCTCAATTTGGCCACCAGCTAGGGATAGTAAGAGGTGAAAACTTTATGCATAATATGGTCCTTTTTGAACAATGTTTCCATCACCCTATTCTAGAAATGGGTTCTCCTATCGTTTATAATAGCCTTTGGCATCCCAAACCTAGAAAGGATGTTAGATTTGACAAAAACTACAACAAATTTAAGACCATTTGTTTTGGTGGCTTTAGTTTCTACAGTTAGAGATATAATCAACTGCAAGTAAAATATAATGAAAGCCAAAAGAAGGAGGAAATAGTCCCATAAAATCAATATCCTATTTATAAAAATTTCATAGAAAAGAATGGGAGTTTGGGGCATTTGATTTTTATAGGACAAGTTACCTGAGCATTAACAACTGTCGTTTGACTAACAAAAGACATACGCATCTCTAAATAGTGAAGGCTAGTAAAAACCACTGTCTAAAACTTTATAGGTAGTCCTTTTTACCCCAAAGTATCCTTCATAAGTGTATGAAAGGTAGAAGGTCAAAATTGAAGACACCTTACTCTTAGGAACACACGTGCCAAACAGATGAGCAACGCGTAGTGCAACGGATGAATGACGGCCACACGCGCCAACTCGGGCACAAAATCCAAACGACAGAGGGGACATGTCCATTTGACGCACGCGTCAACCACCTGTTCCGATGCATGGCTTGCGCAAGTGAGGACGTGTGTATGGCGCGTGTGAGATGGTCAAGCGAGTCTACGTGTAAGGAGCGTGCACATTGTTGCGTGTTAGGTGTGTGAAGAACACAAGCCTGACACTTCTAGAAGTGCTTCAGGCATGACGTGTACACTGTATGCGCTATCCAGACCACATGCACTCATGACATCATGCTGACGTCAACGGTACAATGATGCTACATTAGCATGACGTCAGCTAAAAACTTAAAATTTTCAAAATTTTTGTAAAGAACCTCGAGTTATTTTGGGTCAGTTTTTAGGTATGGCGAGTTAACAAAGTGAGTTTTTAATTTTTCTGGATCTATTACATTGGTAATAAATAAAGTTTAAATCTACAAAAAGGATATAAGTCATTCTAAAGCCATTTTTGAGTAAATTTTCATGCTTCGAACTTCACGTGAGAGAGGGTTTTGTGTCTCATGTGATAGGTTCAATGTTTGGTAATGCACAATAGTCACTCTAATTGAGATTTTTTACAACGGAAGTCTCAAAAAAAATTTAATGATAATGTTTTCAGCACTAGTATATGAAAATTAGACTATGCACTCAAATTTTGCATTTGTTAATGGTATTGGTCACATATAGTATGCCCATACAGAGTGTGAGGAAAACATAAAGATGTATTCCTTGTGTTTATGAATCCTTTTGGGTACAGAGAAGAATGTAGTCACCGCAGAGACATTTCAAGTCAGTATTTGGATTGTTCCGCTTAAATGTTGGGGGATGTCTTTGGTTTCATGTTTAGTTATTTTACCCATAGGTGTTGGCCTTATATGGTATTTTAAAATGTGCATAAAGACGTTAAATGGAGGAAAGCCATTGCTTAAATGATCTATTCACCCATGGGTGTTAATGTCATAAGAGTTGATGGTATGTACTCTGATCACTTTTATATGGAGGTCCAGTTGCATGTACTATGTCTTCAGCCCATAGGTGTTTCGTAATATATGTAGTCAGATTCTCGATACAGATACTATTTTATGACTTTGAGTATCGTTGTTATCCTATATTTGTGCTGGTCTTTACAGTCACCTTTTGTCAACAACAACAATGTCGCCATTAAAACCTTAACTGATTTCAATTTTAAGAAGTGGAAGAAGGATGTGAAGTTTTCCTTGGAGATGACGGATATCAATATGGTCATAATGACGAATAAGCCATCGCCACTTACATCCATTAGCTCAGAAGCTAATAAAACAACCTTTGCAGCCTAGGAGCAGGCAAACAGGATGTATTATCTGACCATTAAGAGGTCAATTTCGGATCATCTACTTAGTAGACTGCCCGACACAAACATAGCAAAGGAATTCCTAAACAATATCTCCTAAAGGTGCAAGATCTCGTCAAATACTAAGATGAGTACCTTATGTAAGGAATTATTCTCCATGAGGTACACTAAAGAAGGGGGAGTACATGACTACATAATTAGGCTGGCACACTACTAGAATAAGTTGAAGGCGCTAGATATTCTAATTCCTGATGCATTAGTAGTGCACCAAGCTCTAAATGCACTCCCTTCAGAGTTTGATATTATGGTCACCACATATAATTTGGGATGAGGTTTGGGACATCAATGCTTTAATCGCCCGTTATGTTGGAGAGGAAGAGAAACTGAAGAACACTCCTCATACAACCTTTTTTGCAACTAAAGGAAAGGAAAAGGTCAAGCCCCAAAGGTTCGAAGGAAAGAAATCCAAAACCTCTCCATAATTGCATATTTGTCAATCTAGTATTGCAAAGTGTCCATAAGATATGAAGAATAAGAGATGCTTCTTCTGTAAGAAGAAGGGGCATAAGAAATCCTACTGTCAGAAATATAAAAGCCTAGAAAGTCAAACAGGAACTGTCAGGTAACTCCTTAGCTTACATGATTTATAAATCTAATTTTACTGTAGCCACATCTTGTTCTTAGTAACTAAATAATGGAGCATCTAATCTATTGCCTACATGATGTCTAGGTTCAGATAAAGGGGAGGAGAAACTGGTGGTTAGCAACAATAAGGAAGTTAGTGTTATGTATGTAAGGATGCATGTTTAAACCTTGATATAGGGTATGTGCTTGTATTGCTGTCTTTTAGACAAAATCTAATCTATGTATCAATCTTAGACAAAGAAGGTTATCGTTTTGTCATTGATACTTCAGTTGTAAATTTATCCTTCAATGCAAAATATATTGGAATTGCCTTCAAGTCATATGGATTATACAGAATGTGTCTTACCCCTCATGAGATATATGCTTCTTCATATATTGCTAACCTGTTACTCAAAAGAGACCTTTAATTAAAGAAAAGTTGTATTGATAGATGTTTAATTGATTATATTTTTGTCCCATATTTAATATATTCTTGCTTGATATTTTATAATTTTGATGTATATTTAGTACTTACTTTGTTTCAAGTGTGTTTATAGGTTTTAATTGCTTATGCGGACTTAAAAGAGAAGAAATTAGACAAAAATGCGAATGAAATAAGGAAAACAGCAATCTAAAAGAAATGAAAAACCATGCACTTTTTCAGGCTCGTGCACTTTTGCAATATCCGGCAAACTCTGATTATGCACTTTCTTATGCACTGTCATGCACACTAATGTGCATAATCCAAAAACCTAGATTTTTATATAAATTGGACGTTTCAAAGACAATTAGAAAGGGGAAAGTGGCTGACATTATCCTGAGACATTCAGAGGTCATTCCAGAGGTGATTTGGAGCTTACAAAGTGGAAGATGTGATTAAAAGATCCATCAGAATACAAGATCGGACTTCTACATTATTAGAATACGCAATAGAGAACAATCAAAAAGATTTAGAATTATAATTCTGATGTTTTCTATTCTATTTCTGTATATATAGATATTATTTCGTGTTCATCGAAGGGTAGCTAATTTTTCTATATTAGTACTTAGGTTAGATGAACCCTAGTTGAACAATTTGACATGTTTTGATTCTTTTGTGAATACAATTGTGGTTGTTGATTATTGCAATCCAATTATCCATTCTATTTACTGTCTATTAATCTGATTTTTGGACTTTAATATGATTTCATACTTAACGATTGAGAAATCCTAGGTTGAATAGATCTATGATAATTGGAAAGAGTTAATTGCAATCCTAGAAATAGGGTGACATAAATCTTCTAGATTAAAGTCAAACCTAATAGAGAGATTCAGAATACAGTAACATAATCCTATACGTTTTAGCCTGAGTAATTCAGTTAGAGACCTTAGAATTAGTTGTTAGTAAACTCAAGGTCAACTACTAGCATACCTTATGAATCTCCACATTCTAATAATTCAACGATCTAGTAATTCAATAACATAAAGAAATCAATCGGTTAAGGTTTAACGGTATCCGAAGCTTAGGTACTAATCATCTAATATCAGTAATTAATTTAGTGTCACCAATCCCTTACTTTAATTCACATTGCTTGTTAGTTTATTTGCTTAATTTTAGTTTCTTAAGTTAAAAACCATTATTAATTCGTAGGTGGATAATAGGATAGTAGTAATTACTAGTACTTACCGTCCTTGTGAGATCGACCTGCATTTTTCCGTACTAGTTATAGTTATTATTTGTATTTGTGGTATTAAATAATGACTAACACACTCTGGGTCAACCATAGACCACATTACCAAAGATAAAGTTGAGAGATTGATAAAGAAAAACATTCTCCTAACTCTAGATTTTGATGATATGAAAACATGTGTTGACCGTTGCATAGATAAGTTGATCAAGATAAAGAAAAAAGGGTCCACTCGAGCTTTTAATTTATTGGATCTCATACATACGGATATTAGTGGACCTTATACAGTTACTTTATGCAATTCTAGATATTTTCTAACATTTATTGATGATTATTTCCGCTATGGTTATATCACTTTGTTTAAGGAAAAGTATGAAATTCTTGACAAATTCAAGATCTTTAAGACTGAGGTTGAGAACTAATTAGAAAAACCCATCAAGATTGTCAAATCTGATCGTGGAGGAGAGTATTATGAGAAACATGATGTTTAGGGACCAAAAAAAAAAAGATTCATTTGCCAGATATGTGAAATAGTGACTCAGTTCACTATGCCAAATAGTCCTGAGTAAAATGGTATAGCTGAAAGACATAACCACACCCTAAAGGACATAATAAGATCAACGCAGAGCAGGACTAACCTACCTGATTATCTTTGGGTTGAAGTCATCAAGACGACATTATATATACTTAACAGAGT
>JAOQML010000004.1:20819977-20837906 GCA_027568935.1 Erythroxylum urbanii
CTATCCAAATGACTAATTCTAGTCATTTGGATAGTTGACCCTTACTGCTTATAAACCCTTTAACATTTTCATATTTAGTCAATATCAGATACTCTAATAACTTTCATTTACCAACCCTTTTGTTTCTACCACATTAGAAGATGGTATTAGCAAACTAAAGTTGTAACTGAGAAGATTGAAAGAGTAAGACTAATAGTGAAAATAGAACATAAGAAGGTTAGAAAATGGGGAGCTTTAACTTCATATTGACCCAACCTGGTTATGAAAACAAACTACTTTCTATATGTAGTGAAATGGTATGACTTAATTATATAGCATGAATAAATTTAGGTAATCATCTAAAATAAGGCATACAGATATTCTTTAAAGGCCATCCAGTTGATTGGATAATGAAATGAATAATCATATTTAAGAAGTAGTCACTTGTTATCTTACTGATTCAATCTTCTTTCGTACAGAAACACCTGAGTTCATATCATAATCGTACACAGATGATGGTGTCCGCAGTGAGCTATAAGAAAACCTCAAAATGCTGGAAGAAAACTCAGACGTTTTCAGATCTACAAAGTATACGGGATCAATGAAGTCAACAGTTTGACCATCTTTAAGCCTTGTAAGTGGCTCATCAATAGCTGGAAGGTGATAAACTGTTAATTTGGGCAAACCATTTTCACGCTCACACACAACCAGGTGATCAGCAAAAAGTTGAATATCCTGAATTTTTATGCTGCACAAAACCACAATAGTTTAAAACAAAACAAAAAATAATTGGATGGTGGACAGTTTACTGCACTAATCAGACACAAACATATCAAAAATAGCAGCAAATATAAATGATAACCAGGTTTTCCATGGCATAGTAATGGTTTTGAGATGAATATCTAAGAATGGATATAAGTTGAAGTAAATTGAATATTAAGAAAAGACATAAAGTGAACCAAAATTTCATAAGAAGCAAATATCACCTTTCTCTATGGGGAATAAGAACAGTAATTGCAGAAGTATTATCCACAGGACAGGCCAACAGCTCTGAGTTGAAATACTCATTACTTCTCCTCTTAATAAAGAAATGATTTCCGCGATGACTGACTGATGTATCAATACCAACTTCACGAGGTGTCAAAACTTTAAGACCGTCATCAGGTGTTGAAATGTCAATATAAAAAACGAATCTTGTTGTCTTGCTTTCAGATCCAATAAACAAAAACTTTTCACTTTCTGATGCTTGAAGATCAAGAGAAAACATATCATCTTTTTCCTCGTAAAGGCAGGAGTCATTGGACTGGTCTGTTCCCAACTTATGCAACCACACCTGTTAAAGGAATCATAAATAGATCAATCTATGCACAAAGATATGGTTGAAAAGGTTTCTCAAACTCTCGACAAGGAAAAAGTACTTCAATCTCTGTCCCGGTTCAACCCCAATACAAATCTCTTATATAGACAATGGGGCCACTAGCCAGTTTCAAAGATCGAAGAACATGATTATTAGGACATTAACATCAGAAAGGAGAGTTTAAAAAAGTAAAAGGATCCAAATCTTTTTCACACTAATTCATATGTTCAATTGTGAGAAAGTTTCTCAATATTTTGACTACCCTCAGTGTTGCTTAAGGCATGGTACAAATATGCATTGTTGTAAAGGTCATTCTCCGATGAATGATCACCTTCTAAAGATTGTGCTAGTGCAAAACCAACCATGATCTTTAATATGCAAACCTAGAAAAGAAATTGATTAAAGCAAAGTCTGTAGAAATCAAGTTCAAAAGCTTCTGGTTCTTATCTCTTTCAAAAGCTTCTGTTTCTTATCTCTTTCTTTCACCATAAAACTTTCTCCGTTGATGTTCAATTCTTGAGCTTGCTCTGGATGATATCAACCAATTCAAAGGTTTCTTGACTCCCATTCTGTCTCCTTGACTAAAGAGGAGCTCTTACATGCAAGTATTAGTAGTCATATTCTTTGGCTCCAGGAGCATGTTTCACTAAAGATGAATGATCAATCATTGTTAACTTATGATAACCTACAACTTAGGCTTGAGAATTAAAAGATCTCTTCACATGGTATTAGAGCCTTTATGAGTGATGACAGGTTCACGTTGAAGTCACATTGCCCTTATTCGTTCAGGATTTATGATTTATTGTGATTTGTGTTAGGCGGAATGTTAGATTAATTACTAGTAAAAATAAAGTGCTTCAGTCATTAATTGACACAAAAATCTGCTCCAATTTATTGCTTACATTAATTGCTAGTAAAAATAAAGTGCTCCATTCATTAATGGCCTCTTGAACGTGAAATGTAAGAGAATTGAACAATACCTTGTACGGCCGGTGGGTGTCATCCATTGTGATGTAAACCAAAGAATCATTCCCGGCCCACTCAAAATAAGATGTAGTGCCTGTTAGAGGCTTCCCAATAGGAGCTCTAGTTTCCGCATCAATGACAAAAACATCATAAATTTCATTTCCTTTGGTATCTTCTGCATAAGCAACCAGCTTATGATTTGGACTAGCCTAAGTAAAGAGAACAAACATATGAACAACCGTAGGACTCAATCCAAGAACAAAGTAAAAATTAACTGTTATTCACCTTCAAATAAGCAACTGAGTAATATTCATATGATTCAGCCTTAAGATTTTCGTCCAAAATAACATGTTCAGGAGGATCATTTGGTCCTTCTGGCATTACATCATGTACAGAAAGCGGAGCATCATGATTCGATACTTGTCGTCGGCAATGTTGGACATACTCTTTCCCCTCCAAGGTCCTTTTGTAATAGTAAAAAGGCCCTTTCCTTAGTGGGGCAGTTATGTCATCCTCCTTGATTCGTCCTCTTATTTCAGCAAAGAGTTGCTGCTCAAACTCCTTGGTTCCTAAGATGGTTATTTAGTAACCGAATCCAACGTAGACAAAGCGTTAAATCATAAATGTTGACCATATATGGAAACACACAAGTAATGATTGTCAAACGGCAACGATCTTATGTTGTTAGTGATCTGAATATAATATCGGTCCCAAATAACACATTTTGGTAATCACAGCTGAATCTTTAAACAGCCCAACTAAAAAAGATAAAAAGTTAAAAACTTTGCAATCAAAATGTGGCTTACCAGACATAACAAAATCGGTATAAGCATTCTCTTGACGTAGATAGGAAAGGATCTCCGGGTCGGAGCGAGAGTCGTCGCGAAGCCAGTAGTAGTTATCGAGCCTGGAGTCTCCGAACAACTCCATGACATGCTTCACCTTCTTGGCCACCGGAGGCGAGGTGACGGGAGCCGTAGTTGAAGACATCTTACGATGAAGAGTGAGTGCGGATAGTGAAGGGAAGAAGAGAGCTGGGAAACAGACGAGAGATAGGCTTGTGTTGCGTCTTGCAATGCCAAATAAATTGCTTTTGCTACTCAGAAACAAACTGTTACCCTTTAGCATCTCTTGGTTTGCTTTTTATTTTTTAATTATAATTATAATTATTTAATTTTGCGACAAGCTTTTGAGCAAAAATGGGAACTTGTTGGGACGACGATGACGAGGGAATGTTAGCGGACCAATGATGGGGTCGGGATGGGTTGTGCACCTGTGTTTGTTCCACATTTGTCGGGGAGGGCAGTCGGCCATCGGGATTGTAAAGGCCATCACCAACGAGATAAAAGGCATTTTAGGGATTGCTTTTGTTCGCAATAATGGAATCAAAAGCTTTTTTTCTTAGGACTTGCTTCCAACGCAATAATGGAATAAAAAACATTCTGCTGATAATTAACCATTTTAATTAGGGATGTTAATTTTAGCCCGATCTAATTTATTTTTGGCTCAAGTTGAGCATCACGGTGGGCCACGTGTCAACCAATGCAAGCGACGGACTCAATCCGACCCGACACGTGGCCCGCACTCTTTTCCCCAAAACGGTGTCGCTTTGTTTAAAACGACGTCTTTTTTATTCTTTTTTTAAAAAATCATTAACAGGCTGAACTGGCCCGTCCCCGATGACCTAGTGAACTATAAGGCAGGCCACGAGCCTATTAGCCTATCGGTGTACTTAGCCACAGGCCAAACTATAGCCCGCCATGACCATAAAATTAAATATTGACTTTTGATGCCTTAGAATTTTAATTAAAGCTTGTTCAACAAAGAAAATTGTATCATGAGATTAAACCATCCGATTGGATCTATAATGATCTTGCTCCAAATTTTATTTGCTTTTAGTGGGCGATCCACTCATTCATTGCCTTTAGGAGGAGTGACTCAATTAGAGAATTAATCCTCTCAAAACGTCTATTAATTTAAGATATTAAGACATTAACAAAACCTTTTAATCGTAGTATAAAGAATAAATATATTTTCGAAAAAAAAGAATAAACATATGAAACTTACAAATGTCAAATACGTTATTCACAAATTATACGGTATTTATAAGTTATTATATATACGGACTTACTTGAAATACTCTCAAAGGTGCATGACTACAGATTAATGTTAGGAGAATATCTAGAGCTCATAGATAGCTAAATGGTTGTAAAACACCACCATTCAGCTGCCATCTGCCTCCTTTCCATATTTCCCTACTTCAGGAAATTCTGCAAAATGCCAAACTCCACAAGCAAACTGCACGAGCTCTTTTTTTTTTCCAAGTCTCATCAATGTTATTATTGCGATTCTTGCATCCAACAAGAAGATAAACAAGTTGTTTTTGACTCCAAGGATCAGGTTATAATAGAACCCATATGTGAATCCCAACACGCAACAGTGATCAAAACCATCAGTTGCCTATCTTATTTTAGAAAAATAATAAAAATAAAGGCAAAGAACATTGAGAAGCAGACTAACTTTTCCGAATTTTGCATGACAAAGAACTTGAAGGAAGAATTATCTAATAAATAAACAACCCAAAAAGAAAACAAAAATGGCAAAACAGAATGCTACAGATCCCAGAATCAGCCTTTTAAATTGGATGGAGAATGTCATTCCAAGCAAATCAAAGGTCCCCCCACCTGTAAACATGTCTACATCGACGTATTCACCCTGGCTTCAATATGACAGCTCTTTCTCATTAACCAGTCAATACATCACAATTTTACAAATTGGCAATCATAAGAAATAAGGTACTCCGGTTCTGGGCCCCCTCATCTGATTGTTCTCCTCCGTTTCAGTGAAAAACTTCACTTCTCTCTCCTATGGCATCACACAATATAATGCATGTGAAAAACTCGAGCAAATGGTAAAGTAGAATACAAGGGATGATTTTAGCTTTCGTCCCAAATGATACAAGCAGATACGAAATTGACATTTATTTGCTAATTTATTTCCCAAGCTATCATTATCCTCACACTGCCATCTAAACACCAATTTCTCCAAACGCAGGTATTGAGGCAAAATAAATTAATATGAATATGCCTCTGTTTTTTTAAACATATTTTTATGTCTCCGATCTGTCTTCTACTTCTCTTTCTTCTTTTCTGGTTTTTCTAATCCATGCAAGTATATGAACTTTAGGCTTTGACAACACCAGTATGGAGAAATGTTTTTAAAACCAAAACAAAGTGAAATGATTAGCGTATATGGGAGATTTTTTTCTGCAGGATGCCCCCCATATTCAGATGGATATGAGGGTCTACTTATTTTATTTTGTTTCTTTTCTTCTGAGTACAAAGTTCTAACGTTACAGCTTCACAATTTCTATTTTAGCAGATTCTCTTTCCAACTGAGTAACTTCAGTTATCGTATACATTATCTATTGATCCAGCCCTACCTCCCAAAACAGTATCTAATGTTTCCCTCTCTTTTCCAAGAAAGCCAAATTAAATTTTATACTAGTTATTGATATTCCTAGGAGAAAGGACAAACTGAAGAACAGATGGCAGATCTAAGCTGCAATAACATAAAGGAGGACTCCTCACAGAGGTGAATCACTGGTTTCACCAGATCATAGTTAGGTGTGTTTAGGACATTAAATGGGCAAGTTTCTGATACTCACCATATTTTCATTGAAGCTCAATATGGAGGCCACATTCCCACAACGGTAACAATAATTTGGAGCTGACCACACCTACAATAGTTAAGGCTAGCATTAAAATTTATTTCACAAATACGTTTGGCCTCAACGAAAAACACAAATAGCTCAAAATCTTACTGTTACTAAGCCTTTATCTTGAAACATGTACTTTAGACCCTCTTGTACAAGTTGATGTGCTCGACAAACCAGATCAAGATTGTTAATGTGATTGAACTGCAAGTACACGGAAATAAAATGGATATAAGAAGGCAAAAAATCAAGAGAATTTTACCCTAATGAGATTTGTTAAGATTGGATTACCTCAGATGTGACTCTTGATCCAAAAAGCCAACCTGCTCCTCTGGGACTAACTGCCCATGTTTCAATATCTTCAGGATCACTCCACATCAGATCACAGAAAGGCCCTTCATGCGGAATTTCACAATTTCTTTCAATTACTCGTATCTGCCAAGAAATGGGAAACATTCATACCCCTTAATAGTAAAAAATGCAGCATGATACTCACGGATGCATGTTAGGAGCCAATGTGCATTTATGTATCACTGACTGTCTATATCTACCGGCATCAAGTAGACTAATTGGCACAAGAAATTTCCTTGGAAAGAAATTACTTATATACAGCTTTAGAAAAGCAAACCAAAACCAAAATGCATATGCTAGATGCAACTTTTTTTCCCCAGATATATCTAGCCTTATACTTTTGGAGCATAATATCCTGTCCTCTTTAGAAAATTAATAAAAATTTTCATACAAACAACATATCTCTACATTCAATAATGAACAATCGGCATCCACATATTCACAATTGTGTAATGGTGTTTCAGCAGTTGTCAAGACTCTCAAAATGGCATGTCTTTTCCCCTCAAACCTAGATGATGATATCCTAAATTATTTATCTAGTTAACCACCCATGCAGAGGGCTTTGAACCTAAATTATTTTCTTGAATATAAACAACACAAAGAAAATGAGGTAGGAAGTATTTCGTCAACTGTACATAGAAAGTCATATATAAACAAAATAAAACCCATTGCTCATATCTCTCACTCCTGTCCTTACTAGCAACCTACCCACTTCCTGTCTGGGTAAGTGTTTGTATGAACCTACCCAATTACAAGAGTCTATTTGAAAATGTCTTTAAAGACTTCAGATCAAACTCCTCAATTATCATAACCAAAAATGAAGAACTAGAATGCATTAGAAACTAAGGCAGACATATAAAGCCAAGATTTAAACAATATAATACTGTATATACAAAGTTTTCTAGATGAATAGTAAACAAAAAGATCAAAAGAACACCTGATCAATTGTTCGGATATCAGGAGAGAGACCTCCATGGACACAAAGTACCTACAGAATGAATAAGAAAGATAGCATTCAAACTTAAGGGTGGAAAGCCAGGTGCAAAAGCAAGATAACATGCTTGACTAAGAACAAATATCAGGAGGCGGATAAACGGAGAATGAGGGGCTTACCGTGCCATCTATGATTGCTGAAAGTGTCAAATAGTCAAAAACATCAGTACAGTACCGCCAAGCGTTGGCATTTCCGTACTTCCTTTGGCACTCGTCATAAAAACCATATACCTAAGAAACAATGCTGTTAAGATCAGAATTCACACAAGTCTACCACAGAAAATATGAGACTGGGAAATCAAGCATAAATTGTGAATTCCAATGCCCTTAGAAACCTTACTGTTCAATGGTGCAACCTATGAAGAAAGCAGAGGAGTAATGCTTAGGCTGACAGTACCTGAGTTAGTTGCCTGCTTTCATGATTTCCGCGCAAGAGTGTAATATTAGCAGGGTATCTGAAAACAGAAACAAAGAAACAGAATAGTTAATCAACTCATCAACAGATGCTTACTAAATATCTTTGTAGTAAAAACCTCAACAAAATATTAAGATGACAAGTAATTAATTATGACCAAATCTGGAAATTTGGAAAGACAATAACATCTCGGAGTTGGAGAGAGTCCCAACAGAAAAAGAGATATTTTACAGTTCTTCACCCTGAACTATTGCAGCACCAGCATTTGATATGTATCATATGATTTCTTCAACATCATTTCCTGGATAAAGAAGGTCAGCATCTTTCCTAGAGATCAACTAAAGTTCTTTAATTCATTTCTTAAGTAATATGATAATGAGTATCAGAAACCAATAGGGGATATACGAGTCACTTTCCTTCAAAGCATTGTACTGCATTACCTTATTTTTAACCTGGGAGATGTCTCGATATAAAAGGTTACCGTGATCCATTACATGAGTACCCTCCCCCCACCAAATACAAAAATAAAAGAGAACATCATGTACATACAGCATACGTGGTAAAAGGATCAAGAATGATGTCGAAGCCACATAGTCAAGCATGTTAAAGGGTGAAACTCATTTTACCACACACTTAAACACTCACGGAACATGTACAGATTGCATGAGTGGAATGGCCATAGCAGACACAAAAGAGAATATGGAGTAAGTTGGAATCAAATGATAGCGAGTGCAAAGGTCTACCTTGCTTTAAGAAGCAAAAGAATAGTGAACACTTCAAGGCTGTTGTAACCTCGATCAACAAAATCCCCCTGAAATATTTGTTAAGCTCTCATAAAATTAGCAGTTGACTTATTAGGAAATTAGCAGTTGACTTATTAGGACTTAAAACAGCTCTGGAAAAGGGAAGAATGAATTACCATAAATATATAATTTGTCTCGGGAACGTGACCTCCAGTCTGAAACAACTTCATTAGATCATGAAACTGGCCATGAATATCACCACAGACAGTCACCGGACTGTTAACAGGCTGCACATTGGACTCCTCAACAAGTATCTCTTTTACCTGTACCAGACAGAAAATTTGTAATGAATTAATCAAATCCCCGTCCAGGAACATGACCTTCGGTGTTAGCATCCTTAACAATAATTAAATAAACAAATATGCAATCAACACACATTTGGTTTTGGTACAAGAAGAGCAGCGAGGAGCCATAATTATCTACAAGAAGAAAGAAAACAAAGTCTATAAATCAACAACACAATTAAAAGCTCCCACAAAACCAAAATTAACCATTCCAACCCAACTGTTTATAAGAAAGGAACGCCTTTCCTCTTCTTCAAAGGACCTCTATTCTGCTCCTTCCACATTAAGCGAAATGTAACAGGATGATTCAATACGATGGTTTCCTATTTTTTTTGTGCAAAATCAGAACCCAAGCCCATAGGCCACTTTCGGTTTGCATGGACTGATGCATACTTCAGAATGAGTCAATTTCCACACCATATCAAGTATTAGAATGTTTCATCTCCACACCCGTAATCAAAGCACTAGTTATGTGCGTACACAGATAGCAAGAACGCACTGATATTCAAAACCCTAATAGCGATTATATCCCAAAAATGCGCTCATGAAAAACATGCATAACATAGATAACAGCTCAAATATAGGCTTATTAACGTAAAAATGAAAAAGTAAACTATAAATGAGAACCCTAGAGCGAGAGAGAGATTTACGTATTCGCATAGAAGTTGAAGCTCGTCCTCCAACAGATGTTGACCTTCTTTAACCTTCACTATCCACTGATCCAAATCCATCTCTCTCTCTGTCACTCTAGATTTTGATTCAGTTTAAGTTTCAATTCGAATAAAAATCCTCCAATCGCGAACAATAACAGAAAATCAAACAAAAACAGCTTTCCTTTTCCTTTCTCTGTTTTTCGCTCTTCACTTTTTTTCCCTACAGATCTACAATTCTCGATTTTATTTTTATTGTTTTTATCTCTCACTTTTTAATTTTCTTTTTCTCTTCCATACTCAAAATTAGACATGGTAAAGAAAAAGTCTGTCCGGCTAAAAGACATAGATTTGGTTCGAGTTGATTTCCATTCGGGTTGATTATACTCAATTTTTTTAATTTGAGCATAGGACCAAACAATGGTTTAGGTTTGGCGACCAAAATTAAGAATTTCGTATCATACCGGCCAATGTCGTTTAAATACTAATTAGTATCATGAATTTTAAAAAATTTGAGGATTGAAATGTAAAAAAAAACATATAATTGATAGAATATTTTTCTAGTTTCTATTCCCCTCCTTGTCGCAACTGCCCCTCTCTACTTCTCCCTCGTGACCTCATCTCTCTAATTCAAAATGGGAATTGAACTTTATGAGATCGAATCTCTCGTTGTTTCTCAGTAGCTCAGTGGTAGAGTGATCGGCTATTAACTGACTGATTGTAAGTTTAAATCCTACTTGGGAAATTTTGATTCATTTCAGATTCAAGAATTCGGAACACTTTTCCCACATGATTTATTACAAGAAAAGGGTAATCTAAAACTTCTAGTTGTCAATTATAAACTAATTCGGAGAATTTCGGACACAAGTATTTAATTAGTTCGGACTTGCTTAGTGTTGATTTGGGACCAAGACAAAATAGGTTTTTCGATTGAAGAGGCTCACTCTTCGTTTGTTGAAGTAAGTACAAATGGTCTTATTCGTGATTTCTTAAGAATCCACTTAATGAAATCCTTTTCTTTACTAGTTAAAACGACAAAAAGTGCAGCTGATTCAATCCAACCTATTCTTGAAATAAACAACCCTCACACACTCTCTTTCCAAAAAAATCAATACACCAACTGCTACACTTAGATTTATTGGATTTATTGCTAAAATATCGGTATTAAACTTGAAACTCCCGACAGACAACCAATAACCCAAAGACAGTCGTCTCAACGTCAATGACAACCTCAGCCATCACTAGTCGTGCCATCGCTATCGTTGTCAGTTGCCATCACTGGTCATTCACAACACTATCGCTCACAACACTATCGCTCACAACACTGCCAATCGCCATCCATCGTCGCATCACATCATCCTCTTGTGTTGTAAAATTGTAGTGTTGTGATTTGTGAGCTTAAGCGAACGTTACATTTTGCTAGCAAAAATTTGCTGGAAGTGAAATTTTGTGTGTGTGTGTGTGTGATAATTGAGGAATTGATAATGTGATTTCTTGTGTTGTAGGATTGTGGATTTGTGGTGTATCATGTATGAATTGTGAATTTTGAATTTATGATTATGGAATCGTGGAATGAAAGTTTGAATTTATCTTATTCATAAAAATGAGCAGTGTTCAATGTTACTTAAAAATTAAAATTAGTTGTATTTTTTACTTTCCGTGATGATTGGGAATTGAAATTTTGAATTGGATTATAAATTTGAGGTTAACCATTTGATATCTGAAATTTGGAATTAGATTATCAATTTAAGTTTGTTCTTATTTAAAATTTGGGATTGAGATATGTTAAAATTTGTAAATTGAGTTATATATTATAAATTGAACTTTGTAATCGTCAAAATGGATTAATTAATATATGCTTAAATTATATGATTAGTAATTATAAAAATTGAGTTATAATTGTGAGTTTTTGACTATGCGTGGATATTTAATCAACTAATCAATAATCATACAAAATAAATTATAGTTAAAAGTTTATGGTTGAATAACATAATTATAGAAAATATGTTATAGATGTGAGTTCATGTTTAAATTATGAGGTCACACAAAATAAGTTATAGTTATAATTTTATAGTTGAATTATGTAATTACATAAATTGAATTATAGATGCGAGTTTATAGTTGAATTATGTAATAGTGCAAAATAAATTATAGTTGTAACTTGAGGGTTTATGATTAAATTATATAATCATACAAAATAGGTTATAGTTTTGAATTTATTTTTGAATTATATAATTACACAAAATAGTTTATAGTTATGATCTTATGTTTGAATTATGTAATTACACAAACTAAGTTACAGTTGTGCAAATGCAGCGATTAATGTATATATTTAATGTTTGAGTTTAGAAAGAAACATAAGTCATTAAGAAATTATTATTGATCTATTTCTTCATGTTTTTGGTACAAAACTTTATTTTGATATAAAGTTATTATATTAATTTTGCTATATGTTTTCATTTATTTTTATAGATAAATGAAAGGAATTTCAAGTAATCTTGATAATTCAATCACTTCAAGAAGATTCAATGATCCAACTTGAACTCATGTTGGATTGATTCTTGAAATAAGGAACTATACCATTTGTTTGTATTGTAACAAGCATTTGAAAGATTGAGGAATCACCAGATTAAAGAAGGACTTGGTTGGGGTCAAAGGTGATGTGGAGTTGTGTAAAAAAGTGAGTCATAATGTGAAATGACGAATGAAGAATTTGGTTGAAGAGTATCAACATAAGAAAGATAGAAGGCAAATATTGAATCATGAAATTAGCAGTGGAAGTTCTTTTATTGGCGGTCAAGATGATAGTAGGGATGTTTAAGGTGGTCGTATTCTTACCTAATAAGAAGGAAACGTTAATGTTAGGAAAATAAGAAGATATGTGCTTAAATTTTTTTGTACCACAAACAACTCCTAGAGCTTAGCCTTCAATCTGTAGTTCCTTACAATTTAAAGAAGCGACTTGACAATGGCTAGATGGTGGTATAATTATAGCATTCAGTGATGCTCAGTCTTATTATTATCAACCTATTGTAGATGTTATTGCCTCTTACCGTCCAAGATATAAGCTTCTTTAATTGATGACTACGAAGGTAAACTTTTGAGTAGCTTTGTTTATAAAATAAAAAGTTATTTGGATGAAAGAAAAATGACTTAGGCTACTTTTGAGCGTTAAATCATGTGTGATAGTTAGACAAATAGAAGACAAGAATTTATTATTAATTTTTTGGTTTATTCTACAAAAGGACAATGTTTTTAGAATCCATTGATGCATTTGGCCTTTTTAGGAACGTTGATACTCTATTTCAAATGTTTGACAAAGTTGTGAATGAAGTTGGGTAAGAAAATATTGTTCAGTTCATTATTGACAATGATTATGCTTATAAAGCAGATGGAAGAAGATTGCAAAACAGGTATAATTTTTGTTATTAAACACCTTGTACTGCACATTGCGTTGACATGATGTTAAAAAATATAGGAGATGTTAGATATTTTCCTATTATTGATGAGACTGTACAAAAAGCAAAAAAAGTGACCAAGTTCATCTACGACTACAATTGTGCATTGGTCCTAAATTTAATGAGAAAGGATTCCACAAATGGTAAGAATTTGTGTCGTGCTGGTATTACAACATTTACAACTAATTTCTTATCATTTTAAACTTTTTTCTGATGAAGGAGGAGTTGAGGCAAATATTTACAAGTGATAAGTGAGTAATATCTCGTCATGTTAGATTTAATGTTGGATTGGAGGTTTCTAGAATTATACCTGAAGATAATGAATTTTTGTCCCAGTGTTAATTTGTCATTCAAATTTGTGAGCCTTTAGTGAGGGTACTTTATCTGCCTGATAGTGATGAGAAAGTAACAATGAGTTATTTTTATTATGCCAAAGAGATGACGAAGAAAGTAATCAAGGCTAATCTGAAAAATAAGCTTTCTTTGTACACACCTTATCTTCAGACCAAGTTTTAAAAGAAAACTGAAGTTAATAGAGAAATATTATTAATTATTACAATTACTGTTGCTCCCGAGATAAAATAAGATCTCTTAAACTCACAAATGAAGATTTATAAAGATGTTTCTAATGATTGCTTATTATTATTTGTCAAAAAATCCACTTTTTACATATTAAAAATTAGTCATTACTTTATTATGTTTATAATGTTACTTTTATTGTCTTACAATTGCTTGATAGGTCTAATTCGAATTCTTAGTCAATGTGTGAGTACAACAAGATGTGAAAGGAATTGAAGCACATTTGAATTCATTCATTATAAGAAAAGGAATAACTTGGAATACAAGAGATTAAACGACTTAATCTTTGTTTAATACAATTTAAAGCTTCGAGAAAGGTATGTTATTATCATTATTAAGTTAGATATAGTTTCTTGTTATTTCTTAATAATTTAATGTTATTTGTTTACTATGACTTTTAATAGAACAAATAGCTTTGTAGATTTAATTTCCCTTGATTATATCGATCTTTTAGCATATTAGGTTTATAAGGAACCAGGTTTGATAGATAAGAGTGACTTGTAAAATAATATTGGCTGGGAAAGTATTGACTTGTCATTTAGTGCGATGAATTTGAATGATGGTGATGATAAGACTCCTCTCAATAATGAGAAATTTATACCAAATGAGAATTAAAGTTAATACAATTTAAGCATATATTCGATTGAATAAAGTTCCCAATTTTTATTTCTCCTCTTTTTAATTTCACTTATTTTATGTATATGTTAAACTCTATATATATAGTATAACAAAAAATTGTAAATTTTTTGTATTTCAGGTTTCACTTATAGTTTTTCTTGACATGAATTATTCTTGTAAATTATAATACTTAGAGAGTCATTGATATTTATTCTTTTTATTTGATGTTTTGATATAATATTTTTTATTATACGATAAAATTGTAACATTTAAAGTACTTTGTATTGTCCTTAATTTTATATTTGTATAATCTTTTTTTATATTAATTATAATTATTATTTATATTTGACTATTAATATTAATAAAAATAAATAACTTATTTTAATTTTAATTTTTTATTATGATTTTTAGAGATATAGTGTATATAAAATTATAAGGTATACATTATAATAAACTAATTGACTGTTTTCGAAATTTTAAAAAATTTAGAGACTATTTGATAAATTTAAAAAAAATTATCCGAAATGATACCCAATATTGATTGAAACCGGTAAGTATTATACCAGAATCCAATCCAGTACTTTGTCCGGTATAGTATTCATAACATTGATTCAAATGTTCCCAATTCTAAATCAAAAGATGTTTAAATATAATTAAAACTTAGGTGGAGGATTAACTGATTTAATTAAAAACCCTTTTTTTCTTGAATCAGAAGAGATTAGCACTAACCTACACTACTCAAACTGTAAAGAGGATGTAACTGCTTTAACAACAACGTTTACAACGAGTGACTAGCCAATTAATTGAATGTTTGGATAAACTCTTTCCACAACTCTTGCAAAAGTATTATCCAGAATGCTTGATTGAGCTCTTGCAAATGCCTCAAAATAACTGAAAAGTGAACCTCGTTAAAAGCTGCTATACTCACTGCAAGAAAGAGACATTGATAAGGTGATAGGTGACCATGGTGTTTCAAACTATCAGAATGGTTTTGATACTAACTAACCTTGATTCATTGCTTGCACACTAAATAATTTGCAGTTGCATACGCACTAAAAGTGCTAGAATATGGAAATCGAGACCACTAAGGCCTAACTAGAAAGAATTCTGTCAATATGTTCCAGATTCAAATTAATAGCAACTAAAAAGGCTATAATTTACATTAGTCTTGCTGACAGGGGATGTACATTAGTCTTGCTAATTACTGACAGGAGATGTACGTCAGTCTTGCTAAATAATAAGGCCGAGTTGAGTGGGTTAATTAAAGGGCAAACATCAAATGCAAAATTTAACATAATCAGCAGCTATTGGAAATAAAATAAGAGTAGGCTGTAATGTATTGGCCAATTCAATGCATCTATGAATGCACTCGTAAAAAAGAAAATTGGTCAAGAAGTTAAGATGGGCGTAATCAAACAATGTCGTCCTAATAAAAATCCTGCTAAGATGCAAGACTCCAAAAATATGCAATTTTATTTATTTTTGAATTTTATTCCTAATTAGTAGAAAAGCGTGGAGCATAAGAGACGTACAGTAAAAACGATTTAGCCTCAATAAATCAAAAAATAGGTTCAACCAGGGATGCAAAATAGATAAAAGAGAATGCATGAACCTGACTTGGACATTCCTTAAAAGGTTTATCAACTTTTTAGTGTCATAAAAGGAATAATGCCAGACAGGTACAAGAAACCTTCCAAAATTTAATTTAAATCAATTATGCATCATTAGTTACTTTTCAACATCTTAGTTGGGAAATTCTCTTCACAGGGGATGTGTGATATAGTGCTCTCAGAATGCCACTTATCCAAGACATTACAAGAATTAGCCTTAAAATTCCAGCTATACAAAAATTGAAATTTCAGCATTCCCAGCCAAAATTCAACCTAGAAAGTTGATATTCCAGCAGCCTAATATCAACCATATTTCTTAATTTTGTGATTTTTAGCTATTAGTTAATAATTCTTCTATTTGTCCTACAGCATGCAGACTCCATTTTCTTTCCTCTATTTCCTTAAATTTTTTCCCAATAATTTTAATCACTCTTATTGGGTAAATCTTATTGATTAAAAAAATTGTGTATATCTAATGTGTTGTTCTTTCCTTTGTCTAGTGTGCTTGTCTGTCTAAGTTCTTCCAATCTCCACCAAAGTTACATTACTCTTGGTACAAGTTTCTACCCACTACATATGGCGCTTTTCATACACAAAAGAGGCATGGTTGTATGATTACTTAAGATAGTTGTGATTGGATTCAAGTTAGGTAATGGCATTATCATAATTATTCACTTCATTGAACTAGAAAGGTTATTAAAAAACAAAGGGCAATTGAATCAGTTTTAAGAAAGGTTGGATTTAATGATATAGGTGTTAATGGAGATCAAAATATCATAGTTGTAAATTACGGAGAAAGATAAAAACTAGTGCCACTAAATCTTCCTCATGATGTGGAATTTCATATATTTGCTTTAACAAGGCAAAACAATGGGAAAAAGATGGAGGTGAGTGGAAGGAAAGGAAGTCCAAGAGATAGTTTCAGTGGTTTTCTGGAACAGTTTGGATTTGAATTTTAAATAAATGGAATGCTTACTTCTAACTTTTGAAGGCTTTCTTATTCACTATTTTAGCCAATTATTCTCTAACAACCAGCAAATAAATTGTCCATCTTCACTAACATGTTCACGCAGATAAGAAACTGTTACACAACAGCAGCAACAATCTCTGTCCCTCTCAAATGAAAGCAATTCAGCAATTCCCAAGCATGAACATTGCTTCAGTTTTACAGAATTCAAACTTGCGGCCAATGGTGAGAAGTAACGCAACCACAGAAAAGGAAGTATAGACAGAGTAGTTGAAGATACCTGGTGGATAAGTACCGATACATGCCAAAGGCAGCAATTTTTGTGCCAAAAGTTGGTAAGCCTAAAAGGAAAAAATAAAAGATGTTAGAACATAACTGATGTATAAACTAGCTCTGCGGGGATTTTTCACAAACACCAGGTACCATATCTTACAAGACTCTAAAAGGAGAGAATCTGTTATGTTTCACAGCTGAAAAGTAAAAATATCAGATTTAGATACAAAATTCAAGACATCAAATCTAATCAAGTACTAATCCTACATGAAACAAAACCTTATAGATAAAATATACTAAATACCAATCCCGTAAAATGATTACAGGCCAAAGAAAACAAACTAATGCAAAAATAAAGATCTACCACCGTGGTTTTGGAGTAGAAATAACAGGACTCTGTAATTTTGTGAGCCATTTATTCTATCAGAAAAAAGTTAACAAGGAACTAGAATTGCCAAATTATACACCATATGAAATGATGGCATTGCTTAGGTCTATGTAAAAAGTACAGTTTCTTGGCTTCTATCTGACATTGAAATATCTCATGGAGTGACAGCAAGTAACTGCATACATTGCATAAATTGACTTGTGCTCTAGGATATGTATATTGCATAACAATTTGAAAACAATGACCAAACTCAGCACTGCAATATATTGCAAATGCTCAAGCTTTCATAATGTTTTCAACTTGTCATGTTGTACACAGCCACATTGCAGAAATTCTAAACAGAACTGCAATATATTGCAAATGCTCAAGCTTTCATAATGTTTTCAACTTGTCATGTTGCACACAGCCACATTGCAGAAATTCTAAACAGATGTATATTATTCTCCATATCTTACTAGGTCAATACATAGGTACAAGTATATATACAAATAAAGAGGGCTATTCTAGGAAACTAATATCTGTA
>JAOQML010000004.1:20844364-20855304 GCA_027568935.1 Erythroxylum urbanii
GATGTTGGAATATAGGGAACACAAATTAATCCTTTTTCAATCTTCTCCTTGATGAAATGCTTGTCAACCTCAACATGCTTTGTTCTATCATGAAGAATAGGGTTGTGAGCAATTGAAATTGCAACATTGTTGTCACAATACACTTTCATAGGAACTAAAATAGGAATTTGCAATTCCTCCAGTATCCTTGTAATCCATAAAGCTTCACAAATTCCATGTGCCATTGAACGAAACTCAGCTTCGGCACCGCTTCTTGCAACAACACTTTGTTTCTTTCTCCGCCAAGTTACCAAGTTACCACCAACAAATGTGCAATAACCTGAAATCGATCTTCTATCAGTTGCACTCCCTACCCAATCAACATCAAGATAGACTTCAACTTGAAGATTGTTCCGCTTTCGAAACATTAAACCCTGCCCGGGAGTTCCTTTTAGATATCATAGTATCATATATACAACATCCAAATGTTTTTCGCCTGCAGAATGCATAAATTGACTCACTAAGCTCATGACAAAAACTATATCAGGTCTAGTGTGTGACAAATATATTAATCTCCCAACCAATTGCTGGTACCTGTACTTATTAATAATGTTTTCATGTTGAACTGGTCTAAAATTTACCCCAGTTTCAACAGGAGTATCAGCTGCCTTGCAACCTAGTAATTTGGTCTCATTCAATAGGTCCAAAATATATTTCCTTAGATTCATAAATATTCCATTCTTTGATCTAGCAAACTTCATTCCAAGGAAGTATTTGAGAGGTCCAAGGTCTTTAATTTCAAATTCTTTGGCTAATCTCTTCTTCAACTCTACTATTTCGAACACATCATCTCCTATTATGATGATGTCATCTACGTAAACAATAAGAATAGATATCATACCTACCTTGGACCGCTTGTAGAACAATGTATGATCAGCTTGAATTTGACAATAGCCACAACTCTTCACAGCCCTTCCAAATCTATGAAACCATGCTCTAGGGGACTGTTTTAGGCCATATAATGACTTCTTTAGCTTGCACATATTATTTCTCCCATAGGTATCCTCAAATCCTGGAGGTATGCTCATAAAGACTTCTTCTTCTAAGTCTCCATTAAGGAATGCATTTTTTACATCTAGTTAATGTAAAGTCCAGTCAAAATTTACAGCCAAGGATAACAATACCCGAATAGTATTTACCTTTGCAACAGGAGCAAACGTCTCTTGGTAGTCAATACCATAGGTCTGAGTGAACCCCTTATTAACTAATCTTGGCATCAGCCTTTCCACATTGCCATCAGCCTTAAACTTAACAGTGAATAGCCATTTGCAGCCTACCAGCTTTTTATCTCTACGGAAATTCACAAGTTCTCGATTTCTATTCTGCTCAAGTGCATTTAATTCTTCCATAACAGCTGATCTCCAATTCAGAACTTGAAGTGCTTCCCGAATGTTTCTTACTACAAACAGATTAGTAATTTTAGAGATGAAGGATTTATGTATGTTTGATAGTTTCCCATAAGATAGGTACTTTGATATGGTATGGTTGGTGTAAGCCCGTTTGCCCTTTCTAAATGCTATGGGTAGGTAATTATCAGCAGAGAGTTCAATAGAAATATCACTAGTAATTTATGGGTCAGTAGGTATAGATTGATCATTACTAGGCACAATAAAGGGTAAAGTAGCAGATGGGTTACTTGAATCGTCCCCAGGTTCATTCTTCGAGGGTTTTAAGAGGCCGTGCATTGTTGAGGTAGGTTGTTCTCTACTTCTCAATTGAGTCTTCCTATTAGTTAAACACAAAGCTCAGTATTCCGTTCCTAGTATTTCTCCCCCTGTGGTTGAATCAGGATTAATTGGCATGGACAAATTAGGAGTAGTATCTTTGGATTCCTCATCAAGAATTATATTATGATCAATAATCACAATAGGTAGGGGGTTGGGAGTAATAGTAGCATCCCAAAAAATTTTTCCTTGAGGAAAAATTTTCTGCTTCATTAGAGTTCCCCCTTGAAGGAAAATTTTTTTATGTTCTAGAAATGTGAAATCCATGGAGACGTCAATTTTTTGTGTTAAAGGGTTGTAGCACTTATAACCTCGTTGACTAGGAGCATACCCAATAAAGACAGATTTTTCAGCTCTTGGATCTAGTTTTGAATTTCCCCTAGTCGGGTTGTAAACATACAGTGTACACCCAAAGACCCGAAGAGGAAGAGTAGAGTAAAGCCGCTTTTCAGGAAAGCATTGTTTAAACACATCTAAGGGTGTAGCATAATGCAAAACACGACTGGGCATTCAATTAATTAAGTATGATGCAGTCAAAAATACCTCACCCCAAAGGTATTTTGGCACATTCATTGTAAACATAATGGACCGAGAGACTTCTAGTAAATGTTTATTTTTTCTCTCGGCAATACCATTTTATTGAGGAGCGTTAACACACATAGATTGGTGAACAATGCCTTTAAACTTAAGAAATTTTCCAAGGACTTCATTAAAATACTCGGTACCATTGTCAGAGTGAAATATGCCAATGTGTGTGTGAAATTAAGTTTCAATCACGGTATAAAAATTTTGAAAGATTTGAGCAACTTCATATTTTTCACGCATCAAATGGACCCAACATAATCAAGTATGATCGTCGATAAAAGTTACAAACTATTTTTTTTCGGGAAAGAGTTTTAACACAGAACGGGCCCCAAACATCACTATGAATTAAGTAAAATGGTTTGGAGGGTTGATATGGTTTTATAGGGTAAATAGTCTTATGAATTTTGGATAAAATGCAATGTTCACAATGAAGTTTTGAACAATCTACAAATTTAAACAAATGAGGTCATAGTCTTTTGAGATCAGAAAAATTAGGATGTCCTAATCTATTATGCCAAAGCAAAATCTGTTCTTTAGCAGGGGTAGAACAAATACTACTTAAGCCATGAGCTTCTTTATTCTTCAAATTGTCATCAACAAAGGAGTAGAGACCATCTATCAACTTAGCTTTGCCAATCATCTTCCTCGAAGTTAGTTTTTGAAAGACAAAATATGAGTCAAAAAATGTAATGGTACAATTATAGTCACAAGCTAGTTTACTCACAGATAGCAAATTACAAGCTAGTTTTGGAACATGAAGGACAGATTTAAGGCAGATATTAGAGGATAGAGTTATTGAACCTTTGCCAGCTACAGCAGAAAATGATCCATCTACTATACGAATTTTCATAAGTATGAAATAAATTAGAAGAACAGGTCATATGGTCAGATGCTCCTGAAACAATGATCCAAGGAGCAAAATTGTACGGAAAGGAACATGATAAGGCATTAAAATCACTACCAGTTTGCGCAACAGAAGCATTAGGGGCACTTGAGGATTCAGATTTGGGTTTTAGTAGCTTCAAGATGTAATTAATCTGCTTTTGAGAGAACTGTCCAGAATCTACCTCCTGGGCTGATGGAGTTTTACTTGATTCATTGTGAGCTGAAGTTTTATTAAATTTTCCTTCATGCGATCCCTTCCAATTTGTAGGCTTTCCATGGAGTTTCCAGCATATTTTACGAGTATGACGAGCTTTATTGCAATAGTCACACCAAACTCGTGACTTTTCCTTAGTCTTCTTAGTACAGCCAGCAGCATTCCCAACTACTAAGGCTGTGTTTTCAATAATAGGTGTAGGATTTCGTTTGCCAAGCATCACAAACCGTCTACTCGCTTCACGTCGGACTTTTGCAAAGACTTCCCCAATGGATGGAAGTGGTTGTCTTCCAATAATCCTGCCTTTAACCTCATCAAACTCAACATTAAGTCCAATTAAGAACTTAAAAATTTCGTTATCCTCTATTGTTTTTCAAAAATAGTTACAGTCATCAAGGGATTTCCATTCATAGCCATTAAACAAATCCAAGTCTTGCCATATACGTTTCAGGGAATTAAAGTACTTAGTGACACTATCCTCACCTTGGCGGATCTTACCCAATTTGATAGTTAGTTCATACACCTGGGACTGGTTTCCCAAGTCAAAATACATCTGATTCACTTTGTCCCTTAGCTTCTTAGCTGTGTGGTAACACATATTGTTGGAGCTAATATCCTCCTTCATAGAATTTACCAACCATGTCATAACCATAGAATATTTAGCATTCCATATTCCGTGTGTAGGATCATCAGCCGTAGGTTCCTTCTTGTCACTGGTCAAATATCCAATCTTGCCTCTACCACGAATGTACATTCTAACCGATTGGGACCAGCGAAGAAAATTCTCTCCATTCAATCGTATAGTAGTGATATGAATGGAATGAAAATCTAAGGTAGGATTATGAGGAGGAGGTGTTTGAAGAAATGGGTTAGAGGATTCAACAATGTCAGACAAACATGGTTGACATAGATGGGTAGGATTATAGACAGTAAGTAGCGGCTAGGTTTTAGGGCTGTTCAGGTATTCTCTGATACCATGCAGAAATTCTGAACAGAACTATATTATTCTCAATATCTTACTAGGTCAATACATAGGTACAAGTATATATAGAAATAAAGCGGGCTATTCTAGGAAACTAATATTTGTACATAATATCCTAATATATGTACATAATATCCTAACTGAACTGATTTGCTAACTTTTAGGAGTCAATAATATCTAGGAGATATCCAGTTGGATATTTCCCAACACAACATCATCTTGGAATCTATTAAGTTTTATGCCACAAAAAACACCCCAGGACATCTAAGGAATTCAACTGCACAAGCATATAATCATTAGACCTATTAGCTTGCTTCCTAATGGTGCCAGTTTCATCTTATATGATAGGATCCACCAATATACAATATGTACATGATTCTTCTATAATGTCCCAATTAGATCCTCTAAATCTTTCTTGAAGAAGAATAATTACATAGGAAAATAAGATTGCCAACATGTTTCTTGGATCACTTTTCACTTCTATGTTATAGCTACGTAACTTGCAGATTCGACATATCCATTTCAATAGCCAATAAACGCCTTCTTCAACTCTTAAATGTGCTAAAAATTCTTCCATAAGACACAAGCAAGAGAAATAAATTCGGACAAAGAAGACAGCAAAATATAAAGTTCTAATCACCAAAAAATCATATGATGAACACAAATTTAACAGAGTGCAGCAGTGCAGGGACATAATCAACTCAGATACTACATCCAAATAGAAAAACAGCTTATGCAACCCAATTTATTGATTTACAGGTCACTTACTATGCACTGAAAGATAAATGGTCCTAACCCTCTGGTCTGAGTGCACAAAGAGATGGGCACATCAAAGGAAGAGGAAGAATTGAAAAGGAATGACGGTGAAAGAACCACATGCCATGAAACATATCACTTGCTTGACCAAGAAAAATTTCACGTAGCTTCGGTGTTGAAATGTTAAACAACCAGAATAGCATACCTCAACTAATGGGTAAGTTTCTCTGAAAATGTAGGTTGATCCCTTTCAAATGGAATGACATAATGGTGGCTGTTGTCCACCCACCCTTAGGATAATGATTAGAAGAGACTGTAATTCCATCCAAGAACCATTGGATAGAATCCCATATGAACTAAGTGAGTTATACCGGACAGGCATTAAGTAGCACACCCATGTGGTATAAGAAATGGAAGAAGAGAGGGACAAACCTCCTCAAGCTTGCAAGAAAGCAAGTAAGAGGGTAGAGATATGGAGAGAGAGAGCAATAATCGCACAAAATTGGAAATTCGTACCAGGTTCCATTTAAACATGGCTAAGATAAACATGAACTTCTACATAAATAAAGGGATGGCCAAAAGGACCAGGCTCTTCCTCAGAGAAGCAAGAAAAGCCAAATAACCAAACAAACAACTAAAGCTAGTATTAATGATGTTGAACAGAGTAACCACATGGTAGGCATCAAATGAAATACATGTCTAACACAGAACTCGGTAATATTTCAAAACAGTTGTGAAACCTAACCTAATGCACAACAGCATGAACAACTCAGAAAAAATGCAGTATAGTAAAAATCCAGAATTAGTTATTAAGTTATAGAAACAATAACCTGAACCAAAAGAAAAGGTATGAAAAGGTTCATAAATGTCCCAAGTTTTACATAACTAGCTTCACGAACACCAACACAAGTGTTGGCCAAGTTCATTTGAGCTACTAAAAATGAAACTGTGATCATCATTTCAAAAGCTAACAACATTTTGAAGGCAGAATGAAATAAAGATTGAAAACTAAGTGCTCAAGAATCCAAAGCATACAACCTTTCATAGGTCTTACACAAATATGTTTTGTTATGGATTCAATCTAAAGTATATAAAAGGTGTTTTCGGGGTCAACGATGTATCTAAGTTTTCCTTTCAAGGTCACAAGCTCGGCAAAATAAGAATGACAAATTTTATTAATGTTAGAAGTAATATGACCTTAATCCCACTAAAATGAAAGTCATTATTCACTACACAATTTCGTCTTTAGGCTTTTAGGATTATAGTTAACAAGTACTTCAATAATGCAGTCTTAGAATTTTCTTTTGCTAGTCCTTCCCGTAACCACCTTACTAAGGAATGCTTTCCTCTAGTACCAGGCTCAGCAAAATAGCCCAAGCCCGATCAATCCTGGGATGGGCCTGTAAAAAATTTTGGGTTGTTTGCAGCCCCGTCTCTCTACCTAGTACAATCTTTAGACCACACATCTCTTTCTTACATCTTTTCAAATATCATAAATGATCATTTTTTACACAATAGAACCAATGATATTCAAACCTTTTTTATCTTCTCCTGAAAATCCAGTAACTTAGTTGAAATCTAAACCACTACAGGAGAAAATTCAGTTCACTTGCAACTTCAACACGTGTGACAAAGAGGGGAGGAAATACTCCAACAAGTATGCAGCAACCTGACATCAAATGGCAATTCCAAACTACTCAAGTTAGCCCTGAGGTCTATGTAGCATGGCAGGAATGAAGCATAAGGAGATTCAAGAATGAGCAACAAACCAGGACAGCTTTTTACACAAAAGCACTTGCAAAGATAAAGGAAAACTACTTGTTAAGCTTAGGGAAGAAGAAAACAACTAGCATAGTAGCCACAAGATGCGGAGTTAATTAATTGTAAGGTGCATCACTCTGTCAATCTCTCAATTTGTTGATTAGTAGCTCCACTAAGTCAGATTGAATGCAAATTATAGTGGTTTGTATTATATCGACCATCCCTCTCACTTTTGTACTATAATGGTTTGGTCCGTAAGCTTTTCTCCTTGTAAATTGTAAGGCATTGCCTCCAATTTTGGCGTACAATACTTTAATTTCCATAAAAAAATGTAAGCCACTTTTGAAGCCTCAACCATAAAATTGTTTGTGGACTAGCTGGACTCTGATTGATTGCTAGAAAACACAAGCCATAGCTTATCATTACATCACTCATATCATTCAGAATTCAACAATAGAAGGTTTTTGAGGCATCAGCTTATGGCCCAAAAGCTAAAGCTAACCCAAAGTACAGGAATGAGCTGCAGGGAACCTATAATTAGAATATTTTATTCTGAATACTTAAGAGCATTACTAGAAGATGTGTCATGCTAATTTCTACCAACTAGGTCTCACTTTAAAATGCAGAGAGAAGATAGAATGCCAAGGAAATACAATAGGAAAAAAAAAAGCCAATGTCAATTGGGTATCAAAAGCGTACCACTTAAATGAGGTAATAACCAAACAAAAAATTCGGGTCCAGGTAATGCTTCTAAAGCAAGTAAAAGACCAATGACAAACATTATATGCATTAACAGTTCTCTAGATCCGATAGAACTAGGCCACACCTACAACAAAATACTAAACAAGATAACAATTATCTCCTGACATGTACTCCAAAAATAGATATAAAAGTAATTGAACCCCACTAATTGATGTAGACTGAGAAAGGGAAATCCAAAATTTTAGGGAGATTGAGGATGACAACCAAAAACTAATTCAACAGAAGATGAACGTACAGTGACCAATGATATAACTCAATTAAGTTACATTGCACCTACTGAAAACAAAAAGAAGAAAAGAACTCAGACCAGCCCCAGCAACAAAATGGAACATCATAGGATGATTTAGTGCGTTGTAATTCAAAAGGTTACGTAGCCTTAAAATTTCATATGCTAGAGGAAAATTGACTCTTGAACACATAAGATCATTAGTTTTAAAAGTTAAAGCAAGCATACATGAGAGATCAAAAGAAGAAGAGGATAATGAATGGGTAAGAATTTTGGAGTGGATAAAAAAAGTGACAGAAGATGACTGAGGCAGCACCAGAATAGAACGTGCTTCCAATTTTTATCATACAAGCCAGGCTACCAAATGAAACAAAAAGCATCATTTCTTGACAAGATCCATGCCCACTTGAAAAGAGGTCATCGTAAAGAATTTTGGAAAATGTAATCAAATAAAAGGAACAAGGTGGAGATAATCCATAATTGATAAGCAAATGGATGATAGAATAGAATTTTTATTGATATTCAGTAGGGATATGTAGATAACTATAAGAGCCGAAGCTCCCCAACCAACAATGGCCCCTCAAGCTGAATAGCTGAGGTAGCAGAAAAGAAAAATCTATGTCCCCCTGTGCTACCCGATTCTCTTACGTAACCTCCCCCTGCTCTAAATTCATTTCTCTCTTCTCTAACAAATTCTAACAAACTCATCCCCTAACCGTTAGCTGACCCATCATTCCCTGAGTCACTAACTTTCTGCTCTTTCTTAATCTTTCTCCTGGAATAAGTTAACATGGGTTTGTGGCCATGTTCTATTCCTTTCTCCTGTTTCTCCTAGAGTAGGTCAATATGGGCTTATGACCTGTATAGCTATCAATTCCGCCCCCTGCGAAAGCTACCTTGTCCTCAAGGCAGAAGGAAGGATACTGTTGTTTCAACTGTGCAACAGCTATTCAGGAAGCTTCTTCAATTGGCTTCCCTTTCCAAAGCACAAGCCACTCGACAATCTCCTCATGATTCTTCTAGACAGTTCGATCAGCTAGGATTGCTTCAGGAGCAGTTGGCTCGGATGAATCAACCTCGAGACCTGAAGGGAGAACTAGCTCAGGCACCCGATTTCCTATAACTCGTTTCAGCGGAGAAATGTGGAACACCGGGTGAACTCGAGCAATGTCTGGAAGAGCCAACTTATAGGCCACAGTTCCTACCTTAGCTATCACTTGAAAAGGTCCATAAAACCGAGCTGAAAGCTTAGGACAGATCTGTCGTGCAACTGATGTTTGTCTGTGAGGTCTAAGCTTGACATAGACCCAATCTCCTACTTCCAGTTGAACATCCCTACATTTAGCATCAACCACGGATTTCATGACTTGTTGAGCCCTAGTAAGATGGTATTTAAGATGCCTCAAAGCCTCATCTCTATCAATCAACACACAATTTACAGCATCAATTAAAGATTCCCCAAGAAGGAAGTGAGGAACCTTAAGAGGAGGGCGACTATATACTACCTTGAATAGGGTTGCTACGGTTGCAGAATGATAGGAAGTGTTATACCAAAATTTAGCCCAAGAGAGCCAATTATGCCACTGTTTTGGTTGTTCAAAAACAAAACATCAGAGGTAGGTCTCAAGACACTTATTAACCACCTCCGTTTGTCCATCTGTTTCCGGATGATAAGAGGTGCTCATCCGAAGAGCCGTTCCTTGCAACCTCCAAAGCGCTTTCCAAAAATTACTGACAAAGATTGGATCTCGGTCACTTACAATCGTCTTTGGGATTCCGTGCAGTCTAACCACTTCCTTAACAAAACAATCAGCTACAACCTTGGTAGTAAAAGGGTGTTTGAGAGGGATGAAATGTGCATAATTTGATAATCTGTCCACTATTACCATAATGACCTCAAACCCTTGGCTTTTTGGCAATCCCATTATAAAATTCATCGAAATGTCTTCCCAAACAGAAATGGGGATAGGGAGAGGTTGAAGTAACCCAGCTGGGGCAAGGGTTTGATACTTGTGTCTTTGGCATACTTCACATTCCTTCACAAACTGCAGAATCTGTTTAGGCATTCCAGCCCAATACAAACAACCAACTATCCTTTTATAGGTCTTAGTAATTCCGGAATGACCCCCACTTGGAGTAGAATGAAATTCTTGCAAGAAATCTAGAATGAGGGAGGAGGATTGAGACAGAACTAACATGTTTCCCTTGAACAACAGCCCTGCCGATAATTGAAATTATGTTTCGGATGGAGGATTAGCTTGGAGTTTCTGCAGAATTTCTGCCAACCATGGATCACTCTGATACTCTTCTTGCACCTTAGCAGAATTGACCCAATTAGATGATGAGACAAGGTAGTGAAGCTCTGGATCCACTAATACACGTGAGAAGGCATCTGCTGCCTTGTTTTCTAGACTCGGCTTATAGAAAACTTCAAATCGGAAACCCATCAACTTGGACAGCCAGTGGTGCTGATCCAGGGTATTTAACCGCTACTGCAGGAGGTGTTTCAATGTCTTGGGGTCTGTGTATACCTTGAAGGATCGTCCCAAAAGGTAATGCCTCCAATGCTGTATGGCTAGCACTAAAGCCATAATTTCCTTCTCATACACGGATTTGGACATGGCAATAGAAGATAAGGCTTTGCTGAAATAAGCAATGGGTTTATTTTCCTGCATAAGGACAGCCCCCAACCCAAAACCAGAAGCATCACACTCCATAGTAAATTCCTTGGAGAAATTCGGTAAAGTGAAGATCGGAAAAGAAATCAAACAGTTCTTCAACCTATCAAAGGCTCCTTGAGCTTCAAGTCCCCAAGAGAAGTTGTCTTTCTTTGTGAGTTCTGTGAGACCGAGAAACCCTCTCACTCCGTAACATTCTTAGGTGTAGGCCAATCTTTAACTACGGAAAATACTAAATGGTTTTATTTATGTATATATCTGATCAATACATAGGTACAAGTATATATAGAACTAGAGAGAGCTAATTTAGGAAACTAGTATCTATACA
>JAOQML010000004.1:20855404-20865648 GCA_027568935.1 Erythroxylum urbanii
ATATTCTGTAACTTCTCTATCACCTTGCTTCATTTGCCACAACCTTGTTTTTATCTCATAAATCCGTGCTGCATCCTTTTCATCAGAGTAGGACTGTCGCACTCCATCCCAGATTTCTAGGGCTTTTGACAGAAACATAAAGGTCCTTTTGATAGGTGGTATCATGGCATTGATAAGCTATGATGAAACCATGGAATTATCTATCTCCCATTGTCGTATAGCTTGTATGTTTGTTGAATCTATAACATTCCCATTTCCGATGATGAAGTTCAATTTTCCTCTTCCTCCAACGGCGAGTTTCATAGCTTGAAACCACTCTCGATAGTTTGTTCCATTGAGTTTATCGGACACAATGTTAGCTGAAACTCCCTCATTGGAGGCCATTAATGATTGACCTCCAGTTGGGATTGCTGTGGAGGATCCCTCAATATTGGAAGTCATTTCTTGACTTTCTGGGGTTGTCTCCTCGGTTTCACTATCACGTGGCTCTGATACTATGTGAATCAAAGCTTATTTGCTCTATTTCTCTTTTATTAAAGACTATAGTATATATATACATGAATAGGTTTATAGAATAGGATAGAAAATCTGTACAGATATGGAAATATAATCCTAGGATACTATATAACTACAAGATATTGCTGTCTAATCTAAATGATCTGATTATGATCAGATCATAATATTATGAGATATACATATCTTTGACCACATAATGTCATCCATACTTGCCTTGGATCGCTTGTAGAACAATGTATGATCAGCCTGACTTTGACAATAGCTGTAGCCCTTTACTGCCCTTCCAAATCTATCAAACCATGCTCTAGGGGACTGTTTTAGGCCATATAATGACTTCTTTGGCTTGCACACCTTATTTCTCCCATAGGTATCCTCAAATCCTGGAGGTAGGCTCATAAAGACTTCTTCTTCTAAATCTCCAGTAAGAAATGCATTTTTTACATCTAGTTGATGTAAAATCTACTCAAAATTCACAACCAAAGATAGCAATACCGGAATTGTATTTACCTTTGCAACAGGAGCAAATGTCTCTTGGTAGTGAATACCATATGTCTGAGTGAACCCTTTAGCAACTAATCTTGCCTTCAGCCTTTCCACACTACCATCAGCCTTAGACTTAACAGTAAATAGCCATTTGCAACCTACCAGCTTTTTATCTCTAGGGCAGTTCACAAGTTCCCAAGTTTTATTCTTCTCAAGTGCATTTACTTCCTCCATGACAGCTGATCTCCAATCTGGATCTTGAAGTGCTTCCTGAATGTTTCTTGGCACAAACAGATTAGTGATTTTACAGATAAATGATTTATGTGTGTGTGATAGTTTCCCATAAGATAGGTACTTTGATATAGGATGATTGGTGCAAGCCCGTTTCCCTTTCCTAAATGATATGGTTAGGTAATTATCAGCAGAGTTCAGTAGAAAAATCACTTGTAAGTTGTGGGTCAGTAGGTATAGATTGATCATTACTAGGTACAATAAGGGGTAAAGTAGCAACAGGGTTACCTGAATTGTTTCCAGGCTCATTCTCCGAGGGATTTGAGAGGCCATGCATTGTAAGTTGTTCTCTACTTCTCAATTGATTCTTCCTCTTAGTATAAACACGAAGCTTAGTATTCCGTTCCATAGGAACAAACAGTAGTATTTCTCCCCTTGTGGTTGAACCAAAATTTCCTGGCATGGACAGATTAAAAGTAGTATCTTGGGCTCCATTATTAGGAATTATATTATGATCAATAATGACAGTGGGTAGAGGTTTAGGAGTATTGACCCAAAAATTTTCTGCTTCATTAGAGTTCTCCCCCTGAAGGGAAAATTTTTTCTATTCTAGGAAAGTGACGTCCATGGAGACAACAATTTTCCTAGTGAAAGGATTGTAGCACTTATAACCTCATTGACTAGGAGCATACCCAATAAAGACAGCTTTTTCAGCTCTTGGATCTACTTTGGAGTTTCCCTTAGTAGAATTGTGAACATATACAGCACACCCAAAGACCCGAAGAGGAATGGTAGAGTAAAGTCTATTTTCAGGAAAACATTGTTTAAACATATCTAAGGGTGTAGCATAATTCAAAACACGACTAGGCATTCGATTAATTAAGTATGACGCAGTCAAAACAGCCTCACCCCAAAGGTATTGTGGCACATTCATGGTAAACATAATGCATCGAGAGACTTCTAGTGAATGTTTATTTTTTCTCTTGGCAATACCGTTTTATTGAGGAGTGTTAACACACATAGATTGGTGAACAATGCCTTTAGACTTAAGAAATTTTCCAAGGATTAAAATATTCGGTACCATTGTCAAAGTGAAGTATTCCAATGCATATGTGAAATTGAGTTTCAATCATGGCATAGAAATTTTGAAAGATTTGAGCAACTTCAGATTTTTCACGTATCAGACCCAACATAACCGAGCATGATCATCAATAAAAGTTACAAACTATTTTTTCCCGGAAAGGGTTTTAACGCGGGATGGACCCCAAACATCACTATGAATTAAGTAAAATGGTTTAGAGGATTGATATGGTTTTGTGGGGTAAGAAATCTTATGACTGTTGGATAAAAAGCACTGCTCACAATGAAGTTTTGAACAATCCACAAATTTAAACAAATGCGGTAATAGTCTTTTGAGATAGGAGAAATTAGGATGTCCTAATCTATTATGCCAAAGTAAAATTTGTTCTTTAGCAGGGGTAGAACAAATACTACTTAAGCCATGAGCTTCTTTATTCTTCAAGTTGTCATGAACGAAGTAGTAGAGACCATCTATCAACTTAGCACTGCCAATCATCTTCCTCGAAATTAGCTCCTGGAAGACACAATATGAATCAAAAAAGGTAATGGTACAATTAGAGTCAAGGGCTAGTTTACTCACAGATAGCAAATTACACATTAGTTTTGGAACATGCAGGACAGATTTAAGGCAAATATTTGAGGATAGAGTTACTGAACCTTTACCAGCTATGGCAGAAAATGATCCATCTGCTATACGAATTTTTTCATGACCAGAACAAGGGTCATAAGTATGAAATAAATTAGTTTAACTGGTCATGTGGTCAGATGCTCCTGAATCAATGATCCAAGGAATGAAATTGTATGGAAAGAAACATGACAAGGCATTAAAAACACTACTAGTTTGCGCCACAAAAGCATTAAGAGCACTTGAGGATTTAGATTTGGGTTTCAGTAGCTTGAGAGATCTGTCCAGCATCCACCTCATGTGCTGATGGGATTTTTCGTGTTTCATAGTGAGTTGAAGAATTTTCCTTCACCTTATTAAATTTTCCTTCATGCGATCCCTTCCAATTTGCAGGCTTTCCATGTAGTTTCCAACATGTTTCACGGGTATATCGTGCTTTATTGCAATAGTCACACCACACCTGTGACTTTTAGTCAATCTTCATATTATGACCAGTAGTATTCCCAGCAACTAATGTTGTGGTTTCAATAGTAGGTGTGGAATTTCGTTTGCCAAGCATCACAAACAGTCTACTCTCTTCACGTCGGACTTCTGCAAAGACTTCTCCAATGGTAGGAAGCGGTTGTCTTCCTATAATCCTGCCTCTAACCTCATCAAACTCAACATTAAGTCCAATTAAGAACTTAAAAATTCGGTTATCCTCTACTATTTTTTGAAAATAGTTACAGTCATCAAGAGATTTCCACTCATAATCATTAAACAAATCTAAGTCTTGCCACAAACGTTTCAAAGAATTAAAGGACTTAGTAACACTATCCTCACCTTAATGAATCTCACCCAATTTTAGGGTCAGTTCATACACTTGGGACTGGTTTCCCAAATCAGAATACATCTGATTCAAGTTGTCCCATAGCTCCTTAGCTGTGTGGTAGCACATATAATTGGAGCTAATATTCTCCTCCATAGAGTTTACCAACCATGTCATCACCATAGAATTTTCAGCATCCCATATTCTATGTGTAGGATCATCAGCTATAGGTTCGTTTTTTTCACTAATCAAATATCCGATCTTCCCTCTACCTCAGATGTACATTCTAACTAATTGAGACCAGTGCAGAAAATTCTCTCCATTCAGTCATATAGTAGTGATCTGAATGGAATGAGAATCTGAGGTAGTATTATGAGTAGGAGGTGTTTGCTGAGATGGGTGATTATAAGATTCACCAACGTCAGACATGGTTGACATAGACATATAGGAATAGATACAGTAGGTGGCGGCTAGGGTTTAGGACTATAGATTAGGGACAGTAGATGGTGGCTAGGGTTTAGGACTGTTTAGGTATAGCTCTGATACCATGCGGAAAATACTGAATGGTTTTATTTCTATATATATCTGATCAATACATAGGTACAAGTATATATAGAACTAGAGAGAGCTAATTTAGGAAACTAGTATCTATACATAACATCCTAATATCTGTACATAATATCTGATCTGATTTGTTGATTCTTTAGGAGTCGATAATATTGAGGAAATATCCAGCTTTATATTTCCCAACATTAACACATTGGATCTTAACAGGATCCATTGCAACACCTTCTGCTAAAATAACATGTCCTAGATACTCAATGGATTGTTGACCGAATAAGCACTTCTTTCTATTTGCAAAGAAATGGTGTTCAATTAACAGTTGTAGAACTTGTTCCAAGTGGTTGAGGTGCTATTGCCAACTACTGCTATAGATCAAAATGTCATCAAAAAACATCAGCACACTTTTCCTGAGAAGTGATCTAAACACCGAATTCATGGTAGATTGAAAGGTGGATGGGGCATTCATAAGTCCGAAGGGCATAACTAAATATTCGTAATGGCCTTCATGAGTTCGAAAGGCTGTTTTATGAATATCTCCTGCCCTAATCCGTATTTGGTGAAAATCAGATTTCAAATCAATCTTAGAAAAATACTTGGAACCATGCAATTCATCAATAAGCTCACTAATAGTGGGAATTGGAAACTTGTCAGGGATGGTTACCTTGTTTAAGGCACGGTAATCCACACACATTCTCTAGGAATCGTCTTTCTTTTTAACTAGAATTGCCGGGCTGGAAAAAGGGCTGGTGCTGTGTCTAATTACACCTGATTCCAGCAAGTCCCTAACTTGCTTTTCAATCTCATCCTTATGGTGGTAGGCATACCTATAAGGACTACACTTACTGGATTGGATCCAGTGTATAGAGTAATGGCTTGATCATGATTCCGCGAGGGAGGAAGACCTCTCAGTTCCTGGACCACTAATCGGTTTGCATGTAGGACAGAAGTTAACTCCTAAATTTGGATTGGATTTAATGTAGAATTGGCCTCCGAAACAAGTACATTAACCTCATATTCTTGCTGTTCATCCTGAACCTCCATCACAATCGAATGGAGAATCCCTTGCGAGGCAGAAATTTGTTGGGGTTGCTTAAAGCCTTGCCCTCTCAATGTGATTACTTCTTTGCCATGTTCAAATCCCCAACTCACTATCTTCTGCTTAAAAGCCGCCCTCACCTCTCCTAAAGTTTCCAACCATTCCGCACCCAAGATCAAATCTATTCCTCCCAGCTGCCGTATATATGCGTCAATATGCAACTCCACTTTTCCTACTAATACCACAATTCCCTTACATCATCCTTGTGAAAAACACTTTGTGCCATTACCCAATTTCACTCCATACGCTTCAGTGGGAGTCACCTCCAATCCCAAGGTAGCTACTAATTCTTGTGACAGATAGTTATGACTTGCTTCACTGTCAATGAGGAGCAAGATTGGAACTTCGGCCAGCTTGCCCTCAAATTTAAGAGTTTTAGATTGGACAATCTCCTCATACTCTGCTACTTGACACATCATTTCCCATGCCTCACCTGTTTCGGTCTCCCCTGTGTCCCCTCCAGCCAAGGGAAGTTTCTCTCCTTCGTCTTCCCCTTCCCAAATCAGCAGTCTCAAATGCTTGTCAGGGCAAACATGGGTGGGGCTATAGTGTTGTCCACATTTAAAACATAATCCCTTAGACCTACGGTCCATCAATTCCTGATAAGAGAGATTTTGGGTCCCCTTTTGCTGTCCAGCCACAGTCCTCTCTACACAGGGTCCGCGTTCAGCCCTCCGAACAGATGCGTGGATGGTTGGACCAGGTTATATCTAATGCCGCTCCAACTGCAACCACCCTTGGTCAAATTGGAGGACCCGAATTTTCGGACATCCATGGCTGTTGATTGTTTTGAGGTCACCGAACGCGCCAGCTTTCGCTCCACTGCACGCGCTATAGATATCATCTTACAGTGGGAAGAGGAATCCAAAGCCAGAACTTCCAACCTTATATCTTCTCTTAGTCCTCCCATGAACAAACCCATATATTGATCCTCTAGAAAAGGTGGAACCTGAGCCATCATCATCTCAAAGGTTTCCACATATTCATCCACTGTGCCTCGCTGCGTCAATACCTTCAACTGAGAAAACGGATTGCCAATGTAGTGATCCCCATACCAATCGAACAAGGCCCGTTTGAAGGTCTGCCAGTCCAGCTCCGGTTTCGACATCAAAAGGACCTTGAACTAGTGCCATGTCATACCTTCCATGCTAATCTGAGCCAGCGGAACCCGAAGTTTTGGTGGGGTGTCTTAAACGGTGAAGTAGACTTCCGCACGAGATACCCATCCTGTCGGATCATCACCTTGGAATGGAGGGAGCTCTACCCTTTTTGACCTGAGCTGGTACTCTTCCAACGACAGGGAGGTGACCCCACTTCATTCAGCTGCAGTCTGGACCGACTTACCACGGTCGACGGACTTAGACCCAACCACCTGTAATCGGGTTTCCATTTTTCGTTGGAAACCTTCACGCATTCCGGCGTGCATTGCCGCCAGCACCCTGGAGAGGTAGTCGACGCCTTAGTGTAAGGTCCCCAATTGAACCGTATGGTCCAACAGCTTCAACTCTACTGCCACCATGCGTGCATCCATTGCTTCCCACTTATATGACGCCATTCTCGTTTGCATACAACCGAGGCTCTCAATGAAAGCACCAATGATAAGCAAATGGATGATAGAATAGAATTTTTATTGATATTCAGTAGGGATACGTAGATAACTAAAAGAGGCGAAGCTCCCTAGCCAATAATGGGCCCTCAAGCTGAATAGTTGAGATAGCAGAAAAGAAAAATCTATGTCCCCCTGTGCTACCCGATTCTCTTACATAACCTCCCCCTGCTCTAAATTCGTTTCTCTGTCCTCTAACAAATTCTAACAAACTCATCCCCTAACCGTTAGCTGACTCATCATTCCCTGACTCACTAACTTTCTGCTCTTTCTTAGTCTTTCTCCTGGAATAAGTTAACATGGGTTTGTGGCCCATGTTCTGTTCCTTTCTCCTATTTCTCCTAGGGTAGGTCAGTATGGGCTTATGACCTGTATAGCTATCAATAATACTACCAAAATCTCAAATACAAAAGTAGTAGTTTGTCTCAAATTAAATCATTTTTTATGGGAATAATTTATACAACCTCCAATAGACTTTTGAATTTACATAACTTCGTTTAAGCCAAGGACCAATATGGGTGAATAAGAGGAACAGAACTCAAACATAAAGGTATACATGGTTAAATATCAGGTTGTTCAAGGATAAAAAAAAATATATTATCAAATAATGTCACATAGTAGCCATTAGTTTCTTTCTCATCCTCGGATTCTCAATAAAAAGGGAGGAGTTGGCCTATTTCTTTTGTAATGCCCATACTTGTTTGCAGAATAAGTAACAAGATAGAGAGAGAAGAGAGAGAGAGAGATTATTTCTTTTGAGGGGAGACCGACATAGACAAAGAGAAAGATTAGCGGGGGTGTTGGCGGGATGTGTTGACTTAGTAGACAAATAGACTTTTGATTACCAGTGTAATATTAGCACCATTAAACAAAGTCAGAAGAGTTATCAGTCGTAATGCCAAAGTTAAGGCCATCAAAATAATCAAATAGATGTTAAGGGAATTAGGCTACACTTTAAGTTAAGATGTTGATACTACATATAGGTAAAAATGATTAAAGATCAAAACAACAGAACCCTATTGCCAAATTGCAGAAAAATCTGTCCTAAAAAGGCAGCACTACAACCATGGGTAATCAAAAATCGCTTTTGAACATCCAAATGCTAGAAATTTGAAAAAAAAAATCATTAAAGACAGTAGTTGCAACAAGAGAATTTAAAATGAAAATAGCATAATCAATTATCAGAATAACATAATTGTCCTTGCTTTCAAGTACAACTTAATTAAACCCAAAGAGAATCAATTCTCTTAAACAAACTATCATAAGATAACAGTTCAAACCTATGCAAGTATCTAAAGTTGCTGCTCAAAGGACGTTGGAAGACATCTTAGCTTGACTTTGATATCAGTTTATCTATGCCCTTGACCTCGATGCATATCATATGCACCCCAGGAACCAGGCGCCACTCCATACTGAGGAAAGTTTTCGACATGAGCTTGCACCTAAATGTTCAGGAAATGTCAAGAAATATCAATAATGAAGTAGGAATAATCATCCATGCAATTTGAAGAAATGCATAAACAAGCAAACACGTGTACATACATGTAAAACTTACAAAATTCAAACATCAAGACAATTGAGACCAACTTACAGGGTTCATTCCATAGCCAGCCGGATAAGTGTGTCCTGCATATCCAGATTCAGGATTGCTATAATTTGCATGATAAGCTGTACAGGAAGAACAGCAATAAGAAATAAGAGTTTAGTAATAGAAATATTAGGCCCCTCAAGCTCCAAGCGGAAAACAGTGGAATATAATTCTTTGGCTTCAGTCAAAGAACAGGTTGAATTCAATTACAACAAGATGGGTTTTCAGATGCCAAGACCATGCTTCCTTTCTCTCAATTATCGCAAAATACAAGGGATATTCCACCTATTAAATACAAATTAGTGTACCTGGATTCACCGCAGCAGCAGGAGGGCGAGCTCTCGTCTCTGCACTTGCAATCTCTGCTCGAAGTTTCTCCAACTCCCGAGCCATTGCTATCAATTTGTTCTGCATCACCTGCCCATGCTCGTAATTCTCTGCATACCCTTTCTTTTCATACTCAATGGCAGCTCTATATCCATACAAACACAAGAAAACATTCAAATTTAACAATAGGTTTTTTTTCCTGAAACTAAAACCAATTTATCTAAACTAATAACCTTGCACGCTGCAATTCCTGCTTCATAGTTTCAATTTCAGTCTTCAAAGCCGGAACTTGCTGCAAATCAGCATTATATCTCGCTAAATCCTGAGTCATCATCTGTACTCTACCTGTAAGTTCTTGCTTAACATCACCAAGTTCCTTAATATCAGCACGAACACGACGAAACTCAGACTGCATAGCCTCAACACCACGAAAATCAGCCTCCAATCTCAAAGACTTTTCCTGCAATTCCCTCATCTGCACATCCTTCTCCGCATGCAAAGAATCCAAAAACCGAGTTTTTTGTTGCAATTCGTGCTGTGCAACTTCCAATTCCTGCTTTAACGCCACATGTGTCGCAGCCAGTCGCTGATTGTCGGCCAACAAGCCTTGAATTTCTTGATGTTGAGCGGCCAAACGCTCTTCGATGATAGCTGGGTGAGGAGGGAGCCTCCTCGGGTCTAATCCGAACTGGGTTTCTCGGATTTCGTCCAAAATTGCCGGATGCGCTGCCGCCATTACTCCGCCGGCGAAGTGTGGTTCGTGAATGGCGTGAATTACTCCTTTCATCGGCAAAGGGGGTCCTCGATTCTTTCCAGACATTACTAATTCTATTTCCTATTAACGATTAGAACCTATTCGATTAAGAATCTATGGAACGATGGGGAGAGTGATTTGATACTCAACGTCGAAATGATTCAAGACAAATGGGCAAAAGTAGAAAGCAACAACGAAATGCTAGGCGACGCGGGACAAAACTGTTGGAGCTTGGGGCAGATTATGATGTAACAAAAAGTTTTGAGTACGATTTGGCAATTAAGCGTGGCCCGGCCTAAAATCAATGTCAATAGATCCAATTCGGTTTGGCTGAATATTAGGTCAGAACTTTTTTTTTTCCTTAGGCTTTGGACCAAACTTAGGGATATTTGTCTCTATCTTTATTTTTAGTTTTTAGTTTTTGTTTTTAAATTTAGTAAAAAAATTTTGTTTGTTTTCGTTTTTAATTTTTGTATTTAGTTTTAGTTTCTTTCAGTTTTCAAAAATTATGAGAACTATAAAAAGTAGTTTTTGTTTGCTGTTTCTGTTTTTCCATAATACTATCA
>JAOQML010000004.1:20881369-20892939 GCA_027568935.1 Erythroxylum urbanii
AAACTCTTTTATTTTATTAATAATAAATATTTTCATTACAAAAAGTAACTGGAAGAAAATTAAGTTATAAGTAAATAAACTTGCTTTCTAGGGCACTATATTTACATAACTCTAACAATTTACGGTGAGGACACTGCAAGGTTTTTGCGGAGGTGGGGATTTGACATTTTCTCTGTGAATTTGAACTTGTATTTTTTAAGAGTTTTGATGTGTTTGAATAGGGAATGTTTGTAGATTTTTGAGATTCAGATTTGAATTGAATTTGAAATTATGTGCTAAGAATCCATGAGGAATGATTATGATATTTGCTGTGAAATTGATATTTGTATGAATATTCTGATGTTTGCCAATATTAGGGAGAACTTTTATTCTTTTTATGCTGATTGGTTACTAATTTTTCTGATAAATTCCTGATGAACATAAAGTGCTGAAGTTCTTGATTTTCCATGGTAAAGATAAAAGTTTTTATGTTAATTTTTCTAGGAAAAACAAATATGAATTTTTTTCTTCCATTTCTAGGATTGTGATCTCTGAATCAATGTTCTGTGTTGATTTTCTGAAATAATAATAAGGTTTTTACATGTTTGTATATAAACCGACATCATTTGATGAAGCTAATAGAGCTAAGTGGGTGAGCTACTTGTGGTTTCTTTGATCAAACCAACCTTATGGACTAATTAATGACCCTTGGTGAGATTTTGATCCTTTAGAGATTACATATATTTAATCTCATGATTTCTTCTTATGTGTGATTAGTTCAACCATGCAGTTTACCTCTAGAACTTACATCAAGTACTTCCTAAGGCCATATTAAATTTTTATTTAAAATAAGGAAATGATGAAGGCAATTAGGATTTAACCACTTAGTTAGAAAACCTACCCATACATTAATCTTTAGTTAAACCCCTTTGAGCTATGAAAGCCTATTTTCCTTCTTGATTGAACCTACATAATTTAGCCATTTATCCTCTTTCCTATCCTTATTTGAAGAGGCCATTGTGTGTGATACTTGTTTTTACTTAATTTTGCTGAAAAATCTTTATTTGCAAGAAGTTCACTTGAATTTTTTGTGAATTATGAACTATTATGCTGCTAAAAAGTTGGTACTACATGAATAAAGTTGTGGTTAAAAAAAAAGGAGGAAGAAAGTGCAGCAATATTAAGGTGAAAGTCTTATTTGAGCTGTTGAAATTAAAGTGAAAGAATGTGGATTAAGGGACGATGCTCGAGTTTTTGGAAGTGAACCCTTGTGCTTTGATAGATGGTTGATTTTTAGTATATGGATGTACAGAAATTTTATGTGCATACTATATGGTTCTCTTCAATTTAGCCTATTTCCTTCAAATTTTCCTACCCGTAAACCAAGACCCATTACAACCTTTGTCAAGACGTTCTGATTCTTATTCTATTTGTGATTACATAGTAGTGGAGGTTGGATAAGAGTGCAAGCTTATGGTAGGTGCCTGTATTGTTTTGAACATTGAGAGTTTAAACACTTTTGACCTAAACACTTTTGAGTGATAGAGTGAAATCCTTGTGAGAGCTAGTCCTTATGGTACAAATTGTCTGGAACTTTCCGGAAAACTTGTTCATTGTGGTTTTTGCAGCTTCTATGCAATTGATAATGTTTTATCTACTTACATGTTCAATTCTTATGTTAATTTGGAAACCCAACAGTGATTTGCTAATTTGAGATTGTCCTAGGAAGTCTTTGATATTTTTCTAAAGTCCCTTACTGTTTTCCAACTCTATTTTGAACGAGGACGTCCAAAAAGCTAGTGTCAGGGTGTTTGTTAGTGAGAATATTTGCTTGATTTTGGAACTTATCTTGTGTCGATCAGGATAAGATCGAGCAGATTTTATTGTTTTGATTGAGTTGACAGAAAAAATTCTGTTGAGGAAAAAAAGGAGATATTTTAGGAAAAATCAAATAAATTAGCTGAATATGAAGGAGGATCTTGCACTCTGAAGCTACAAAAGGAGGAGGGAGTAGCTTGCGATGGGAGGATTTTCCTATTTTATTCATTATTGTATTATCTTTTCTAGTTTTCTTGAAGAAGAATGTTTAAGAACTCCAACTTTGTTCTTTCTACAACCATGTTAGCTTAATTCTTCTTCAATTAAAGGTACAAATCAAGATTGGTTTATAAGTTGTGAGATTTTAGTCTTCAAGTGAATTCCTTTCCAATACTTATGATATTCCAGATTTATTTTTAAGGTTTTTCTTGTTTGTTGTTACAATAGGATCCTTATGATAGCATCTAAGATTAACTGGAAGCCAATTAACTAATTCTAGTCTGTAATTACTTTTACTAGTTGATATTAGTAGCAATTTAGTGATGAAACACTAAAGAAATTTCATAATCTAATTTAATTAAACCATGCGGTTGAGTTTGTTGGTTAGAGTTGGGTTCTTTTAATTGTTAATGTTGTTGACAAGCTAAATTCAATGAAGAGCCTTCTTAGGTTGTTTGTTAGCTAGGATCGATTAAAAAGCGTTTCTTAATCAACTAATATTAAGGAAGAATTTTCTGTTAGAAGCATCTTCAACAGTCACAACCAACTTATTGGCTAAAGAATATGTTTAGTTATCAATGATCAATTTTAGAAATCAAGACGACGATTGTGCTTTCGAATGAGTTTCAATACCCCTATTTGCAACTTTTCTCAGCATTAATTATTTTACTTGTTTTCTTTATTTTTCTGTGTTTTATTCACAATCTAAATTTTAATCACAAATCCCCCTTTATTTAATTTTTTTATCATAGAAAGAAATTGATAGTTACAACTCCTCGTGGTTCGACCCTATTTCACCGCTACTAAAAGATTTTGTTGTTTCAGGAATATGAATTATTTTTGGTAGCTTGATGACCTACCATCCATTAAGTTTATAACTAAATCAGATAATAAAACATGATGAGATATCTAAAAGGTTGGATATAGTTTTACAAACCTATTGAACAAATTGTTTGTTTCAATATATACTTATAAGAGAAAGTTTCAAATCTCATAACAATACGTGCAAGTTGAACTAGTTCCTTTATGGTGTATAGTTGAAAAACTACGAGCTGTTGAAAGATTCACTTTCATAATGAATTCAACGAGTCTGTTTTAGAAATGACTGGAAATTTATCATTTCTATAAGGTTAATGGGTGTATATTTGCCCTCTTCGACATATTGCTCATCAAGAAAAACAATTTTCATTTTCAATTGTTGGGAACATAATTGCCCAAGAACAACTCTTATAGGATAAGAAAAGGTAACAACTTAATTGTGGGAATTGGATCTACAGAGATAGATTGGAAGATGTTTACCTATTCTAAGTCCAGGTGTATAGATAATGTACTAAAGATGTTTAGTATTTGAGATATTAGATACTTGTGAAGTATAAAAGATATCCATTATTCTATGTATGAGTTTATATTTGAGTTTAAGGTGATAAGGATATTACTTTCGAAGTAAATCCTAATTAATGTTTATTTTACTAAGAACAATATCATTCAAGGCTGGAAAGGTTCCAATATAGCAATGACTGATAATTAAGAAATTATACAATTTTCATTTAATGGAAATGATTATTTGGATCAATAAGTTCTTTAGTGAACTTGATATAGTTCCTTGCATTGTTCAAGATAGCAATGTATTGTAGAACATAAGGGCCACTGGGCATGTCAAAGGAGCTAAGGTCTTATTAAATATCAAGGGATGTGTTTATGCAATTTTTCTTAATTATAATGATAATTAAGATAAAGGTTGTAAGATTAAGCAAGTGCTTATTATAAAGAATCTTATAGAATTCTCTTATTAACTCACTATCTCAGCAGTTGTATAATTGTCATATGGTGATAGGTAAGAGATACTTAAATGATTGGCTTAGCACAAGTGAGACATTATTAGTTTATACCCTACAGCCAATCGTTTTGGTTGTAGTTTAGTGTCAAAATAATTTAAAGACATTTTTTATCTTATATATTTTTATATGTCTATGATAAAGTCCATGGAATAATTATACATTACAAATGAAAGTATAATGAGATTATAATTATAATTATAAGATTGATATTACATTTATGTATTATCTCTAAATTATTCCTAGTCATTCTTTTATTAAGATTAGACATTAATTTGACATAAAAAAGACTAGCGTACGATATTTTTTCCTTATGAAGGAAGTAGTGGATCTCATAGGCTAAAGTATATAGATATTTAAGCAAACATATGGGTACTTGTTAAAGAACAGGTTCACTGAATAGACCCAATATAAGAAATTGGACTTGGAACATTATTTATATGTTTATGGAAATTCTGATTGTGATCATTGTATAACTAATCCTTTGACTTAAGGTCTTTAAAGTTATCTTGTATAAGGATTGCTATATTTTCTTACTACTTATGACCTATTTAATCATAGATCGTTTAGTTGATAGTCATTAGATGAGCATGAACTAAATGGAGGTAGTTATGTGATCAAGATATGTTTCATCACCCTAAAGTAATTAGGGAAAATGTTCCATTCTTCTTAATTAGTGTTGATTCAAGAAATCCTTAGCTAAGGTAGAATGACACTTTATAAATATTTTACAAATATCATTAATTAAATCAATAGCTAATGACAGAGAAGTAATATAATTGGGCTAAAAAAGAGTAGACATTAATTCCATTCTCTGTTTAATCAAAACATTTTATTATGAAATAATTGATTTATACGAAAAAATCATGCACGAAAAAATTAGTCAAAATCACTTTGACATTCCTAAATATTTGGGTAGTCATAATGCATTGTTAGATGCCAATCTTGATCAATGAATTATAAATTATTTAATTGGAGAATTAAAGATAAATTAAAAGGAATTTTAATTTATGTAATTATAATTATAAATTAAAATTAAAATTTTTAATTATTTCCAACAAATTTGGAAACCTAATGAGTGTCACATAAAGAATGGGATGAAAAGAGCAAACATATTTTAATCAAGTTGGACTTGATTGTAATGTTTGAAGAACTTTATAATTAAACATGAAATATTTAATAAATAAGGATCAATATAAGATATTAGATCTTATTTAGGCATAATTAGTATTTAATTAAAATTATTTGTAATTCTAATTAACGTTTAGTTAAAATTAGAATTTAATTTCAATTAAATTATTAAAATGTTCAAAACTTATTATAAATAAGCTTAAGCTTTATAGAGCTAACACTTCTTATTTAACCCTTTCTGTAACAGTTACAGAGTTTTCTCAAGTTCTCTAAATATCGTTATAGGCCATATGCTTATGAGGCTATGATGGTTGAGATGGATCAGTTTTATGAATTGTTTGAATGATACGACAAGAATATAATCAAGCTTCGGAATAAGGTACAAATAATAATTCATTCTTTATTATGATTTAGAAGTTAATCATTTTATAGAATTAAAATGATCTTTAGTTTTAAGAAAATAAAATAAGAAAATGTTTCATAATTATGTTACCGCAGGCAAGATCAAATCTAGTCCCGGTTTTCCAACAGTTTCAGGCTAGCGATACCTTTATTAGTAACAAGGTATAATTAAGTAGATATATGATGTGTCATGAATGCTTTTTATCAACACCGTTTCTTTCTTTGGTTGCAAAGCTTACAGATTAAAGAATGGACTTTAGTTGTTTTCAAAATTACAATTGTCCGTCGGTTATTTATTTTGCTTGAGATTGTCGGAGCAAACCTTCTAAACCTCGTGATCCGCCTTTAATACATTTAATATTTTGAAAATACTCTCTCAAGCGGCGGACCTCACATGAAAGTCTTGCAATTTTCAAATATAGCCATGCACAACCAAGCTAGCTAGCTAGCTACTCGTGAGTCGTGTGCAACACTAAACTTCGTCACTGCCTACCTTGATCTCACACTAGCTGAAGCCTGCTGCCATGGAAGCCTTGTGGAAGTTGGAGGACAAATGGCAACTAAAAACACGAGATGCACTCCTCCTATTCGCGTGCTCGGCCATTGCTGTTGTTTGTCTATGCACTGCAACAATGCTGAAAAGGAAGGACCAAAACAAGGATAAGGTAAATCAGGATCCAGACGGAAATGCGTTGATTAAATGGTCTCCTTGTGGTGCTAATAGGGTTACAATAAGAAAAGTGTTGATGGGGTCATTTAGGTGGAGTGGACCGAGCAAATGGGATGACGAGGATGCTGCGACTTTTGGACAAACGCCTCAACCGCAGGTTAGTAGGTGGCAAAGCCAGAACTCGCTGTCACCAGTATGGCAAAGGCCGATACTTATGGGGGAGAAATGTGAGCTTCCGAGATTTAGCGGTCTCATTCTCTATGATGAGAGAGGCAGGTTACTTGATCACTCGCTTAGATCTTCCAGTAATAATCAGGTGACCTTTTTTTAAGATCTATCGTTAAACCGTATAACATTTCTTTCGGTTAGTTGGAGACAATTCGATAGCCCTAGATAATAGCTCTTCTGACTCATTTGCGTATATTTGCTTGGTGAAATTCATTTTATCTGATAATTATTTCATTTAGCTTTTAGTTGGTTTTGCTAAGCCACAGTTAAATGTCTACCTTTTTTCTAATGCTTGTGAGAATGAAGAGTACTTACCAGCGAGATTTCTGTTTTACCACAGCAACAACATTCACTGTAATAGCCTGACTGATTCTGAATGCCTCTCTGCTGGCAAAAGTTTTGATGCAGAATCTAATGTTTCAAGTCAGAGATGTTGAATTGTCTTTTAATTTAGTTTATCTTGATGTTATGTAGGAAAAGCAAGCTGTTCTCAGAACTAGTCTCAAGGATATACTATAATTCGGCAAATGAAGCACAAAGTATAAAGTTCGTTTGAAGACGGTATTGTTTTTCAGTCGACGCATTGTACAACAGCATATATTTCGAAATAAGAACCATCCTGCAAACAATCCCATGGCTTGGACATGAGTTTGATTTAGTTGGTATTGTCAACCTTGCTTTGCTTATAAAGAATGTGGTATAGTGCTGTGGTGAAGCATCTCTTTTGAGTTTAGTTAATGCATACATACATTACTAAAGAGAAGGGGAATTTGCTGGAAAATAGGGATAAGATCTGATCTCGTGCATAATGGAAAAATACGAAAGTTTTTGTTTAATTTTGTGAAAGCTGACATCACTTTAAATTCTATAACATGATTGATGTATGTACATAATAAAACATAAACGTAAATTGTATCTTATTGTATAGCTTGATCCTTTTTCTTCAAGTTTCCATAAACTACTTCTAAAACTAGTTCATCGCAACCATCAGAGTTACATACATGTTCAACCTCTAATTTTAGAGTTACATACATGTTCAACCTCTAATTTTATCCATAAGAACGAATTGAAAAAACTCTACAAATATTGTAAAAATGAACAAGTTTGAAGTGATAGATCATTTAGAGCCTAAGCCTATTTGTATGAGGGTTTAGAGCTTTTAGTAATTTAATCGAAATAAAATTCTAATTTCAATCAAATTTTTATTAAAATTATAATAAATTATATTTAAATATTAATTAGATCTAAATAAGATCAAATATCTCATATTGGTTCTTTTTTCTTAAATATCTTATATTAATACTAAATTTTTGCAAACTTTACTATCAAATCTAACTTGATTAAGTCACGTTTTTCTTTCTTCAACCATTCTTTCTATGTAACCTATTAACTTCTTAAATATGTTGAAAATGAATATAAATTACCTAAATTATATTTAGAATTAGACAAACTAAAATCGTTTAATTTATCTTCTCATCTATAATTAAATAGTATATATATATAAAGATTGACATCTAGCAACGTATTATAACTATTCAATTATTAGAATTATCAAAGCAGTTTTGACTAATCTTTCATATATAATTCTTTTGTATATATAATTCAATCCTTTCATCATATAATGTTCTAATTAAATATAGAGCATGAAATTACTACAAATTTTATTTAAGTCCATTTATGCTTCCAGTTCTCCATTATTAGTAATTGATTCAAATAATAATAGTTAAAAAACTATTTTCAAAGTGTAATTCCACTTTGGCTAAGAATTTCTCAAATTAATAATAACCGAGATCAAAAAAAATTCTCTTTAATTATTTTAGGATGATGAATCCTATATTAATCACTCAACAAACTTCATATAGTCCATGTTATATTTAATAACTAGTGATTGAGCTCCCAAGTCATAAATACTATAAAAATATCACAATCCTTATATGAGATACTTTAGCTCTCTCAAGTCAAATAATCATTTATACATTCATCATAATAAGAAAACACAAGTACTATCTAAATGTAATCTTATATCAGATCAGTGTAGTAAACTTGTTCTCTAGAAAATACCAACATATTTGTTTATGATGAGATCGTAATTATGAATGTCATAATTACGATCTCATCATAATTTTATTTACAATGTACTATTTTCTCATGGGCTTTATCTTGTGTCATTTAAGTAAACAAACATATATAAAATAAATAATGTCTTTAAATAATTAAGTTATAGAATTAAAACCAAATGATTATCTGTTGGGTATAAACCAATAATCCTCTACTTTCACTAAGCCATTTTCTTATGTATCTTGTACCATATCTTTATATGATAATCATGCTACTAGTGGGAAAGAGGTTTAATAAGAAAATTATCTAAGATTGTCTATAGTGTACACTTTGCTTAAATCTTACAACTTTCATCTTAATTACCACCATAATTAAAATAAACTTCATATATAGTGGCTTTAATGTTATATAACATATTACCATTTTAAAAATGTGAGGAACTATGCTATGTTTGATAAAGAACTTCTTAGACCAAATAATCATTTCCATTAAATGAAAAATGTATTATGGATTGATTAGAAATTGATGCCATATTGGAATATTTTTAAGTAAAATATGCCTTAACTAAGATTTATTTATGTCAATTTGAGGTTATTGACCATATGACCTTGAACTTAAATTATCAACTTATACATAGAATAATTGATATCTTTAACACTTCATAAGTGTTAGATATCTAATTTATAGAACTTAAATCATTACCTTTCTTAGAATGGTATCTTAATTTGAAACCATTCCATACTAAACTATGAAACCTCAGAGATAATCATATTCCTTTTGCTTCTATTTACGTCCAAACTTGAAATATCTTTAAAGACTTAAGGAAGCCATAAGTAGATTGATTAAGACATCATTAGCCCTATGAAATAGGATTAAATCTTTTATAAATGCTAAAGATACTAAACCAGTTTTCTTATATCTACTATGGAACTTTAAGTTGGGTTTAGAGCTTACATTGCCATTAGTCAATCTTGTAATGGCTTTCATACACAATAGAAAGAGGAATGGCCATAAAAGATCACCTTGCCTCAAGCCTCTTACTTTGTAGAATAAAAGAGACAGTTCTCTATTGATGAGTACACTAAAAGATGTTATTGTTAAACAAATTTTTTCCATGTTCTAAACTTCTTAGGGAAATTAAAAGCCTTCAATAGATGATGATAAAGTCCTAACTATCTGTATCTTATTCTTTTAAGAAATCTACCTTGATTGCACAACTTTTGGGTCCATTCCTTCTTGAATATTCTTTAAATAGCTTTTGAGCCATAAGTATATTATTAGTTATCGTTCTTCCATCCATAAAAGCCCTTTATGCATCATTGATGACTAGTTTCAGTGCCTTCTTCATTTTAAAAGCAATTATTTTAGAAATTATTTTGTACAAAAAAATGAAATATGAAATAGGTATTAACTCATTTAATAACTAGCACTAGGCACTTTAAGAATCAAAAAAAGAAAAGTTTTGTTGATTTCTTTGAGGATCTTATCTTTTTTAAAAAGATACCAACATAACATCTATCACTCTTTTTTTATTAGGCTCCACGTCTTTTGATAGAAAAGCCCATTAAGGTTATCAAGACCTAGATCTTCTTTCAGGGATCAACTAAAAATCCACCCTACCGACCTTTATCTTTTTTAATTGTCTAATTATATCTTTAATTTCTTCACTTGAGAATTTATTAGTTATAAAGGACCTTAAAAGTGTTATAGATGAGGAGCCTATAGTTGAATTTATGATAATACTTTTAAAGAATGAGGTGGCTTCCTTCTTATCATTCTTTTGGGAAGAAACTAGTTAACCCTCCTAATTGATAGTATAGATAATTCTATTCATGTTCCTTTTATCCATAACTCAATTGAAGAAGAACTTTGAATTCTTATCTCCATACTTTATCTATTATACTATAAACCTCTAATGGATTAAATAATTTTGGTTAGCCGCAAATCTTAAATAATCCTTTAGAGTTATCTTTTCCATATTAAAAATAGTCTCTATGCTAAGATGCTTATCCATCTTCTGTTTGATCTTGACTAGATTATTTTTTGAGCTCAAAACCTCCACTAATGTTTTTCCACCCCCTTTTCATTTTTAACTACTTTAACTTCTCTTTAATCATTTCCACCATCTTTACACAAACAAAAGCTTTCCATCCTCTAAAGCTATGAAAAAAGACACTTATGATTGCCTTTGAGTAACCTTCTGTTCTACTAAGTAGTTATTAAATCAGAAAGGAAAGTGCTTTTTACTTTTCTCAAACAAGTTTTGAAAAACTATGAGAGAATTGTCAAATAATGCTCCCACGATTGTAACGTTCCTTTGTGAATCCTTTTAATGCTCCCACACTTTGTATAATGACTCTCTATTATTTTGTTGGAAGTTAATAATCTCCTTTATTAATCTTGTCATCTTTGTTAGAGGGAAGAATTTCTCTAGAAACACATGCACTAACTACTCCTATATTGTGACGTTGCTTAGGTTCAATGAATCATACCATGCCTTGACTCTATCCTTAAATGTAAAGGGAAATAGCCTCATCTTAACATCATCTTCCAACATACATTATATCAAAAGGTATTACATATTTCTAGACAATTCACTAGATGCATGTTAGGACCTTCGTTAACCAACTTGTAAAACTAGGTGTTTTATCTCCAGTATATTTAGCAATGTTGCTTTAATCTCGAATGACATTGCTTGCACCAGTAGTTGAGTGGTTCCTGGATGTGTAGCATTGAACCCTAGCCTTATGAAATCTATAAGGTTTCTCTATTGGTCACTGTGATTGTATTCTTCCACCATTTTTCTTTCAATTTATTTTTGGTGTTTTTCTTTTAGATTTCTCTTTCCTGCCTTGTGATTTTAAAAGCTGGAGTTTCATCGATCTTACTTGAACTATGAGTAATTCTTGTGTTCATGCAATCACAAAGACACAAGAATGGTGAAAATTCCTTAGATGAAAGGAATTCAAATATTCATAATGCGAGATCTCCAACAATGGCGCCAAAAAAACTTATTGAGTAATTTTTATATCTAATAATAAAATTCTCAATTCACTGCAAGCATACGGATAATATCTTATAGTATAAGAGGTTATCTTTCCTATGAGGATTATGCATGAGTTACAATTCCAACCTAACTTTTTCTAAGGTATTTAGAAATTAATTTGAATTAAATTTTTAAAAAATTAAAACAAATAATAAAAAATCAAATAAGCAAATAAACAAATAAC
>JAOQML010000004.1:20903317-20938050 GCA_027568935.1 Erythroxylum urbanii
ACAATATATTTTTTTAAAAAATTTAAGCAATAAATTTACCGACGGAAATAAATGTCCGTCGGTAATTTTCTAAATAACTTATTCCGTTAAAAGCTATATTCCGTTGGTAATTCATAAAATATATTAACGGATGTTAAATTTCCTCAGTAAATGTTCATCATATTTATGGACAGAAAATATGTTGCTGTCAGTAAATTTACCGACAGTTGTAAACATTCCATAGCTAAATTTACCTACGGTTAAAGAACTTACCATCAGTAAATTTAGCGTCAAAAAATGTTTAACCGTCGGTAAATTTACGGACGAAACACTTGTTACTGTTGGTACATTTTCGGTATATTTACCGATAGTTTATCATTTTCCAACGCTAAATTTACTGACGGTAAATTCTTATATCGTCGATAAATTTAGCTACGCATCTTACCGACAGAATGTTTGTATTTTTCGTTGGTATTTTCCATCGCAAAATGACAGTTTTCTTGTAGTAGATTGAATTGTTATAATGATAAGCCTTAAAAAAAACTCTTGAGATATCAAAATATTATTTCCAATGCTCTTACAAGGCATGAAAGATTTTGTGATGAGTGAAATGTCAATGGAGCCAAATAGTATTGATTCTAGTGGGGAACCAATTGTGTGCGAGGTGTTTGTGTAAAATTAGCAATGAAACAGTATAGCAGAAAGAATGACAAAGAGAGAATAACAGAGAGAGGGACAGTTCACTTGAACTAATTCAACATTGTATTCATTCCATAACCGTTTTGTTACAACATTTTTGGTACATATATAGCTGTATAATTCCTTCTAGAAATGGAATATCTCTAGTCTATTGATTGTAGGTCAACACGTGGTTTTGCTACCTCCCAATCTTTAGCTCCAATAACGCTGTGTTTTATTTAGCTTCTATATTGACTTCCTATTGTGTTTCTCCTTTTGCCTGTGACATTACCCCGCCTTTAAAATCAGACCTGTCCTCAAGTCTGAAGCTAGTAAAATGCAATTTGATGTCATCTAACCACTGCCAAGTAGCATCTGCAGGAGAAAGCCCATTCTAATGGATCAAGACTTACGTTTGCACCTGATTCCTTTTTTGATCATTCTCTTATCGAGTACAGTAAGAGGTTGAGGCATTGTGGATGGTGAAGCATCTGAAAGTTCCCTTTGAACATGGTTCTGACCTATTGAGCGCTTCAGTTGTGATACGTGAAACACCGGATGAACAGCAGATGAAGCAAGCAAGGCTAGACGATAAGCTACAGAGTCGATCTTCTCCATAATTTGATAAGGGTTGTAGTACTTTGATGATAATTTATGGAATGGCTTAGCTGCCACAGAAGTTTGCCCGTAAGGTTGCAGCTTAAGAAAGACCCAATCCCCTAATTTGAACTCCATTTCTATCTTGTGTTTATTAGCTTGGGTACGCATCCTATTCTGAGCCTTTTCCAAGTTATCTTTGACCATCTTAATAATTCCCTCCCTTTCTATAAGATAGTAATCTGGAGCTTCGATGTTAGTGTCCTTAAGGAAGTAGGGCAAGTAAAGAGGAGGTGTTACCCCGTATAGAGCCTCGTAAGGGGTCATATTTGTGGACGAGTGGTGGTTTGTATCATACCACCACTTGGCTAAGGGCAGCCACTTCATCTATTTACTTGGAATTTCCCCAGTTATACACTGTAAATAAGTTTCCAAGTACTTGTTCACAACCTCGGTTTGTCTATCTATTTGAGGATGGTAGACTGATGAAAATCGCAAATCAACACCTTGTAAGGTAAACATTTCCTTCCAAAAATTGCTTTAGAACACGGGTTCCCGATCACTGACGACAGTAGATGGCATGCCATGCAATATAAATACATGGTCTAAAAATTGCTGGGCAACTATTTGGGCTATGTAAGGGTGAGTTAATCCCATAAAATGGGTGTATTTAGTCAGTCCATCCACCACAACCGAGATGACTTGTTTACCATTGGATTTTGGCAGCCCTTCTATAAAGTCCATACTGATGTCAGTGAATGGACTAGCAGGTATTGGTAGCGGCTACAGTTGCCCTGAGTAAGCCACCAGCTCTAGTTTGTAAATTTGACAAATCTGACACTTCTTAAGCCACCAGCTCTAGTATGTAAATTTGACAAATCTGACACTCCTTGATATACTATCCGGTATGCTTCTACTGCCCCTTTTAATAAAAGACTCCTCTAACCTTTTTGACCGTAACACTCATTCTTGAATTACCCCAATTGCACTGTCATGAAACAAGGCGATAAACTTGGTCTGCATGTGTTGATCTCTTCCTACAACCAATTTACCTTTTCTAGTGAGTACTCCTCCCTCCCACTTGTAATAAGGATGAGAGTTTTTATCCATTTCCAAGTCCTTAGCTGAGTAAGCCCTTTGTCACTTTGCCATGAAGTCTTGACCTTATCCCACAGTTTGGTAGTAATCGATGACACTGCCAAGGTATTAAGCTCACCAATAGTCCTCCTAGACAAGGCGTTTGCTGCTGAGTTCTCTTTTCCTTTCTTGTAACATATCTCATAATCAAAGCCTAGTAGCTTTAGCAACCAATTATAATGTCCTGTCTTGGAAATCTTTTGCTCTAGGAGGCATTTCAAGCTCACATGGTCAGTTCGTATTTTGAAATGCCTTCCCCACAAATAGTGGCACCATTTTTGGACCGCATGAATTATCACCAACATTTCTCTCTCATAAACTGAGAGGACCTAATGTTTTGAAGCCAGAGCCTTGCTGATGAATGCAATGGGATGTCCTTCTTGCATCAAAATAGCCCCAATTCTGATAGCAGAAGCATTAGTCTCTACAACAAACACCTTTGAAAAATCTGGCAGAGCTAGAACAAGAGGCGAGACCATTGCTTCCTTTAGTGCATTGAAAGCTTTGGTGGTTGCCTCATCCCATTTAAATTCTCCTTTTAGCAGCAGTTGTGTAAGTGGCTTACTGATTGTCCCATACCCCTTGACAAACTGTTTGTAATAACTCGTCAAACCTAAAAAGCCCCATAACTGTTTTGCAGTTTTAGGAATCTGCCACTCCTGAACTACCTGAATCTTACTTGGATCTGTAGAAACTCCTTCTTGCAGAGATAATATGGCCCAAGTAGTTAACCCGAGAATGTCCAAACACATATTTGTTGTGTTTAGCATAGAGTTAGTGTTCCTGTAGTAGCTCAAAAATTTGTCTCAAATCCTCCGGATGATGCTATAGGACCGAACTGTAGAGTAATATGTCATCAAAGAACACTAACATGCACTTCCTGATATATGGCTTGAATACCTCATTTATAAGACTTTGGAAGGTGGCAGGGGCGTTAGTGAGGCCAAATAGCATCACCAAGAACTTATAGTGCCCATTATGAGTTCTAAAAGCTGTTTTGGGCACATCACTCGGAGCCATTCTGATCTGGTGGTAACAAGATCGTAAGTCAAATTTTGAGAAGATGGTAGCACCATTTAATTCCTCCAGCAGCTCATCCATGAGTGGTATAGAAAATTTATCCTTGATGGCCATCTGATTGAGTGCTCGGTAGTCAATGCACATTCTCCAAGTATTATCTTTTTTCTTCACAAGAATTACTGGAGAGACAAAGGGACTGTAACTGTGTTGTATTGCACCTGAATCTAACAATTCCTGCACCAGTTGCTTCACAATGTCCTTCGGCAAACTTGAATGCCGATATGGCCTCAAGTTCACTGGTTCTGAACCTTCCTTGAGTGCAATTGTGTGATCATGTGACCTCTTATGTGGTAAACCCAAAGGCACCTGAAAAAAGCTACAGTTTGATCCAATTGTAAAATATGGGACTTGGATTCCACATTGATTAAACATGAAGCTGATGTGGGATTTATAAGGACTTTGGGCTCTGCACCCTCATAAGTTAGCTATTGGGATGTGGCTCTCCTAAAGTCTATTAGTGTGACTGAAACTAGTATTTTGTTGGTTTTTTTATGGTGGCAGGGAAGTGGTTTTTGGGTTTGTGTAGCTGACATATTTGGTATAGGTTTTGTGGATTACAGAAATGGTGGCTTCCTCTCTAACTAGCTCCTCCTCTATTTGAGCAATTTCGTAAGCATCTCAGATAAAAAGTGGTCTCAAATGAACCACTGCCTTGTTTAAGTTTAAGTCGTCCCTTAAACTAACTTAAGGCTTGTTTCTCAATAATCTCAACACGATTCCATAACTTATCAAACTCCTGAATATACTCCTCTAAGTCTCCTTCCTGTCTCAACTCCAAATCTTCTATAAATAGCCTCCAAGTACTCTTCCCATGTCAAAGGCATCTCCAAGGACCTCACATATGCACGATGCCATTTAAATGTGTTGCCTCTCAAAAAATACGAAGTGTACTTGACCTTCTCGTGAGTATTCATTGGGTTGATTTCAAAGAACTGTTCGCTCTTGTACATCCACTCATCTAGATTCTCACCATCAAACTCCGAAAAATCCTTCTTAGGTTTCTTTACCTAGTTGTTGCAGCAAAAGTGGTTTCCACCACAGCAGTGGCCTGTTGAATTTTGGTTTGGAGAAATGGAATATGGGTCATGTGTGTAAGTCAACCGTGGGTGTTTGGTTAGTTATGGAGGTTGTGGGTGTTTGGTTGGGTATAAAGGCTATAAGGGTTTGATTGAATTAGGAAGTTGGGTTGTTTGATTGGTTGCTGCTGTTGTAAATAGTGGATGGATTCACAGTTTCAGGTTTGGTTTTTGAGTCCTCCACTGTAGCAAAGTGTAGGAACTGCATTTGTGAGCTAATCTAGGTCATCAGTTCTCGGAGTTCTTTAAACTCAGTATTTTGCTTTAGGTTGGTTGATTCGATCCTATGGTGGCTTTCCTCCAAACCTTTCATAACCTTTTCAAACTTTTCATGCGTTTCAGTGGCTAAGGTTTTGATGGATTCCTCCAACCTAGCAATGTCTTGAGATCTCATTCCTATTGCCATTACTAAAGGCTGAGGAAGGACTGCTCTGATACCAGATGTAATGAGTGAAACGTCTATGGAGACAAATAGTATTGATTCCAGCAGGCAACCAATTGTGTGCGAGGTGTTTGTGTAAAATTAGCAATGAAACAGTATAACAAAAAGAATGATAAAGAGAGAACAACAGAGAGAGGGACGGTTCTCGTGAACCAATTCAACATTGTATTCATTCCATAACCATTCTTTTACAACGTTTTTGGTACATATATAGCTGTATAATTCCTTCTGGAAATGGAATATCTCTGGTCTACTGATTGTAGGTCAACACGTGGCTTTGCTACCTCCCAATCTTTAGCTTCAATAATGCTGGGTTTTATTTAGCTTCTATATTGACTTCCTACTATGCTTCTCCTTTTGCCTGTGACAGCTTGAGTATACAAAGTTCTGAGTTTTGCGGTGCCAGTATGAAAGAATGCTTGGAAGAGGATTAAAGAGTTTATTGGGCTTCTTCAACATGACATTGCAGTATGGGGGCACTTTTTCTGCAAGTCATACGGAAGGTTATTGGCTAATTGATCCATCAACGAACATATTAAATGGTGTTATGATAATCAGCATATGAACAATGCCAGGTAGGTCGAGAAAGACAGCTGCTTCAACTTTCACTGTAGAGAATTACAGTTAAATTACCAGTACCAGGTAAAAAGCTGATGCTTGGTGAAATGTACAGAGCCAACAAAGGGACTTCGCCTTCACTAGCTATTTATGGGGTAAGTTTTTTTTAATTACATTAGGTATTCTAGCTTAGCAAGACTAATCCTAAGCCTTTAAGACCCCATCTCAAGAGCCCTAGAGGATGTAAATCTGGAACCCCAAGATCTCTCAGGTTCATACGTAGCTTGTACACTTCTGCGTACAAGGAGTCGTCACATACTTAATTGGTCAACTGCTGATTGATCGCTGGCTCTACTCAGCGTCAGATTCTCAACAACCCCTAGTTTTCTTAGTAGCTTTAACTTCCACACTGTCGCTAGAAGCGAGGCATCCGTAATTGATCCGATTTGATTTTAGCAAATGTATCTTCATTTGGAAGGCAATCATGTCTATTGAAAAAACAAGGTGCATTAAAGCAACACATTTCTTGATGTTGAAATAGATGAAAAATGGGCCATCGGTTAGCTCCTTGGAAATGCCGCAACGAAGTTTCATGTCTAAATTTTTAGAAAATTTTTTAATTTGATATTTTAAAATTTTAATAAAAATGTGATTAATTTGTTAGTAATTTAATTAATAAATTCATGAGATGTTAATAACTAATAAAAAATAGAGATTTTTTTTAATAAACCCTTACATATTATAAATAGCAAAAAATTTTAAATTAAATTAAAAATCTTTTAAAAAGATTAACTATTAATGAACTATCCCTGTATATAACCAAGTACAAATTTTGAGGAAGAAGCTGAAAAACTTTTTCGGCAAACGCGTAAACCCTAAAAAGTTGCAATTTTCCATTTTTCCCATATCAACCATGGCAGGAGTAGGACCAATTTCACAGGACTGGGAACCCGTGGTCATCCGCAAAAAGGCTCCCACAGCCGCCGCCAAGAAGGACGAGAAAGTTGTCAACGCCGCTCGCCGCGCTGGCGCCGAGATCGAGACCATCAAAAAGTGTATTCTCTCTTTTTCTTCTTCTGGTTACTAAGACAGAGCGATTATTATTATTATTTATTAATCATGGGTTTTCTTCGAAAATCTTTTATCGTTTTTCTTGAATTTATCCGAAACCAAACAAACAGTAGCGTCTAAGCTTAGCCTGTTCGATTATTGGGGATATTGTTTGTTGATTTGATATATGCAGCAAACGCCGGTACGAACAGAGCAGCCTCAAGCAGCACGTCCTTGAATACTAGGAAGCTCGAAGATGAAAATGAGAATCTTAGCCGTATGTGCCCCCTTTCTTTCATTCATTGACGTGGGGTTTCATTTTTTACGTTACTTGCTGGTTTGAATGTTGAATATCAAAGACAACGAGTTGGTTGATAATTGATTGCTACCCCAAATACTGGTTTTAAGTGAAAAACGGATCACTTAGTCTGCAGATTCCGTGGGAGATGATGCCATACGTACATCTGCTTCTATTTAGCTTATTGGCTGAAGACAAAATTTGAACAAATTTGTGATGTCAGTCTCCTATGTGCAAAGCATGGTTATGTTCCGAAAAGTAGACTTCTTTCGTGATCTGGAATTATTACACTCTGATCATTAAAATAAGTTCGAAAGATTTATTTGGTTAAAAGTTCTGTAGAACAACAATGCTTCTTTAATTGGCTCAAAGCTTGCCATTTTGCTTACCCGTTTGAACCCTTCTTGAAAAAACCTCCCTTTAACTTACTCTGTGAATGGATTACTCAGACTTCTGTTCAATTTTTTTTTTTGCTATTCTATATTCAACTGTTTTATCATTCACTGGTAAAGAGTGATAATTTCCTGGAATATTCTTTCAATGCACAGATGAAAGAGTCCCCACTGAGCTGAAGAAAGCCATTATGCAGGCTCGAATGGATAAGAAGCTTACCCAGTCTCAGCTTGCACAAGTTTGTTTCTTTGCTCATACATTGCACTTTTGTCATTATACACTTTAACACTTAGCTAAGGTTTGCGAATGAATTTTTCCGTCCCCATGCAGTTGACCAATGAAAAACCCCAGATAATACAGGAGTATGAATCTGGTAAAGCTATTCCGAATCAACAAATCATAGGGAAGCTGGAGAGAGCCCTCGGTGTGAAGCTGCGCGGGAAGAAGTGAAATAGAGTTTGTGAACACGTAAAATAGCCTACTAAGTTGGTATCCAGTGTCTGTTGAGTCTTAAGATTGGTGATGTACATGCACTTCTCTACCTTTGTTATGGCTCCAAACTTGAGAAAAGATTATTGACTTACGGTGACATGGACTATGAATTTCAAGTTGTGTTTCACAAAATTCTTCCTTGCATGTTTCTCCATTAGTTTTTGGTGGTGTCATTGCGTGAAAGATTAACAGTGTCTATTCTTCCTTGCATATGTATATTTTGCCCTTCAATAATAATATATTCTGATTTTTTTACAAACTTGAGTTTTTAATTAGAAGGTATGATACTTTCTTTTAAAAATGATTCCTAGACCCCATGAGAGATTTTTAGTTTCTTAACCCTAATTTTTTGTTATTAAATTCTAGCAACTAAAGCCTTAAATTCTAACCATATTAAACCCTACAATCGTCGCCTAATATCAACTATATTTCCTAATTTTATAAGTTCTAGTTATTAGTTAGTATTGTCTTAATTAATTTAATATTAGAGCTTTGGCTTATACAAAAGAATATTCAATGATCAAAAGTGAGATTAAATACTTTGGAGAATTATGGAAAGATTAGACATTAATGACCCTTGATCACAAAGTACATTAAGAATTAGTCTGAAAAATAACATCAGACATTAAACTACACTAGATGTTGAGGATGGAGAAAGTGAACTTTAAGATGAAGAGGCTTAAACTAATCAACTACTAGGTTTAGAAAATCAATGCCTACTGAGACATCCAAGACACAAAAACCATCCAGCAGTAAATGGACAACGCATGTGGGACTTCAGAGGCCATGATAGAATTAAAACACATAATGTACTTGATGATATTATTAAGAAAGTTTGTGTTGAAGGCCCTAATTTTGCGGGAAAGATGGATTTAAACTTATTCTAAGGTTGCTTTGACTGGTACCACGAGTCAAAACATCGAAAAGTTCGATTCTTAAAGATGAAGCTAGTTAGACACGCTAAAGTCTAGTGGAGATAAATAGAGGATAGACTTCAAAAAATAGGTCAACCACCAATTGTTGATTAGGAAGAGATAAAGTTGAAGTTATCAGAAAAATACTTATCGTTTTACTATTAAGATCTCCAAGATCAACTAACAAACCTTAGATAAGGCATTACAACCCTTAGGTAAGGGATTATGTCTATAACTGAGTACACGAAAATATTTGATAAACTTTCTGTCCGATGTGAAGGGATAAAGTCAGAATGACAACTTATATCTCACTATAAAAATGCCTCAGAATGACAACTTATATCTCACTATAAAAATGGCATGACTGCTGAAATTCGCAAAGAGCCCATAATGCAAAGGATTTATAGCTGTGAAGATGCATATAATTTGGCTTTAAGAGTGAAATAATACTTAGGATAATAAGTAACTAAAATGTTACGAAGTCAAGTTAGGGATGGCAATGTAACACCCCACCTCCACATAGTATATGCCCTAATATCCAAAAGACATTCGAGAACATACCCTATGAAACCAGCATGTTAGAGTAGTCACATTCACTTATATGACATCATACAAAACATAATTAATCCAAAGATCAACTCCTTATTCCATTTATAAAACATAATTTACACTTTAGCATTTCACTACATAATTCATATATACAGTATTAAAAATATATGAGAGTTTTCTACTCTTTACATTATGTTTTACATGAAATGAGGAATTATACAAAAGTACTCTATCTAAACTCCTCAATATTAGCTGACCGACCTTTGAACCATTCTTGAGTCCAAAATTGACAAAACTAGTCTTTTACTAGTTTGTCTTAGGAGCTAAGTCGTCCTCGTATTTGAAAATCAACATTTGCAATTTTGATGAGTTTTGCGAACTTAGTGAGTGAATCATCCTCGATGTGCTCACTCATATCAAAACACATATATCACATATCAAAACCAAATTCGTAATATACCTCATCTCAAATATATATCATGAACATCACACATTTTATATACTTATTTCATAGTAATCCGATCATTTTTTCAATCATTCATAACGTCAAAATTCAGTAAATTCATGTGATCTTTCACATAATACATTTATGTGTATAGATGCAAACGCACTTGTGATCGAGTGTCTTTTTACTGTCCTGTATCCGTTGTGGATATTGGGTTCATTAATAATTGTCCCATACCTATTATGGATATTTGGCTTATTCATATACTGAGCTTGTGGCTCTTTATGTGCATTTCTAAACTTTAAGCTCTTTTTTACTGGTCGCTCCGATTATAACTCTTTTATCTGATAATGCATATCAATATGATGAAATGCATCATTTTTCATTATTGCAATCAATCACTTTCATTCATTACACATGTTCTTTTCACACGTTCATCGGATCTAAATCCAACATTCAACATTTCACTAGTTACATATATTTTTCACGATTCACATTCAATTAGGAACACTCCTAACATAATCTCAATTATCAAACTTCTCAGACCATAATTTTCTGGAATTATCTCATTCACATCATTCACAGTTCAATAACTGAAATTTAAACAGAACAAAGCAATCATAATGAGAAAACATCTAGGTTGACTCAGAGTAAGCTCCAGATTAGCTATTGCCTTGACGAACTAGTAATGTCTGGATGTTGTCATTCGACTTGAGCGTCTAAATAATGCAATACACATATTTTACACATTACTAAATTACTCAATCACATAAGTATTCAATCATACATATATGTATATATGTTATGTTCAACGCATGCTCAATTGACTTTCCCAAGTATTTATCCTTAATCATAAGTCATGATAATTCAAACATTAAATTTGTATATGCCTAGCTTACACTTAGGTTTATACCTCAAAGAAACTTGATTATTCTAAGTCTTCAATTATATATTCATCAATCCTTTTTCTAGAATTGTACAATCACACAGTATCCAAATTTTCATTCATTCATACTTAATTAACATCACTCATATTCTTTGGATCACAATTACATTCCTAAGAACATCTTCATTCTTATATCATTCATAATTTTCAGATTTTGATATATTGTTATCAACCATTCATTCCTTAAGGCATAACATCAATTAACAACCTAAACATATCAAACACTTTATCAACTTATTCAACCTTAAACTAGGTTTATTTTAAGCTTCAATCAAGTCTAAATGCACCAAAGTAATATAACTTATCATTAGTTGATTCAAAGATCACTCAAAAGAGAAGATATCACATTTAATGCCTTCCCCACGATCATGCAGGCCTTCCCATGATCGTGGATTATGCCATCCGAAAATTTCCAGTCAATTTCTTCAATGTTTTTCCAAATTTTAACCCCTACATAATAAATCCAAAACATCTTATGCATATATTATTATTTAGACTTCATTTCCTCATCATTTATACCTCAATTCCATCTCAAAATCATCCATAAAATAATTCATAAACTATTATGTATCATTTACACAAAAACATAACACAAACTTATGCATTTCTTTATCAACGTTCCACCATACTTGACTATCAATCAATCCTTAAACTATCATCACAATTGTTATCCTACATATATTACAAGAAGTCAGTGATTCACTTATTTTTTTAACTCCAAAGCTTCTTCAAATGATCAAGTATCCATAACTCTCAAGCTTACACGATCATCAAACTTTTAATGAGGAAAAGGTTGGGTGGTTCTTCATCAACAAGAAGAAAAAATGAAATCTTTGGAGTGATAAAGTAAAGGATTTTAACAACTCAAGGTCGTAAAAGCGAGGGTGAAAGTGTCGTGAGTTGAGAGAAAAAAGAAGAAGATGAGATCATATAATGAAAGTAGAAAATGAAAGATGGTCTTTAATGTTTGAGTATATCATGAGATGGGTTAAATACACGGTAAGTAAATACTTGGTGAGTGTTATGACAAATCAAATGAAGAGCCAAGCTAAATGTCTTTTACGTAAGCTACCACATGTCTCTTAATCTCCAATGCATTTGTCACTCAATTGTCTAAGTCACTTGTCAATTAATCCTAATGCCACGTGTCATTTATTTCTACTGCTATATGTTAACGTGTCTTATCACTTGGCATTTTTCCTAATCCAAAAATACATATAAATTTATAAATCTCATAATTGTAACAATTAAGTCTAAATTACCAATTAAAATCCATCAACTAAAAATTTAATACATAATAATTCACAATTCACATCATAACCATTAAAAACCTTTCATACCCCATAATATGTTAAACAATTCTTACAATGTGTACAAAAATCAAATTTCATGTGTGTATGTCAATGGTATTCATGTGAATGCAATGCACCTTATAGTTTTTAAATGTTATTTCTCATATACAATGCTCTAGCGTTCTAGCCTTTAGTATGAGAAATGGGTTATTACAATTCTCCCCCATAAGAAATTTCATCCTCGAAATTCTTACCTAATTGATTAAACAAATGGGGGTATGGTTTCTTCATGTTCTCCTCTATCTCCCATATATCTTCTTCTCTCGAATGATTCCTCTAATGGATTTAACCAATGGAATCACTTAGTTTCTTAACTACTTATTCAGATAACCCACTATTTTGACCTGTTCCTCACTATAACTCAAATTAGTTGCAACTTTAATCTCCTGAACCAGTAACACGTATTGAATCTAACTAATATCTTCTGAGCATATTGACATGAAACATATTGTGAATCTGTGTTATTTTAGTTGGTAACGCTAACTTGTAAGCAAACGGTCCTATTCTCTTAGTAATCTCATATGGACCAATATATCTAGGGCTTAACTTACCCTTTTTACTGAACCTCAGCACTCCTCGCTAAGGTGATACTCTTATAAACACCTTATCTCTTACTCGGTACTCCTATTCAGCATAACTCTTCTGTCTATCTTGTGCTGTTTTAATTCTACTACGAATCAATATAACCTTATCAACAGTATCTTGAACAGTTTTGGGTCTTTAACAATCCTTAGACCCTCTTCATCCCAATACAAAGGCGAACTACACTTTTTTTTTCGTATAATGCCTCATATGGTACCATAGGCGAACTACACTTTTTTTTCATATAATGCCTCATATGGTGCCATACCGACACTACTGTGATAATAATTATTATATGCAAATTCAATCAAAGCTACATATCAATCTCATGCTCTTTGAAACTTCAAAACACAAGCTTTGAGCATATCCTCAACAATCTCAATAGTTCTTTCACTCTGTCCGTCTATCTTAGGATGAAATATTGTACTAAAGTTCAACTTCGTACCCTATGCTGTCTGTAAATTACCCCAAAATCTTAAAGTAAATCTGGGATCTTGATCTAATACAATAAATACTGGAACTCCTTGTAATCTCACTATCTTATTTATATATCTTCGAGCTCACTGATCCAGTGTATTATTCTCTCTCACTGGTAAGAAATGAGCCGATTTTGTCAATCTATCAACAATGAACCATATGGAATCATGTTGTCTCGAAGTCTTTGGCAAATCTATAATGAAATCCATAGTGATCCTCTCCCATTGCCACTCCGGAATAGGTAATGACTGTAACTTCCCATCAGGAGCCTCATGCTCTGCCTTAATTTGTTGGTAAGTTAAACACTTAGTGACATACTTAGCCACTTGTTTCTGCATCCCTAGCCACTAAAAATGTTGTTTCAATGTATTGTACATCTTGGTAGTACCAGGACGCATCGCCTCCACTGCTATGTGTGTTTGCTCTAAATTTTTTTTCTCAGATCATCCATATCGGTACACATAATCTCTATTTCAACCACATTGTATCATCCCTCAATTCAAACTCAAAATTCAGATTCTATTTCAACTTCTCAATAAGCTTTAGTACTTCTGGATCCTTACTTTGCGCCTTTATGATCCTTTCATATAACATTGATATAATCTTCAACATGGCTAACAATGCTTCATTTTGCTCCAAATTTAGCTCAACATTCAATGCTCTTAAGTATACTAGGTTTTGTGACCTTCATGTTTAAATTTGAGCCACCCTACTATTGGATTTCTTGCTTAATGCGTTAGCCACAACATTAGCTTTGCCAGGATGATACTCTATCGTACAATTATAATCTTTAAGTAATTCAATCCACCGCCTTTGTCTTATAATTATATTCAGTTGCTTCTGACTCAACAAATATCTCAAACTTCTATAATTTATGAATATCTGAAATGTCTCACTATACAAATAATGTCTCCAAATTTTCAAAGCAAACACCATTACGGCAAGTTCTAAATTATGACTTAGATAATTGAATTCATGAGACCTTAATTGTCTCGATGCATATGCAATTACTTTACCATACTGTATCAAAACACATCTTAATCCTTGGTGTGAGGCATAACTATACACCACATAACCTCCAAATCTAAATGGAATAGCTAACACTGGTGCTATAGTTAACCTATGCTTTAGCTCCTCAAAACTCCTTTGGCATTCATCACTCCATCTGAATGGTACATTCTTCCTCAGAAGTTTTGTCAAAGGGGCTAATATTAATAGAAAACCGTCAACAAATCTTCAGTAATATCCTGCTAATTCAAGAAAACTCCTGATTTCAGACACATTTTTTAGAGCTTCCCACTTTATTACTGCTTCAACTTTCTTTGGGTCTACCTGTGTGCCCTGTCCAAATACTATATGACTCAAGAATACTACTTTATCAAGCCAAAATTCACACTTACTAAATTTAGTAGACAATTGCTTCTCTCTCATTATCTATAAGATTAACCTCAAATGCTCAAAATGTTCCTCTCTACTTTTTGAATACACCAAAATATCATCTATGAATACAATCATAAAATGATCTAAATAAGGTTGAAATACCTTATTCATCAATGCCATAAAAGCTACTAGAGCATTTGTCAATCCAAAAGACATCACCAAAAATTCAAAGTGTCCATATCTAGTTCTGAATGCACTCTTTGGTATATCAGCTTCTGCTATCTTCAACTGATAGTACTATAATCTCAAATCTAGTTTGGTAAACACCTAAGCTCCCTGTAATTGGTTAAGTAAATCGTCTATTCTCAGTAACAGATAGTTATTCTTCACTATTGCTCGATTCAACTATCTATGGTCAATACATAATCTTAAGGTCCCATCTTTCTTTTTCATAAACAAAACTGAGGCTCCCCAATGTGACAAACTAGGTCTGATAAAACCATTATCTAACAACTCCTATAACTGAGCCTTAAGTTCCTTAAGTTCCACAGGTATCATCCTATATAGAGGAATAGATATAGGAGCAGTACCTGGAATAAGGTCGATAGTAAACTCTGTCTCCCTATTTAGGGGTAAACTAGATAATTCAGTGGGAAACACATCCAGAAAATCCCTAATAATAGGAATATCTTGTACTATCTGCTTAGTTCAGGTATCAATCATATAGGAAAGATAAGCCTCACATCCACCTCTAATCAGTCTAAAAGCTCTCATTTATGAAATCAATTTGTGTCGCACCCCACTCTTGTAAGACACGTACCTGACATCCTGAGTGATATCCGAGTACGTACCCCGCAAGGGTGGCATGCTAGAATAGTCAGTCAATCAAATTCAATACAGAAATTTCTTTTTCGTTTAAAACAATGCACACATATTGTGAAAAATCAATAAATAAATTAGGCCCACTTTTATTCATAAACATTTTCAAACACAATGTCACAACCATTACAATACGAAATCATTTACATACACATTGCAAAACACTTGTGAACACATATTTTGATACAAAAATAAAGAAATAGTAATGCAGACGCGAACTGATCCTGACCTATATCTCTTACTTGGGTGTAGTGGCTATACTCCCGTTAGCCTAATGGGGTAACTATTCGGAGCCTAAAAAAATATTGCAAATTTTGGGTGAGTTTTGCGAACTTAATGAGTGACCATCCTTGATGGCTCACTCGATCGCATAACACATACAATTCATATAATCACATAATTCACATCATTTCGTTAACAATCATTTATCACCACATATCACTTGGTCATTCATTTCACATTTCATATTCAACAGATATCATATTCAGAATACATTTCAATCAGTCAAATACACGTATTATATGTATATGCAGTGTTTATGAGACTCACTTTCTTTTATTATTATTGTAACCGAATGTCTCTTTTTTTTAATTGGCCAATATCCCTTATGGATACTGTGCTGTATCAGATAATGGCCTATATCCCTTAATGGATACCGGGTACATTTACAACTGAGCCTAAGGCTCTGATCACAGTTTGAGCATTAAGCTCTTTTTCACATTATAGCCTTTAAGCTCCTTTTTTTTGGTGGCCACTACAGTCATAACAACCTTTATGTTTCATGCGTTAATGCATCAATCGCATATGATCAATCAGTCACTTTCACATATCATCGGACCTTAGTCCGGTATTCAACATTTAAGTTGAGATTCATTTTTTTCATTCATATGCATATTTACATTCAGATCACATTTATCATCAGACTTTAGTCCGACATTCAACATAATTGTTGAGCAACACTTATTTCGTCACATTCATATACAAGTAGCACTTCAATATCACATTCATACATTAAGTCTCGGACCTTCATTATCCGGCATCAATATAAGCAAATCACATTCATATCAATCATATTCACATTGCATAATCATTCAATACATAATACAAACAGAACAATCAGTAAGTAAGACCATCTAGGTCAACTCACAGTACGCTTCCGATTAACATTAGCTTCAATAATCCGAAAATGTCTGGATGCGGATGTTTGTCCTACACATCAACATTATGCAATACACACATTGCACACGCATTACAACTTTGCACAATCTTAAGTATTCATTTAAGCACAAATGTGTATATGGACTATGTAAAATGCATGTTCAATGACAATCCTAGGTATATTATCAAATTTCATGTTTAATCCATATCTCATTTTATAACTCAATTACTCGTCATTTCACTTTTAGCATTATTGCTCTTTACAGTATCCAACTCTCAATTCTTCTTATAACATTTCAAAACTCTAAACTTTCATGTCAATTTTTCATGATCACTCTACCTAAAAAATGGAGTAATTTGGCAAAACTTTCTTCTAGAAAATTGTTCTCCTATCTTTTAAGTTTCTAATGACACCAAAATCACTCAACTTGGTTCATTATTCCAAAAGTTATACTCCAAATAATTCAGAATGCTCTTAAACTGAGATAGTATTCTATGCTCATCTTCAAGTCAGATTCTGGAATTCTAGAGATAGAATTAAAATTCTATTTCTTCATACAAATTATATTCTAATGTCTCTAGTTTATTCTAAATCAAGAATCACTCCGTTTAGATAACTATAGAAAAAGTTATGATAAAAATACCAAAGCATGTTTAAGCTGTGCAGGAAAGTTGACCGCGGCGAAGCCAAAAGTTAGCCACGGCGAACTTTTCCCGAGAAGAATCCTCGTAAAATCTTGCAAATTGTCAGCCGTGAACCAAGGAGTTGGCCGCTGGGCGAACTTTCACAGAAGGCAGTAAACAAAACTCATTTCCTATCTTTTCCAACTCTATTTTTCAGGTCAGTTTTGTATAACCATTATGACCTAAAAAATGAGATTTTTTGGCAATACCGTCTTCTAAACAAATTTTCATCTTTGTCTTAAGTTTATAATGAACTAAAGTTTATACAATTTGTCCCAGTAAACTGCAACTCATACACAATTTACTACATGCTGTTTAGGAACAGAGACATAATCTGAAACTCAACTTTAAGACAACTTTTAGAACTCTTAGAGACATAATTCAAACTCTATTTCTTCATGATAATTGTATTCATTCATCTCTATTTTAATATAAATCAACAATCATCCTATTTGGATATCCGTAGATCAAGATATGTTTAAATTTCAGATGCATGTTCAGTAGAAACACTACATCTAACATATTTCCAGCACTCCTCATCATCAATTTCATCCTAATTCGTCTCTTTTGCTTAGTAAATCATTTCTAACTTATATCCTCATCATTTCCTCTTTATTTATACCCCAATTTCAGTTCAATATCATCTATACACAATTCAAAATCCATACTTAATCACATACACCAAAAGCAAAACATATCATATACACATTCATCATAATGATCTTTTTGTCTCAAAAATCATCTCAACAACAACAACTTATCAATCATTAACAAATCATCACTCTTCCAACCCCATTCTTATGATCATGCTAGCTCTAACCCATCATCAATACAAAACAAGGCAAAAACTCATTCATTCATTTATCACATTTTCATACACTTTCATACACCATTTACACTAACCCATGATATTTAAAGCATAACTTACTTGGTTTAGCTTCAAACTCCTTAAAATCACGAAGAAACCCTAGCTCCCCCATATACACAATATTCACCTTTTTAAGGTGGAATAGGTTAGGTATTTTAGCAACAAGAAGAGGGAGATAATCAATCTTGAAGTAGCAAGGTGGAAGAGTTGAACAAAAGTCAATATAAAGAGGGTGAGTGTTAGCCCCAAATTTTTTTTCTTGATGAATAAGTACGAGTTACGTCAATTATAAGATCTTTATGAAAGTTTTCGAGTTGATTAGTATGTTGATATTAGAAAGATTATATAATATGGGTTGTTTGAATTAAATTGTTAAGGTTATAAAGATGTTCAAGGGTGGTTTTGGTAAGACAATTCAGGATAAAGAACATAAGACTTATAAGGAAGGGTAAAATAGACATTGTCCAATTATTAAGGGTATAAAAGGGGAGAAGATTTGTTGCCTTGGAGGAGAGAAGAAGCAAATTTGTGGATGAGAAAAGAGAGAAGAGAGAGAAGCACGAAAAAGAGAAGAGATAGAGAAAGAAGAGAAAACAAGCTAGGGTTTCAATTTTCTAAGCCTTCAAGAGAGATTTTGAGGTTGTTCAAGAAGGGAAAAAGGTAGAGGAATAGAAGGGCCTTCTGTAGAGCCAAGAATCTCATTGTTTGGTGAAGATTCAAGGTATGTGGATGTTAAATCTTTTAGAGCTTTGAAGGGCTTTTGGTTTAAAGAGCTTAAGAAATATATGGATTTAAGTATTCTAGGATCTATTTTAGTGAATGTACCTTACGAGTTTAATTCAAGTCCGAATTTCTGTTGAATGGGAGTTGTGTTTTTTATGAAGGAAAACAAGGAGGGGTTCGAGAGAGACAAGAGGAACAAGAGGAAAGACTTCTGTAAATTCAACACCTAAGCAAGCAAGGATTTCAAAGTGGGTTACAGTTTTATGATTAAGCAATAGGCCATTAAAGTGTTTTCTTTTACGTGAAACATGAAAGATTTCATTTACTTTAAAAATGTGCATTTGTTTGTTCTTGGTTAAGTTGTAAAGGTGTTATATGTTACTGCATGATTCATAAATGTTTATTTTGAAAAGTTACGAGTTTATGAAAACATGTTTTCAGATATGAAAAGTAAGTTTCCAAGAATTGCCATTCTGGGCAACAAGTATTTAAGATCATGAAATACGTGTTATATGGGTTTAGTTTGGTCCATTCTGATGTTAAGTGCATTTAGACTAAAGGCTTCTCCCACCTGCCCGCTAGTGGCATGGAGCTCCTTCATGGACTCCCTCATGTTTATGACTGCACAAATCCACTAAGTGGGATTGTGCTAGTTCGTTCTGTTTACGACTTCACAAGATCATTATATGGACTGTGTTAGTTCGTTCTATTTATGGACCATTCCAGACCATTTTGATGTGATTATGAGTTATCAAGTTTGATGTATACATGACTTAAAGCTGAACATGATTTGTTTGTCTGAATACAATTTTTAAGAAACAAGTTCTAATTTTCCAAGTAGTTTTCTAAATTGCATATTTCAATGAGTTTTGAAAAAGTTCCTGCTTATTCTTGATGATAAACCTGCTACCCACGAGCTTTAAGCTCACCCCCTCCCAATTCTGTTCCATTCAGGTGAAGAATAAGAGAGTGAATAGTTAAGAGTCAAGGCAGCACTCCAGTCTGCACATATTCTTTGTACTCATAAGTTAGATTTTTGGGGAACTTACGAATTTAGCAACCTTTCAAGCTTTACTGATTCAAGTGTTTTGATGTATTATGGTTTGTAAGGTTATTAAAGCTTTGTAAAACCAACATTTGTTCAAGGATGAATGAAATATATGTATGTTTTGCGTATGATTATGATAACTGTTAAGTTTCCACGTTGCATGAGTTAATCCAATGAATTTGAGGCTTTGAGAAGCTGTTGAGGTTTAGGTTTGTTTATTTCTGACCTTAGATTTGGATGAATGAGGGTGTCTGGAAGAAGTTAAGTCTACATTCAGTAAGGCAGACGCAAAGGAAGAACACAGAGGAAAGGAATCGTCTGTGCTGACGTCACAACACAGACGCAAAGGAATATATCGAGGAAGGGTATTGTCTATGCTGACGACACACACACAGACGCAAAGGAAGACAAACACACGAAACATAGACGTAAGGGATCGTTTGTGCTGACATCATACACAGACGCAAGGAACACAGACGACACGTCTTAACATAGACGCACGGAATCATCTATGATGGAACGTCATAAGATAGACGATAGTAAGGCCGATGATAGAAAGGCAGACAGTTGAAAGACAGACGATAGGAGAGGGGTCAACCCAAACGATGAAAGTCAACTATAGACGATAAAATCCAGAAGATAAAACTTAGGCCATAAGTGAACACAGATGATGGGCTAACCACAGATGATATAAAGAAGAAGTTAAGTCAGTATTATTGAACCGTCGCTTACTTGGAATTAAACATAGAATTCGCAAATCAAGGATCAAGAATCAGTTAAAGACTTAGACCAAGTACAAGTCGTGGGACAAGATGGTAGGAAGTGATCAAGATGAAGTTTCAGGTTAAGGTTTGTCCTGGTGAGAGCACTCCACCCTTGTGTGATGCGGGTCCAGATGTCATTTAGGACGTCGGTTATGTGTCTCATAAGAGGCGGGGGCTCATCACTTGTGGTATCAGAGCAAGAGTTAGACTCCAGAAGCGGGGTCTAACAATGAGAGTGGATGTCATGGGTGAAGGAGAGGAATGGAGAAGATGAAAAAATGAAGAAGTTTAACAAAAATGAAGCATGTATCATTTTTGGCAAGCGAAATACCAAAGTATGGTCTTTCACCTCATAAAATGTGACTTGACAGGTGGTGTGGCAAGTGCCATATGTCACTCTCTCAAGGTCTTTTCTTGATCTTTTAATAAGCTAGTCCATTTACCTCCAATTTTAACCCAAATTTCTCCCAATTTTCGGTGACACTTGTTAATAAATCTTAATGTCACATATTAAAATTTTGACGAACATTTGAAATTTATTTCTATCACTACTCATCAATTGTTCTACCACTTCACATTTTTTCTAGTCCAAAAATACCCTTAAATTCTAGAAAATCCTCAAATTTTCACCAAAAATTATAAATCCGTACATACACTGTCCAAATAAATTTTCAACAAGTAAAAACCACAATTCTCAATATAATCACATTTATAACTCAATTATATCATGAAAATGTCAATGAATGCATGTATAATCGTTTTATTGTGCAAAAATCAATATTCATATATGTGTATGTTAACATTATGCATGAGCATGAAATGCATTTTTCTTAATCTCTCCTTGATCTCGCATGTACCGTATTTTAGGCTTCTAACCCTTAGTGTGGAAATGAGATGTTACAATCTGGCTGGCACTGCTTGACTAACACCTCAAAATATTAGTCTTGGCAAATTAGGAGATTCAAGAATCACCTCCTTAGTGTAGTAGTTCATCAGAGCCTTATGAGTAGTAAGCCAATCCACACCTAAGATAAGGTCTATCTCGTTTAACTACAATACTATCAAATTAGCTTCTATCTCTTCTTGATCAACTCGAATCATACACTCTTGAGATACTTCTCCAACATTGTGGTACTACCTATCAGTGTACTCACTTCTAAGCCACATTTCAACATTTCTCTCTTATAATGTAGTTTAGATGCCATATACGGTATGATGAATGAATGTGTAGATCTTAGATCTAACAATGCAAATGCTTCAAATTGAAAGACATTTAACACACCTGCTATAACATCTGGGGAGTTTTGGGCCTCCTGTCTTATAATAACATAGATACTGGCCTATGACCGCGATTGGTTACTTCGCACCTCAATCCTGACAGTAGGACCTGATGAGCTTACTCTACCTTTACCTCTACCTTTCTATCCAGATCCACTAGCTCTACTCTGCTGGAAGTTGTCTCAGTTACTGATCCTCCTCTCCCTATAAACTGTACTCTGAAAGTTACGAGACAGTCTATTAACTGGTGCTCAAAAGAGCTATAATGAAGGCAAGCGCCTGATAACTTCCAACATTCCCCACTATGTTCTTTCCACAATGTTCACAACTGGGCAGTTATAGTGTTTGTCCTCCTAATACTGGACCTCTACCACTACCAACATGTACAAAACTACCTCTAGGTCTAAACCCTGACTGTCCCGACCTAGTTGGTGGTTGAAATGATCTATTCTGACATTTATTAAACCTCCTGCCAGAATCGACTTGGGACTCACCCTATTTCTTCATTCTGAACTCCTATTTTTATTCTTCTTGTCCATCTTTCAACAATTGTTCAATTCTGATTGAGGAAACTCATAGTTCCATAAAACTACCTTAATTAGTGATAGCTAGCCTCGTCTTAATCTCCATATTCAGCCCATCTTCAAACCATCTACACTTGTCTTCCTTAGTTAGAATCAATGCACTAGCATGCCTTATTAACTCTTTAAATCCTTTCTCATATTCGGCTACCGTCGCTTCAGATCTAAGAACTACTTCATCTTCCTATCTAAATAGATCTTCAACATATAGTTGTCTTTGATGACCTTCAAGAAGTCTTCCTAATTTAAACTACAAGGTCAGGTGGTACTGTCGCGAACATTCTTCCACCACTGATAAGCTAGACCTTGCAGTAGTAAGACTACGTAGTCAAGCCTTTCATCTGACTCATAATCCATCTAATCGAATACCCTTTAGTTCTCTCTAACCATCCTTTTTCCTCAGTAGGGTCTGTACTTTCATAGAAGTCTACAGCCCCCTATTTTCTAAGTTTATCATATCTTCTTTCTTTTCTCTCAGGAATTCTCTGAGGCATTTGGTCAGATCGAGGTACTGGAGACTCTCTATTGGCTCATACAGACTCTAGATTAGCTGACCGTGTAACTTGATCTCCTACAACAAATGACCTATAATAGACAATAATTATAATTACTATCTAGGTCTCTCACTATATATATCATGTCTAAATACTTATATATGTCCCTATGGATGTTAAACCATGCACTGATACCAAAAACTGTAACACCCTAACTTCACAGAGTATATGCCCTAATATCCAGAGGATATTCGAGAACATAACCTATGAAAGCAGCATGTTAAAGCAGTCACATTCACTTATGTGGAATCATATAGAACATAATTAATCAAAAGATCAACTCCTCATTCCATTTATAAAACATAATTTACACTGTAGCATTTCACTATATAATACATATATACATTATCAAAAATTTATGAAAGTTACCTACTCTTTACATCATGTTCTATATGAAATGAGGAACTATACAAAAGTACTCTATATAAACTCCTTTATACCAGCTGATGACCTTTGAGTCATCCTTGAGTCTAAAATTGACAAAACTAGTCTTCTACTAGTTTTCCTTAAGAGCTAAGTCATCTTTGTACCTAAAAATCAACATTTGTAATTTTGATGACTTTTTCGAACTCAGTGAGTGAACCATCCTCGATGTGCTCACTCATATCAAAACACATATATCACATATCAAAACCAAATTCACAATATACCTTATCTCAAACATACATCATGAACATCACACATTTTATATACTAATTTCATAGTAATCTGATCATTTTCTCAATCATTCATAACGTCAAAATTTAGTAAATTCATGTAATCTTTCACATAATACATGTATGTGTATAGATGCAAATGCACATGTGACTCACTTTCATTGTTACTTTGTTTAGAACGAGTGTCTTTTTACTGCCCCGTATCTATTGTAGATATCGAGTTCATTAATAACTGCCCCATACCTGTTGTGAATACTAGGATCATTCATATACTGAGCTTGTGGCTCTTTATGTGCATTTATGAGCTTTAAGTTCTTTTTCACTAGTCACTCCTGTCACAACTCCTTTATCTGATCATGCATATCAATATGATGAAATGCATCATTTCTCATTATATTCAATCAATCACTTTCATTCGTTACACATGTTCATTGGATCTAAATTCGACATTCAACATTTTGTTTAGTACACATATTTTTCCCGATTCCATTCAAGTAGGAAAATTCCCAATACAATCTCAATTTTCAAACTCTTTGGACCATAATTGTCTAGAATTATCTCAGTCACATAATTCACAGTTCAATAATAGAAATTTAAACAGAAAAAATCAGTCCTAGTGAGAAAACATCTAGGTTGACTCACAGTAAGCTCCAAATTAACTATTACCTTAAGAAACTAGCAATGTCTAGATGTTGGTGTTCGATTTGAGCATCTAAATCATACAATACACATATTTTACACATTACTAAATTGATCAATCACATAAGTATTCAATCATACACATATGTATATATGTTATGTTTAATGCATGCTTAATTGACTTTCCCAGGTATTTATCCTTAATCATAAGTCATGATCATTCAAACATTAAAATTTGTATATGTCTAGCTTGCACTTAGGTTTACACCTAAAAGAAACTTGAATATTCTAACTCTTCAATCATACATTTATCAATCCCTTTTATATCATTATACAATCACATAATATCCATATTTTCATTCATTCATACTTAATTCACATCACTCATATTCTTTGGATCACAATTACATTCCTAGGAACTCACATCACTCACATTCTTTGGATTACAATTACATTCCTAAGAACACCTTATATCGTTCATAATTTCCATATTTTGATACATTGTTATCAACCATTCTTTCCTTAAGGTATAATATCAACTAACAACCTAAACATATCAACCACTTTATCAACATATTCAACCTCAAATTAGGTTCATTTAAAGCCTTAATCAAGTCTAAATACACCAAAGTAATGTAACTTACCATTAGTTGAGTCAAAGATCACACAAAAGAGAAGAGTTCACGTTTAATGCCTTTCCTATGATTGTGGAGGCCTTCCTACGATCATGGGTTATGCCATCTGAAAATTTCTGGCCAATTTCTTCGATGTTTTTCCAAGTTTTAACCCCTACATACTAAATCCAAAATATCTTATGCATAGTTCATTATTTAGACTTCATTTCCTCATCATTTACACCTCAATTCCATCTCAAAATCATCCATAAAAAATTCATAAAATATTGTTTATCATTTATACAAAAATAGAACACAAACTTATATGTTTCTTCATCAATGTTTCAGCACACTTTTAGCTCCATTATCACTATCAATCCATCTTTAAACTATCATCATAATTATTATGCTACATATATTACAAGAAGTCAATGATTCATTTACTTTTTTAACTCCAAAGCTTCTTCAAATCATCAAGTAACCCTAGCTCTCAAGCTTACACGATGATCAAACTTTCAAGGAGGAAAAGGTTGGTTTCTTCATGAATAAGAAGAAATAACAAAATCACTGGAGTGGCAAAGTGAAGGATTTTAGCAACTCAAGGTCGTCAGAGTTAGGGTCAAAGTGTCGTGAGTTGAGAGAAGAAAGATGAAGATGAGAGCATGTAATAAAAGTAGAAAATGAAAGATGGTATTTAATGTTTGAGTATATCATGAGATGGGTTAAATACGTGGTAAGTAAATGCTTGGTGAGTGTCACGACATGTTGGGTATATCATGGGATGGGTTAAATATGTGGTAAGTAAATGCTTGGTGAGTGTCATGAAACTTATCAAATGAAGAGCCAAGCAAAATGTCTTTTAATTAAGCTACCACATGTCTCTTACTCTCTAGTCCATTTGTCACTCTATTGTCTAAGCCATTTGTCAATTAATCCTAATGCCACGTGTCATTTATTTCTACTGCCATATGTCAACGTGCCTTACCACTTGGCATTTTTCCTAGTCCAAAAATACACATAAATTTATAGATCTCCCAATTGTAACAATTAATTCTAAATTACCAATTATAATCCATCAACCAAAAATTCAAGACATAATAATTCACATTTCACATTATAACCATTTTAATTTTCATACCCTTGCATATGTTAATTGAGTGCATAAACAATTCTTCCAATGCGTACAAAAATCGAATTTCGTTTGTGTATGTTAATGGTATGCATATGAATGCAATGCACCTCATAATTTCTAAATGATATTTCTCATATACAATGGTCTACGGTTCCAACCCTTAGTATAGGAAATAGGTTATTAGAGGTAATGGGCCAAGCAAGATAACTTGAGCCAAACTAGGCCTAAGGCGGTCAGAAGCTTAACTAGGCTCTGCCCAACTTGACTCAACCCTAACCTTATTTTTATTTTTAGAAAATGACATTGTTTTTTTACAATTGCTTCATCTTCCTTATAGTTTTCTGGCTTCAGATTAAGCTAGGCTAAGGCCAAATATCATCCCTAAGTCAAACTGGTGAGTGTGGTATAAAGAAAAATATGACCATGTGAAATTTTAGGCTAGCACTTAATACATCAAAATTTGTGCCACATAAGAACCAAGAAACTTCTCAATGAGCTAAACCTAAAGGAAAAGTTATAGTTAAGATTGGGATGAAAGGAGGTAGCAGTGACAAAAAATGTTTCCGACATAATGAGATGGGTCATTTTTCTTATAAATGTACAATTAGAGGTTTACACATGATGAAATAAGAAGATAAGGAAGAATCTAACAAATATGTGTTTGAATAGGAACTTGGGGAAGAGTTAGAAGGAGACTCTAGTGGTGAACTAGCTAGTTCTACAAATCTTATTATAGTGAGGCATATACTTAAGGCCCCGAAAGTGGAAGAACAAAAATGACTTGTACTATTATTTTATTTACTAAATTATGTACCCATATCATTAATAGAGGAAGTAATGTGAATATGGTATCGAAGAACAAGGTGAAGTGATTGAATTTACTTACTAAGAAACATCCACATCCCTATAAAGTTGCTTGGGTCGATGATAATATTATATCGTTAGTTTGCAGGTGTTTGGTGTCTTTCAAATTAGGAATATATGACTTTATTTCATATGCTGTCATTCCTATAGAAGTATCTCACATTTTACTTGGTAGATCATGGCTTCATAATCGAGATGTGCAGTACTTTGGAAAAGCAAGCACTTGTCAGTTTATATTATATGGAAAGAAGATAATTTTGAAGCCTATAAAGGTAAATAAGGTAGAAAAAAAAAAGGAAGTAATAAAGTAGCCATAAATGCTAAGAAAAAACATTTTAGTATCTTTAAGGAGAGAGAATTTGAAGCTGTTAGTAGGGAGAAGGGAATTTTATTTGCGATGGTAGTGAGGGAAGTAATAGAAACAACACATGAAAAGCCCCTTGTCTTACCAAAAGAAGTGGGTAAATTGCTAGTTGATTTTTTAGATCTTATACCAGATGATTTGCCAAGTGAATTACCTCATTTACAAGATATTTAATATGCTATTAATTTGGTACCTAGATTTATGCTATCAAATCTTCTAGCCTATCATTTAAATCCTATTGAGAATGAAGAGCTAAAAAGACAAGTCGAAGAGTTGCTAAAAAAGAATTTATTCAAGAAAGTCTTAGTTTATGTGCAATTCCAGCATTATTGACTTCTAAAAAAAATGGAAGTTGGCAAATGTGTATTGATTATCAAGCGATAAACAAGATCACAATCAGGTATAGGTTTCTAATACCTCACCTTGATGACATGTTAAACATATTAATTCGAAATACTATCTTTACTAAGATAGACTTATGAAGTGGGTACCATCAAATTAGAATAAAACCTAGAGATGAATGGAAAATGTCTTCCAAGGCTAAAAAGGACTTCATGAATGGTTAGTGATATTTGACTCTCTAATACAACTAATACTTTTGCAAGAGTGATGAATTAAGTGTTTTGACCATTTATGGGAAGATTGTTTATGGTACATTTTGGTGATATATTAATATACAATAAGATTAAAGAAGACTACCTATTACATCTACAATAAGTCTTAAGACACTTTATATCAAATTGAAGAATTGCTCTTTCATAAAATCAAGTATTGTATTTTTGGGTTTTATTATATCCTACTATTGTACCTAAAAAGTTATAAAAAGACCTATGCTATCCTACTCATAAGTATATGAGGGAGTTGTAGTTGATTACCCAAGTTCGTCTCCCACGGAGGTGAAATTGGTTCATTTAAATTAATCTTAAATAAAAATAAAAAAAATGCAATCCTAAAGATTATATACCTATTTATTGAGTTAAGGCTTTAAAAAAAATAACAAATTAGTCTGAAAAGTAAACGATTCAACTGGAAGCAAAGACAAATAGGTTAATGGAAATGGAAGACTCTTAAGAATTAATGTCGCTAATTTAATCTCCTATGCATGATTAAGGGGAATGATTGGATAATTGTCTTACTAAAATTAACAGTTGGGTTCTAAATTGACTCGAATAATGAACAAATCTAACTTTTGTATTCAACAAGTTATTATCCGAATCAATTATGGAAACTCAACTACTAATCAACACTTGAGTTAATATATTTCTAATTCTTAACCTAAGTGTCCATAATTTCTCATTCCATATTAAACTTCTCTTTTCGGTCCTTCATTTAATACTAAAAATGATGCAAAGTTTGGTCATTCTATTACATCCATTCAGCTAAAAAATCATAGAAATAAATAAAACAACAGATTCGTAACTCAATCATACATAGTCAACTAAAATAGCTACATTAATTCTCAAGAAAAAAGAGATAAGCCCATCATAACATAAACACATTTCATCATCTCCATACACTTCATTCCCATGTTACTATCAACAGAAATATTAAAGCAATAAAATAGTGAATACTAAATGAGCTATGAAAAGAAAACAAAATAACAGTCGGTTAAGCTAACAAAGTAATAAGTTCAGTAAATAAACAAGAAACAGGGCAACAGATCAATAGAATAAGTAAACAAGGATCGGGTGAGTTTGAAGGTGGTGGTCTCCCGTCCCTCTTAAGCTTCTCGTATTAGCTCTCATCTTCTGCTTCAGTTTCTTCTCACTCAGATGCTCGTACTGCCTTCCCCCTTTTGCTATGGTTCTCTTTTCTTCACCGACTGTCTCTATTCTATTCTCTTATTCCCTTCTTTCTCTCTATTTTATCTCTCTCGAAGTGTCTCTAATGTGTTGAGTGAAGAATGAAGAATGGAATGAAAGATGTCCACCCTCCTACCTTTTTATTTATAGCCTCGTCTAGGTTTAGGTTTTTGTGCCCCTTCAACCTACAACTACCATGTAATAAAATAGACAGATTGAAGGAGTGCTTAAGAGTTACACAAGGGTGAGTATGGCAATCATAGGTTTGATTCATTGTCACCTTTTGCAGTCATGGTCACAGTGGTAACAAGTTAAGTCACCATCGTGACTTAACATGTTCTTTGTTTTCTTCTTTTCCTTTCACGCAAATTTACATCAACTTTCCCTTCAACCTTGATGCAAAATTCACAAAATAATCCAATTAACATTCATGTAATAGTCACACCATTTTTACTCAATTTATCTCACATTTGGATCAAAACATAAGGATTTGTAACCAAATCAATATATAAAGGCAATTAAAAGCAATAGAAATTATATATAACAATTCCTCCATATTTAAACTATTCTTGTCCTCAAGCATAATAAAGAAAACTTGACTATAAAGGAATAAACAATGGAAACAACAATTTTCTCAAATAGTAGTCAAAGATATAAATAATCATTTCAATAAACACAACATAAGATCTTGAAACTCACAATACTCAACGATCAAGCTATTCTTCGCATATTTAGCCAAAATCAACAAGCACCTTAATTCAAAAAACCATCAATAAGTGTGATAGACACTCACTCAATTCTCCATTCTCTCAAGCATTCAAAGGCAGGATATATATTCACTCATCGTTCATTCCATGCAAGGCATCTACCATAAGCTTACTTATTAATCCAATCTTTGCCACTCATATCAAACACAAACATCAATCTGAAGGTCTTTATTTTGGTTTTAATAAGGTTGGGCTAAGGTTAGGAAAAAGGAATATCGCAATTTAAAACCATAAAACAAATTCAGTATTTAAAATGAAACAGAGTAATGAATCATAAAACACCTAATTCTTTCCTTTCATGTACATGGTTAACACTCCCTATTTTTACTTCTCCTCTTCTCTCATTTTATGGTCGTCTTCTCTGTCCTTTATTTCTTTTCTATTTCTATTTCTTTTCTTTCCTCTCTCTCTTTTTTAATTATTTATTTATTTAAAATAAGGAATTCAGAAAAAGAAAAATATAGGGGAGAGATAAAAATTTCTACAACACCCATCCTTAATGCAATAGCCAACTATATGCTATGATTCCCCCACACTTATTCCCTAAACCTAATTATAAACCTTTCAAATGCTCAACATGCCCTTATGTAGGTGTAATGAAGAGGATAAACAATCAAGGTCAAGGCTCACATTTTGGGTTTAAAGAAAGAAATGGTTCATGTTAAGCTCAAAGGGGCACATTAAGGGTAACATTAGGGTGGCTTGTTAAGCAAAAAGGGTAAATCCTAATTGCCTTCATCATTTCAATGTTTGCATATAGATTATGTGATCTCGATTAGTATTTGCAAGCAAGTTTTAGAGTTACCTAATCATGAAAGAACACTCTCAGTAAAAAATACTTTAATTTGGTGTTTAATAGTTTAAAAAGGCTCAAATCCTTATCAAAAAAGTGACATTCATCTATCACAACAAGCTAATGTCCTTTTAATCGAAATCTAGGTTAATCAGTCCAAGTATGGAAATATACTCATTCACTCATATTATACATTTTTAATCCAGATCATGTTCACTTTATGACCATTCATCTCTAACAACTAAATGGGCAAATAAACAAATAACACATAATTTCTTTAACTAACACTTCCTCCCACCTACATTTAAACATCACATTGTTCCTAATGTGATACATAAAGTAAAAGAGGGATATAAGACTCAAAATATCATAAACAAGGATAAGCATTAAAACTAAAAGACATTAAACTAACAAGGATTAAAAATAATAAAAGAACAAGGATAGAAATACGATATGAAAGTGCGGGCAGTGGCATCATCGATTCAGTGTGAAGCATGGCATACTACATCGAGGATGGGAGAATATCTGCAAGGAAGACAAATAGAAGAGATTAAAAAGTAGGCCTATAAGCAAAAAGCAAATAGATTAAGTCAAGTTTCACTAAATATAAATAACAAACAACTAATTGAAAAACAAAACAGAAATTGCATGGGTTGCCTCCTATTTAGCACTTCTTTAATGTCTTTTAGCAGGACACCTCAACCATTATGCTTATGGTGGATAGCTCAAAGTGATTGAGTCCACTACTTTCTTCTCTTTATTGGGACCTTTCCTTAAGAATTTGCTAACCTCTCCTTTAGTTACATCAACCAACAATTGGCAACATTCATTACTCTCTTTAAACAGGTCCAGCTTCTTGTCTTCTTCTTCCTGCAATGTGAAATCAAAATATGTAGCATTAATTTGTTCAACAAAAGAACAGTCTTCAGAAATAGTAGAGGTTTAATATTAAAGATTGAAAATTCTACTGTTTCTCCTAAAATTGTCATGGTCAATTTCCCATTCTTCACATCAATCAAAGTGTTGATAATGGCCATGTCCTTTTCTTTATCCTTCACTTCCTCCATGTCTAGGACAACAAAGTCTACAGGCATAATCAATCCTCCAACTTTCAAGAACATGTCTTCCATTATTCCTTTCGGGTAATGGAGTGACCTATCAGCTAATTGAAAACATATGTTCGTAGGTCTTAATTATCCTATATCCAATTTCTTATAAATAGAGTGAGGCATAAAATTTATGCTTGCTCCAAGATCAAGCACAATCTTAACCTCATTACCATTACCCATTGATACTTGCATGATAAAACATCTTGGATCTTTCAATTTGGTGGGAAAATGTGGCTACATAATTGCACTTGTTACTTCCTAAACTAGCACCTTTTCTTTAAGCTCAAGTTTTTCTTTCTTGGTTCTTAGTTCCTTGAAGAACTTGTCACAAGCTGGAATGATCCTAATCACATCTAACAAAGGCATATTAACATTGACCTTAGAAAGCATGAGATATAGATAGGAAAGTTGCTTATCTTGTTTCGATTCCTTAAGGTGACTTAGATGTGGAATTGGTTATTAATAAGGATTTGTCGCCTTGTGCATTTTTTTTCCTTCATTGTCCTTGGTGTCATGCTTAAGTTGTTCACCCTTTTGAATGTGACTTGAAGAGATTATCATGTTGTTTTTCACATTCTAATTATCTTCGTCTTAAGTGAGGCTTTCCTTCTTTTGATTATGAGCATCAATTCCTTCTCAAAATATTGATCACTTGAGCTTGCTTGGGTTGAATAGGCAATTTTCCCTTTTGATTATTATGCATTTGAGTAGCAAGTTGCCCTACTTAGATCTCAATCTTCTTCACAGACGCTCAAAAGAGTTAAACCTCTTATTGTTCATTTCCTGATTTTAAGTCGTGACTTGAATAAATGCATTCAGGCTTTCCTCCAAGGAAGGCTTGCTTGGTAGGTTTTGATTTGAGGATTGCCTTTGGTAATAATTTGGCCTTTGAAAATTTTGGTATTATTGTTGGGGTTGCAATGGTGGATTGTTGGTCTTCCATAAAAATTAGGGTGGCTTCTTCAACCAGGATTGAAGGTGTTTGAATACGGATCATTTTGTTCCCTTAGTTGAAAATCGTTAAGTGCGTTCACTTGTTCCTCCCCATTAAAAGGTTCATAAGAATACGTACAAACATTCACTCTATGACCAAAAGTTCCACATCTACTCTAAACTTCTTGATTTGTAACTACCAATTAGCATCTTTACATGCCTTGTTAACTCAGCTAACTGCATAGGCAATTCTTGATTCGAGCTCACTTCATGAAATCCGATTCTTCTTCCCCTTACGCTCTTTTGTTGAGAATTAGCCCCCAAAATTTTGAATATTTCATACGTTTCTTCAAACAACTCCTTCTGCTGCATTGTCCACTATGTACTGGCACTGTTGTGTCAACCCATCATAAAAAAATTGGTTTAGCATGTGAAACAAAAAATGATAGTATGGACATTGTATTAGCAAGAGCTTAAAGTGATCCCACACCTTGTGGAATGGCTCTTCCTCCATCTGAGTGAAGGTAGCTATCTTAGTACGTAATTCAGATGTCTTTAATGGGAATAAAATTTTCTCATGAATTTGGTGTACATCTCTTCCCATGTATTCAATGAATTGGGTGGAAGGGTCATTAGCCACGCCTTGGCCTGATCCTTTAATGTGTATGAGAAGTAACTCATCCTGAGTTGGTCCTCATTTAGTCCATCCAAAGGGAATGTTTGAAGAGTGGTATAGATTTCTTGAATAAAATTTAAAAGGTCTTCAATAGGAACCTCATAGAAGATGGTAGCATGTTGTAATGGATGCTCTTCAATTCTCAATTTCTAGCTGCCTTTCCCAAATGTATACACGATGTCGCAGTACTAATCACTAGTCTAGCATACTCCTTCATCACCAACTACCTTTCACTCATCTTGTGGTTATTCACTTGATCTTCACGCTTGGGTTCCTCATGATAGTCTTTAAAGTCCCTTTAAGGTTTTCGTCTTTGATGTATGTTATCAATAAAAGGGATGGGTTCACCATCTAAAGATCTCCTTCCTAGCATAAACCAAGTGAATTCACCACTTAAAGTTCTCCTACCTAGCACAAGCTAACTATGGAAAACACTAAATTAATAACAAAAATTACAAAACACGTTAACAAAATAACACAATAAAACATGCATGCATGAACAAACATAAAAAATCAAAATCAATTTAGTAAACAAAACCAATTAAAATTAATTCAAGTTTAAATGATAAACACCTCCTCGGTAACGGTGCCAAAAAATTGTTATGCCCAAAAAATTCTAAAAAGACCTAGGCTACCTTCTCTCAAGTATACAAGATAGTTGTAGTTGATTACCAAAGGTTGTCTCCCACGGAGGTGAAATTGATTCACTTAAATTAATCTCAAACAAAAATAAAAATAAATGTAATCCTAAACATTTTATCTCGATTTGTTGAGTTAAGGCTTTAAAGAAAATCACAAATTAGTCTAAAAACTAAACGATTCAATAATATGTGCATAATTAATTATGAATTTAATCCATAACACTTAGTGATTATTATTATGAAAATGCTTAAGGTACTCACTTTGACTAATATGTGATTTTAGGCACAATTCAGAAGTAAAGAAGTTAAACCGAATCGAAAGCATGATAGTTAGGCCATTTTCTAAAGATTAATATTCACTTGTCTTTAAGGAGTAAGAAGAAGAAAATTAGACAAGAAGAAGACACGAAAAGCTCTTTAAAATTAGGCTTGTCAAAACGGGCACAGCCCGCTCAGCTTGGCCCGGTTTGACCGACCCGTGGGCCGGGGCATGGGCCAAGTATGCATGGTCCGAGGACCGGCCCGTTGCCTGTGAAATAGTGGACGGGCCGAACCGCAGGCAAGTTCGATCGGCCCGGCCCGTGGCCCATGGGCCGCCCACCACAAAAAAAATAAATATTTATTAAAAAAGTAATAAATAATTTAATTAAGTTAAAAATTTGTAATTAATGTAGTTCATAATTTTAATAATAACTTTTAACTTGTTAACTTGTTAACTTATTAACTTTTCATATAAATTTCTAATTAATTGAATTAAATACCCTAATTAATCATACCATTA
>JAOQML010000004.1:20954004-20965366 GCA_027568935.1 Erythroxylum urbanii
TTTATGATCTGAATGAGTGTCTGTAAAATATGTATTATGTGTATGTGATCCGATGAAATCATCGATGATGGTTCACTCATTGAGTTCGCAAAACTCATAAAAAATTACAATGTAATTTTTCAGGTACGAGACAGGAGACCTAGTTCTTAGACAGGACTAAAGGACCCTTTTGGATTTTGTTATGGCTCAGAGGTCTATAAGCTGGCTCCAAAAATGTTGTGTTTTGTTTTTTTTTGTTGTTTTGTTAAAACCTATATGAGGTTATGTAAGTAATTGTCTAAAGGAAATAGTGTAAATATTATGGATTCATACAATGAATGGTTTTTAAAATTTGCTGACTTTTAAATGATGATTAGTTGATGCCATGTGTAAGTTGGAAATGTTTTGCTCTAACATACCATTATCATAGATTATGTTCCTGAAAGTTTGGGTATGTACTCTATGGTAGTAGGATGTTGCATTTCTGACAATCTCATGAGTCACGATTGTGCAGGTGCACGATCGTGACATCACAAAAGTACTTGGAAACTCACGATTGTGCAGGTGCACGATCGTGACTTCGAAGCTCTTCAAATGGAGGGCTGTTTTGAACATCTTTCCTTCTTTTGACCATAACTTCTTCTCCCGACCTCCAAATGACACGAGATTTGAACCAACAGACTCGAAGTCATTTAGAGGAGATTGATTGATGAATTTGGGATGAAATTGATGAGGAGTTCTGGAATTTCATAACTAGAGTATTTTTACTAAACGTGCTTCGATATTTTAGACATAACTTGTTCTGTAGTTATCCAAATGGAATGATTCTTAATTTGGAGTAAACTAGAGACATAGGGCTACAATGTTTATTTTAATTCTATCTCTAGAATTCCAGAATCTGACTTGAAGTTTGGTACATAATACTATTATAGTTGAAGAATGGTGTCAATTATTTGGAGTATAACTTTTGGAATAATGAACCAAATCAAATGATTTTGGTGTCATTAGAAACTTAAGACAATTGGGAACATTTTTCTAGAAGAAAGTGTTGCTAAATTACTTCATTTTCCTAGTCATAATGATCATGTAAAGTTGACCCGAAAGTCTATTTTTAGAGAAATCTAGAATGATCAAATGAGTTATGAAATTAGATTTAAATTGTTTTATGGAGGTGTAAACCCTAAGTACAAATTATACTTATATGAGTTTGAAATATGAATAATTATGTGACGAGAATAATGGAAAGATACCCAGGATTGTAATGAACATGCATTGTACATATTCCCTATGCATAAATGAATACTTATACAATTGTGCAAAATTGTGACATGTGTAAATGTATATTGCTTGATATAAAGGAGCAATTGGAACGTCAACATCTAGACGTTATCGAAACTTCGAAGCAATAGCTTCGGGAGTAATTGGTGAGTAACCTAGACGGTTTCACTCAATTAATTGTTTGCTTTAGAATATGTTTTGAATGATGATATGAATGTGATTTGATTTGTTGATGTCGGACAATGAAGGTCCAAGACTTGATGCATGAATGTGATATTGAAGTGCTACTTGTATGTGAATGTGACGAACTAAATGCTTCTTGACATGATTGATTGATTATGAGAGATGCATTCTATACATGAATGCATGATTAGATAATGAGAGTTGTGACCTGAGTAGCCACCGAAAACGAGCTTAAAGCTCCAAATGTGATTAAGAGCTAAAAGCTCACTATGTAAAATGAGTCCCGTATTCCCAACAAATAAGGGACAGTATAAATGAACTCGATATCTACAATAGATATGGGACAATTTAAACACTCGGTCACAACAATGTAATAATTAGAAAAGAGTCACATGAGCATTTCATATACATTTTAATAAGTATGTTTGATTTTTTGAAATGCAAAATTGATTTACCCTTAAATGAGAATGTGATATGTGATAATTTATACAAAATGAAAAGTTGTGAATTATATGATATATGTGTGATGTGTTGCATGAATAGAGTAAACCATCGATGATGGTTACCTCATTAAGTTCGCAAAACTCAACAAAATTGCAATGTTAATTTTTCAGGACCGAGAGACGACTTTAGCTACTAAGAGACGCTACAAGAAGTATAGTCTTGTACTTTTGGGGAAAAAGAAGAAATGACTCAAAGGTCAGTCAGCTGATATTGGAAGATTAGATAGATCTTTTTGTATATTTCCTCTTTCATATAGTGTATTTTGTATTAGGATATGATGATGTTCATATTCGGACAATATTGAAAACTGTCAATGTAAATATTTGGTTTTATGAAATGAAAGGAGAAATTTGGATTTTAAAATATGATGTTTTTATTATGATGTCTTATAAGAAAATAAAGAATGATGATGCCATGTTAAGTGAATGTTGTGACTAAACGTAACATTCCATTATCATAGGTTATGTACTGGAATGTCCTCAGGGTGTTCCGGTATGTATCCCATAGTAACGGGGTGCTACATTTAAGATAGGTTTTAGAAAATTCATTAAAGAGTATATTGATGTCCAATTAAAGTTAGTACAATAAATGAATGTTGAAAAAATATATTTAAAGTATAACATTTCTTTTCTTATTGCTATATCATGTTATATTTTTCTCTTATGTAAAATTTTCGTCATTATAAGTGTATAAAGTGGATTTTAGGGCTTAAAAAAATAAATGCAAAGAAATACTACTACAACTAGTTTGCATATACATCTATAAGCTAAATCTCCTCTAAAGAGTGCAAAAAAGGGGCATAGAATTAAAGTTATTGAAGTTTGTTCTTTTAATGAAAAAAAAGATCAAGTTGAAAGTTAAACTACTAAGAAAGAGAAATCTTAAAAAAGAAGAAAAAAGAGACATACCATATCATTTTATAAAATGTCTTATTTATAATTTGTGAATAGTAGAAATAAAAAGCGATTTACTTTAGAGAAAATAGAGACAACATCATCCACAAAGAAAGGAGGAATTTGAAACTTCATTAATTAATCAAGATGATAATACAATGGTAGAATATTTGAAGTATTTCCATAATTTGGATGTCAAGAGTGTGTAATATGGGAAAGTAATATGGCTTTACATGATTATCTACTTCTTAGTAAGATTTTTATGAAAATGAAAATTATAAGGAAGACAGATCGTGTTTCATCTCTTTAGTTATATTTTCATATTATTGTGTACTGAATAATTATTAGTTGAATCTTTTTTATATTAATAGTTATCCTAATATTTAAGCATAATAGGTATATGTTTTGTATAAACATTTTGAATAAACATTTGATAAATTTCTTAGATTTATGTTACGTATTTTAATGGTTGATAATAGCTTTAGCATTTATAGTTTAATGTCTTTATCAATTATTAATAGGTGACCTCTTTATTGATTTTGAATCAAATTCATATGATGAAATGGCCACAACAATTTTGATTTCTCCAGTTAGAAAAAGAGGACGAATATTTTCATTTACAAAACCAACTATGTAAAACTTTTTCTTTATTAGGTCATGATTAAATATTAAAACTTTAAATGGAAATCTTATAAAGGTTTATGAGAACTTAAGAATGAGCAAGACAATCTTCTTAAACTCATGCGATGATTTGAAAAGTTTATGAGGCTTAAACCTAAGTAGTCATTGATTGTGGAGGAACAAGTTATATTTATTTAAGACAATAGGAATAGAGACAGCTAGAGTCAACGTAGAGCATTTTAAACATTCAACCTGAAAAAGTTCAAAGTATTTTTTCTATGTCTTATATGTAGTTAATTGTTTTATAAAAAAATTCTTCACTCCACCATCTTTTACTATTACACCTCCTAAGATTTGGTATAAAAATACTTTTCATATTTTAAGGAATATCCATGTACTTCATTAATATTTTTATTACGTAATTATATTTAATAATATAATTTTATTTTTTAAGATTGTATAAAAGAAATATATGGTATACATATTGATGTGTATGTTCTAACTGATGAATAAATAACATATATGAGTAAAATAATTAATTCAATCTAAGATATCATTTCTTTCATTGTATAAAGGTGAGAGGTATTGTTTATAAGGTTATAGAGGAAGAGAAAGACCTTAACGTCTACATGAATTGTTTAACTATAGGCATTTTTCACTGAAAAATATTATTGAAAGATGTTTTAGTGTTCTAACAATAAGATTCCTTTTACTTCTGAGCATGCTTTGTTATGATAAAGTAGAAAAAATATATCGTTATTTCTTGTTGTGTTATACATAACTTTATTAGAATATATTAGATAACACAGTGAATTATTTGACGGTTATACCAAATATGATGAGCAAATTGTGGACAATGTAAATGAAGATATAAACTCTCAAGTGGAGTATAACATCAATCTAACACAACTTCGAAGTATATTTCAAAAGCAAACTAAAATTGATAAACATATGTGGAATGATTATATTAATTAAAGTTCTAATTGACGTTTCTTTTTGTAAGTGATACCATGATTATATTTTAAAACATTATAGCATGTGTGTTGGACCCCGAACTTTTCTTGGAAGTTAGAATTATTAAATGAGAAATTGTTGGCATTTAGTCATGAGTAAAAAAACCAGAATTCTTGAGTTAGAAATTTATAGAGTTTATTTATAAACATTTTTTAATTACATATGGTTGCATGGATTAAAAGGAAGAGTTAGAATTAAGTTAAGGAGATAGAAGGCATTAGATTAGATATGGAAGGGTAAGTTTGGAAAGGTAGAAATTGTCTTAAAATTTATAAGAAAAGAACGTGAAGAAAGTTGTGTACAAAAAAAAGAAAGAGAGAAATCGTAAAAGAACCCAGAAGAAACTTGAGAAAGAGGAAGAGAGTCGTGTAACAACAAGAAAAAAGGGACAGATGTGTTTGAGAGGTTACGAAAAAGAGAAACAGAGTCGTGAAAAATAAGAAAGAAAGAGAAAAGAAAATTGTAGAAAGAAGTAGAAGAAGAGAAGCAGAAACCGAAACAGAAAAAGAAGAAGAAGAAGATTCAACTGAGTTTTTTTAGGTAACTTCTATCTTTTCTTCTTGTTTTGATAAAAGAAGGAAGTAGAGAAAACATTTTTTATGTGCTAAAAATAAAGAGAGAAAGAAGAGGAATAAGAGATTTATGTTCTTAGATTTTTATGAACTTTTAACTAGATCTTAGTTCTTCTAGCTTAGATAAATCAAGAGTAGATGAAGTCTAAGCTCATTTCTTGGATATTTAAAGCTTATGGAAGTTCTATTCATGTATGTTGATTGAATGAAAAATATGTTTGTTTGAAGGGAATCAAGAAAAGTCGAAATCATGAACAAGAAGAAAGACAAGTTTGAGCTTGGATTTATAAATAAAGAGGTGGGTAATATGTTTATGGTTATTGCGATGATGGGCTGATCTATTATATGTTTTTGTGTGCTTAAATGCTTGTTTTTGAAACATTGTGAATGTGGAAAAAATGCACTGTAAGTTGTTATCATGTTTACTTTGAAAGATTTTGTTGTATTTGGTATTAATGAACAGAAGAAAAGCATAAAAGCATGAAAGTATGAGTATGATATGAAATATGTAAGCTTCAAAAAATTTATTTGTGTGGGCAAAAGAGATATCATTCCGTTCCTCACGTGCATGTTGTAACATCCCGTTACTCATGTTAAGGCTAGAATAAATAATTATGAGAAATTTCTGTGAAATTAGGAAAATACACTTTATGCATAAGTTAATTGTGACATACACATTTATTTTTGCACATTCATATGATTGTATATGCATGCATTATCATTTCTGGGTAAATTGGTTTATAAATGAAAATTGTGGATTAAATTGGAGTGTATTAAATTTGATTTGACAATTTTTGTACATTTTGGGTATTTTGAAATTTTTGTTGAATTATTTTGAGTTGAAAATTTATTTAGTGATAATAGTTATTATTTCAAAATTTTTAGTGAATTTTAGAAATTTTCGAAAAATTTGGGAAATTTTTGACCAATTATAGTGTGACATGTGGTAGTCTTATATGAGTGACAAATGGCTCACATGCATGGAGCCATGTGTCACTAGCATAAGAATACAAAAAAAAAGAAGGTTATAACATCTTTGGAATGGCTTTGGTCTTCACCGAAAATATTCTTCATCAAGTTCTCCCTTGTTTCACTCACCACAAAAATCTTGTTTGTCAGTTTCATTGCTAAAATTTGGTTAAAAATTCAAGTAAGTTATGTCTTAAGCTTTGCTGAGTTTGTAAAATGATTTTGATGATGAGTTAGTGTTAGAGATGAATATATGCATGAGATGGATTTAGCAGTAGAGTTTCGGTGAATAAACTTAAGAAATGAGTAGATGAAAGATTGGTGAATTGGCAGAAAATATTGACTTTTCATGTTACTCTGTTAAGTTGCCGTGTATTGCATGCATGTTTAGAAGTGACGTTATTTGAGTATAGAGCTGAGGGAAAAGTTTATGAAGATATCGTGATGTGGGAAAAACATTAAAATGGAAAGTATAAGGTAACGAGAGGGAATCTAAATTTATATAGTGCAAAAACGTTTGGTAGTGCAGAGAAGTTTTAAGATTTACAGTAGAGAGATGTTAGAGAGAGAGAAAGAATGGTGGGTGTTTTGGATTTGTGATTTTGGGAGTGTAAAATTGAATTTGATTTGTGTAGAGTTTGTTTTTGGGAGTTAGAAATGTGGAATCGATGAATTAGGATTATGTTTTTTCTGGCCAAAAAAAAAGAAAGAAAGAAGAAGAGGAGAAGTGCAGTTCGGTGATCTGGGTTTGGTGAAGATGATGAAGTTGGTGTGTTAGAGAGAGAAAAGGTGATGGTTTATGTGTGGGTTAAAAAAAACTAAGAGTATTTTATTGAATAGCCCTCAATCTTTTGCCTATAACTTTTTCATCCGAACTCCAAATAACTTGAAACTTGGACCAATGGATTCCTAGAACATTTTTCTTTCTCTCCATAAAAATTTAGAGTTATTTGAATTGATTTGAAAGTGATTAATAGGATAAAAGTGTGAAAGTCTGCTGGAATGTTATGAATTGGAAAATTTTCATGATCATGCTTCGGTTTTCTAATTATAACTTGACCTGTAGATATTTGAATGAGTTGATTTTTAATTCATATTAAACTAGAGACATATTTCTACAACATTTTTGAAGAAGTCGAATTCTGTCTCAATGATTTTCAAAATTGGCATGTAATTGAGTCTAAGCTTAGGCTGTAGCACTACCAGGGACAAAAATCTTGTCCTGTGGTTATTGAATAAACTGTACTGATGTAGGCTGAATTAGGCTAAGTTGTCTTCACTAAAGTTGTAGCTTATTCTCTTATCTTTAAATTGGTATAAATTTTGTAATTTTTGGATATCTGAGTTGAAAGATATGAGTTGTACAATTAGAGGGTATGATCATGTACTAACCAAAAGTTCACATATACACAGTCTGTGGTATTTTGTGCATAACTCATTGAATACTGAATCCAATTCGATGATCTTAAAGTCACTAGAAACTCAATACACTGTAGAACAACTTTTCAGAAGGAAGTTTTGTCTAATTTTGTCATTTACCTTATCAGATTAATTATGCAAAGTTGACCTCAAATCATATAGGTAGAAAATTTGAAGTGGTCAATTAGGTTATGATATTGATTTCACATTATTTTATAATGGTCCAAATTATAAAATACAAATGATATTAATGAGGGCTTGATATCTGAATGTTTTGATGATTAGAATCAATATGATACCCCGAAATTGTCATTGAATATGCATTGTGCATACTTTCTATACATTGATGTGCATAAAAGAACACTTATACATTTGTGCAAAAATGTGATATTTGTGAATGTGTTGTATATGTTTTAGAGGAGTACATCGGACGCCAGTCAAACATTGTCGGACCATCTAGACAATAGCTTCTTGGAGCGTACTATGAGTCAACCTAGATGATTTCCTAGGATTGATTTGATTTGAATTTAATTTGATTTGTTAAACTTCCAATATTTTTGAACTGTTTATGAGTTGTTTCTAGATTCTAGACTTGAGATCCTAGGAGTTTAATAGATGGGCATGTATTGGGAGTGTTTTTTTTATATAAATTTGACATTTGATCCTCAATGAAAGTTAAATGCCAGACTTAGGTCTGATGACTGTGAAATCTTGTCTGAGCATTTGTACAAGATTGTGATATATGAGATATTTAGAAATTGTTGCATTTCATCAAATGCATGCTCAGATAAAGGTGTTGTGACTTGAGTTGCCAGTATGAAGCGTTTCCATGTAGAGCTTTGCTCCATGATTTTTGGTTTTGCACGTAGAGATATGCTCCGTGATTCTATTTGACTGAGCTCTATGGGCCAGTATTTGTATAAGTTTGGGATAGGCACTCAGTCACAATAATAAGAAAGAATTTGAGTCTCATGCATATAACATTAAAAGACTGAAATTTATTGAATGATTGCAAAGCTGAATGAGTGATAAATTGATGTGATTTGTTTTGTTATACTTAGCAATGTGAATTGTGTGATCTTATGATATCCCATGTTGTGTGAACATCTGGAATGTGTTTATGATCTGAATGAGTGTCTGTAAAATATGTATTAGTGTATGTGATTCGGTGAAATCATCGATGATAGTTCACTCATTGAGTTCGTAAAACTCATAAAAATTGCAACGTGATTTTTTCAGGTACGAGACAGGAGACCAAGTTCTTAGACAGGACTAAAGGCCCCTTTTGGATTTTGTTATAGGTCAGAGGTCTGTCAGTTGGCTCCAGGAGTATTGTGTCTTGTTTTTTAGTTGTTGTTGTTGTTTTTGTTAGAACCTGTATGAGGTTATGTAAGTAATTGTCTAAAGGAAATAAAGTAAATTTTATAGATTAATGCAATGAATGATTTTTAAAATTTGCTGACTTTTAAATGATGTTAGTCGATGCCATGTGTAAGTTGGAATTATTTTGTTCTAACATACCATTATCATGGGTTATGTTCCTGAAAGTTTGGGTATGTACCCTATGGTAGTGGGATGTTGCATTTTTAGTATCAGAGCATGGTTTGGTATCTTTAGGGACGAATATGAGTTGAGATATGATAATTAGTGAGATATTCCGATAGTGATCACAACTTTTGTTTGTTATAGGTCACCTTCCATAGGAGATTACATTGGAGAGTCAGTTGACATGGAGTCTGTAGGAGTCAATTTAAAGTCTCCTGTACCTGAGTTTGCTCAGATGCCTCCGAGAATTCCTGTGAGGCGAGAAAGAAGATATGATAAGCTGAGAAAGTAGGGAGCTGTAGACTTCTATGGAAGTACAGAGCCGGCTGAAGCAGAAGGGTGGCTTGAGCGAACTAAAAGAGTGTTCGACTAGATGGACTGTGAGGCAGATGAAAAATTCGACTTTGCTGTCTCACTCCTAGAAGGTCCCGCATATCAGTGGTGGAAAACCGTTCCGGACAGTACCACCAGACCTTGTAGTTTGACCTGGGAGGATTTCCTGAGAGTGTTCTGAGAGAATTACATGCTGAAAATTTACATTGATCAAAAAATGAAAGAATTTTTAGACTTGAAGCAAGACAGACTCATAGTGGCAGAGTATGAGATAAAATTCAATGAGCTAATGAGATATGCAACTGTATTGATCCCAACTGAAGAAGAAAAATATAGACGATTTAAGGATAGTTTGAACATGGAAATCAGAACGAGACTAAACATTTCTAACTTAAACAGTTTTATAGAACTCCGAGCTACCTCGATCCGAATTGAACAATTGTTGAAAGATAGTCAGGTAGAAAACAAACAGGAGGTCAGAGGTAAGAGGCAGGACAAGTCGCAGACTAATTCTGGCAGAAGTTTCAGAAAGTGTTAGAACATATTATCTCGATTCCAGTCTAGATCGAGACAATCTGGATCTCAAGGAAGAGGTAGATTTGTTCAGTCTAGGGAGGCAGAGGACAGAGGCTTGCTAGTCAGTCACACCAATTGCCTGAATGTGAGCACTGTGGTAAAAAGCATGGCAGTGAGTGTTGGCGGATATCGGGAGCATGTTTTTAATGTGGCTCATATGAGCATTAGATCTAAGATTGCCCTAAGATGTTGGAAACACAATCTAAAACTAGAGGAGGAACTATGACTGAGACTACAGTTCAGCAGAATAGAACTGGCAGACCTGCACAAAGAGGCAGAGGTAGAGGTAGGACTCAGTCAGCAGGGCCCAGTGTCAGGACTGAGGTACAGAGCAACCGGCCGCAATCTCAGGCTAGGGTCTACGCCATTACCAGACAGGAAGCACAGGAATCCCCAGATGTGGTAGCAAGTGTGTTGAATGTTTTTAATTTTGAGGCATATGCACTGCTAGATCCAGGATCTACACATTCATTCATCACCCCACATTTGGCATTTAGATTGCATTGTGAGCGTGAGACACTGAAATGTGGATTAGTAGTGAGTACTCCAGTGGGTAGCACAACAATGATTAGTGAGGTATGTAAGAGGTGTATAGTTCGGATTGATCAGGCAGAATTATAAGCTGATTTGATTATATTGCAACTGAGAGAGATAGACCTCATCTTAGGCATGAACTGGCTCACTGTTCATAGGGCAGTGATGAATTGTTATACTAAAGAGGTAGTGTTTGAATCCCTTAATTAGTCAAGAGTGGTGTTTCGAGGAGTTAATCAGGCAGTGCCAACCTGACTAATTTCATTTCTGAGTGCTTTGAGATTGATCCGAAGTGGATGTGAGGCTTATCTAGCCCACGTGGTGGATACTCGGCATGAACAAACCATTCAGGACATTCCAGTTGTTAGGAAATTTTTAGATGTGTATCCGACTGACCTACAGGGATTACCCCCAGATTGGGAGTCAGAGTTCACTATTGATATTATCCCAGGTGCCGCTCCTATATCAATTCCTCCATATAGGATGGCGCCTGTTGAATTGAAGGAACTGAAAACCCAATTACAGGAATTGTTAGATAAGGGTTTCATCAGGCCTAGTGTGTCACCTTGAGGAGCTCCGGTATTGTTTGTAAAGAAGAAGGATGGCACTCTGAGATTATGTATTGATTACCGGTAGTTGAATCGGATAACGGTTAAAAATAAATATCCATTGTCGAGGATTGATGATTTATTTAATCAGTTACAGGGAGCTTAGGTGTTCACAAAGTTAGACTTGAGATCGGGATATTACCAGCTAAAGATAGCCGAGACGAATGTTCCCAAGAGTGCATTTAGGACTAGATATGGGCACTTTGAGTTTTTGGTAATGCCATTTGCATTGACTAATGCTCCGGCAGCTTTTATGGCATTGATGAATATGGTATTTCAACCTTATTTAGATCAATTTGTAATTGTCTTTATTGATGACATTTTGGTGTACTCG
>JAOQML010000004.1:20981728-21000738 GCA_027568935.1 Erythroxylum urbanii
ATAAGTGCCGCAAGTTTGAAGGAGGTCTTCACCTGGGGATCAAGGAGAAAGTCTTGATCCATAATTTCTATGACTACTAGCAGTTGGTAGATGCTGCACTCCAGGCTGAGAAACTGGAGAATATGAAGAATGAAGTGAGAAAGAAGAGGAAAAACGGGGAACAGTTTTCCAAGAAGGGGTACTCCAATGCCTGAGAGGAGTGTGAAAAGTTTCCATACACAGAGTAAGGTGGGAAGTAGTGCTTCTTGGAAGAACAAGTAAGCAAGGGCAGTGTCAGTGCAAGCCTCAACAGTAGGAGGCAATAGCAGGGTGGAGAAGAGCAAAAACAAGAACCCCCAATGTCAGCATTGTGGGAAGTTGCACAAGGGAGAATGTTTCAAGTTATTTGGAGCATGTTTTCGATGTGGAGAGAAGGGACATATGATCCAGGACTGTCCCTAAGTAACAAGACAGGAGGGATCACAGTTTCAAGCCTCAAGAAAAGTAGAAACAGTGGGAACCAGGCCAGTTACTGGAGTGGGCAGTTCTGGAGTTACAAAGAAGGTTGTTCCTCCAGGAAGGCCAAGGGGTCAGGCACAAGCGAGAGTGCTTGCTATGACCAGAGAGGAAGCTACAGTTGCACCAAAGGTTGTCATGGGTATGGCTCAGTTGTTTGATTCAGTAGTGTACTTACTAATTGATTCTGGTTCCACAAATTCTTTTATTTCTGCAAGCATGATATTACATGATGTTTTCTTTTGTATTCTTAAGTTAGATTTTTTAGAACTTAAGGCTTTAGCCATCTTTCAAGTTTTATTGGTTTAAGTGTATTGATGTTTTATGAATTGTAAAGTTATTAAAGCCTTGTAAAACAAATATTTGTTTGAGGATGAATGAAATATATATATATGAACTGCGCATGCTTATGATCTCTGTTAAGTTTTACGTTGCATGTGTTGATCAAATGATTTTGAGGTTTCGAGAAGCAGTTGAGGTTTACATTTGGGTATTTCTGACCTAAGATTTGAATAAATAAGAGTGGTTGAGAGGGTTGATGGTTGCATTAAATAAGATAGATGCAAAGGAAAAATACAGAGGAAGAATATTGTCTTTGATGATGTCACAACACAAAGGCAAAGGAAATTTAGAAGGAGAAGTATCGTCGATGCTGACGTCAGAATATAGAGAAAAGGATGAATAAAGAGTAGAAGTATCGTCTGTGATGATGTCAGAACACAGAGGAAAGGATGAATAAAGAGTAAAAGTATCGTCTGTGATGACGTCAGAACACAGAGGACACGTCATCATATAGAAGATAGAGCACAGAGGATAGACCATGGACGATAAGTGGTCAACACAAAAGATAAAAGTTAACCACAGAAGATAGAACACAGACCATAAGCTAACCACAGAGGATAATGAAAAGGAGCTAAGAAGTTATATTAATTGAAGAATATCGTCTGTGTGTACTGTACACAGATTCGTCTATGTTACTGTACACATATTCCTTTGTGTTACTGTTCATCGACTTCCTCTGTGTTACTCTTCATGGACTTCATCTGTGTTACTGTTCACAAACTTCTTCTGTGTTACTGTTCACAGACTTCATCTGTGTTACTATTCACAGACTTCATCTGTGCTACTGTTCACGGACTTCTTCTGTGTTACTGTTCACAGACTTTGTCTGTGTTACTGTTTACGGATTTCTTCTATGTTACTATTCATAGACTTCATCTGTGTTACTGTTCACGAACTTCTTCTATGTTACTATTCACAGACTTCATCTGTGTTACTGTTCACGGATTTCTTCTGTGTTACTGTTCATAGACTTTGTCTATGTTACAGTTCACTGTTGATCTTCTACCCTATTTTTAACCCTTCAGAAGATTCAAGTGGTCTTTGAGGTCTACATGAAAGTTGTAGCTCTTGAAGTCCTCTTTCAAACTATCTAAAGAAACCCTAAATTGAATGCCTATAGAAAAAGTTATGCCTATAGCCCCGAAGCAAGTACATATGTAAAATGGTGGACTCACCAACGCTATTCCTTGAGGTATTTGGGTTGAAATGGAGCATTGGACAAGTCAACTATTTAGCTATAAGTCGATTATTAACAATCAGACCTATCAGTTGGATAAATGGATTAGTTGACTATTCGAAGAGCGAAGCTGAGCTTAAAAAGGGGAGTTTTGAATGCAAGTATAGTTGATGAATGTATGTTATTCGAATGCGATCGTTGGGCTCTAGAAATGGGATCCGACATCTTATGGTATCAGAGAGGGCATGAAAGTTAGACTCCGGAAACGGGGTCTGACACAAAATTTGAGCTCAATAGCATGGTCTAACCCATAATACACTAAAAACAAAAATATTTAACTAAATAACATAATCCTAATATAATCATGCACTAATCAGTCAATTTAACCACTAAACACATACTAAACTACCCATTAAATTTTTATGCAACCTAAAACTATCATCATACCCATACTTAAACTTTTGCTTGTCCTCAAACAGAAACAAAACAAGAGAAACACCAAAATACACCTAATAGCAAAACACACATATGCAACATTGGTACAATGGCATTGAACTTCATAAAAAAAAATTAACTAAAAACACGATCCTTCAAGTTGTTCTAACTTATTAACTTATGAAATTTGTGTCTAAGCACTTTGGACTAAATATACATACTAATTAAAACCTTAATTTCAAATTCATTCCCCCACCACTTGTACACTGATAGGTGTTTAATTGATTGTAAATTTATTCTATAACACTTATTATTGCTATGAAAATGCTTAAGATGCTCACTTTAGCTCATATGTGGTTTTAGGCATAATTCGAAAGCAAAGAAGTTAAAGTGAGTCGAAAGCACCATACTTGAGTTATTTTTTGGAGAATCACAATCCTTTGTCTTCATGGGGCGAGAATGAGAAACATTACAGCAAATAAAGACAAGAAAATCAAGATGATGAAGAAACATAGCTCATGGTTGTTGTTCATGGACCATGCAAGGTATACGTGAATTTAATGGCATCATAATTCATGCATAAACTGAAGATCCAAGTATAAAGAAAAGGATGATGGACGGCTGCAGTAGGACGATAAAGGAACACCAAAATGATAGCAGCAAACAAAAAATGCAACAGATAGGAACCAGCTGGAAAATGCCAATGCAACATAGCATGGAAACATTGGACCAAAATGGCAGTAAATGGACCAACACACCAGCAATTGGAAAACGACAATGCAGTATAGCCTAGAAACACTAAAATGCAGTACACATTGTATGCAAATAACATCTGCATTGTTTGTGTTTTACATAAACAACATTTATGTTTTACGTAGATGTTGGGCATGAAATGCTAACGTTAAAATGCGGACAACAATGACATTTTTTAGGGGAGTGGTCTTTTGAAAATAAAAATAATATAGAGAGAGAGGGGTCTTCGATGGAGGTTCAGCAAGGGCTAAAGCAACATTTTCTTAGGAGCTCTTGGTTTTAACGAAGATGAGGGGTAAAGCTCTCAACTATGAGAGACCTATAGAGGGGTAGCTTCTTGATACCAATTCAGAGGTGACATCGATGCTAAGGACCCGGTTAAGTGTATATCTCCTCATATTTGTTATTTCTTTTTCTTTTCAGAAATTGATTGTGTTATCCTATGTGTATTGATTTGGATTTCATGTATGAATGATCGTATTATCGTTATAGTCCAATTATTTGTGTATGAAATTGTGAAAAGATGATTTTAATGCATTCATTGGTTCATTTTATTACGAACCCATTGCTAGAATATTCAATATAATCTGGAATTATTATGATGAAATTTATTTGTAGTGACTAATGGTTTATAATCATTAGAGATAACATAACCTAGGTTAAATGACACATCTTATGTGATTGTTGCCTTAATTAATCAATTTTCCTAATTCGTAATGCTAATACCTAATTGAATTTAAAGATGGTATCCTAGGTTATTTGGTGGTTAGGTTTAGTTAACGATCGTATCTTGACTAAACACTAGTTAAGGAACATTTTGAGTTAATTATTAACCCACAATTAATAGTTTGGATGAGAGGTTTGAGAACAACAAATCAACGAAATACGTTTAATTAGGGTATAGGCCGAGATTGAACTAAAAAATTAGGTCCCTATTGAATTCCCCACTTTCATCATTCTTTTACATGTTTTCTTTAAATTGCTTTTGTTAATTATTTTAGCTTTACTTTATTTTCTTTTTTTTAAAAAACCAACCCCCTAAAACCTAAACATTGATTAATGTCATTTCATAAACTTCATATACACTCTTTGTGGGATCGACTTAGACTCACCACTGCTATAGTAGTAGGGCGAGTTTATTTTGACTAGCATTAAAATGCGCTGTCAATTTTGACGTCGTTGCCAGGGAGTGCGATGTTTTAGTTTTTGTTTTTGATTTTAATTGGTGTTTTATAGATATTTATTTCTAATTACCTTTTCTTAGTTGTTTCTTGATCTATTCACTTTTTGTTTAGTTTTTGTGATAAAAAATTGATGGACGAAAGTAAGTTTTTCTTTAACTCAGATTCCTAATCTCATAACCAAGTTTGGACTAATTAACCTAACTTTAATTATGGATGGGATAATCAAAAGAATTACTTCTATGATAGTTTACAGGATGCACAATAATTCCAATGGAGACCAGAAGCTTCCTATTATGACTCAGGTACATCTCTGGGCAAATTTATCAAGATTCAATTTCAATAGGATATGCAGCAAATTCAACAAAATATGCAACTGATCTAGCAAAATATTCTACAATTCCAGTAAGATGAGAGGTAATGCTGGTAGGATACATGGCCTAGTGCCCAAAATCTAGAGAGCCAGTAAAATTTAGGTATATCTCTAGATGAAATTATCGAGACTGTTACTACTAACAATCTTTAATTTCAATAGAGTATATAGCAGTAACTTCAAGAGGGTATACAACACTTCTAGAAAGAAATGATGGATACAATGTCTAGACTCTAGAATGTGGCAAGCCAAATGGGTGAGATGGCAGAGAGAATCGAACGCTTAGCATCACAAATAGAAAAGGAGCAACCATATCAACCTGATGTATACCCCATGGACGTTAGTATGGAGATCTTGCAAAGTGATGAGAAGCTTGAGAATTTTGAGTGCAACACTCAAGGAATTGCTTTTATGGATGAAGTGGAGGAAGAGCTCAAACCAGAAAAGGATATATCTTTTAGCTCGAAGGTAAATACAGAGTTTTGATTTGTTATTAAGACTGACTCTTTACTTTTACCTAGCAGGTTAAAGAAATTAAACAAAGAAGAAAAAGGTGAAGAGATCTAGAATGCGGGGGCTCAGTGGAGATCAAGAGTTGGAAAATAGGGAAGACATTGAATGGGAATGACCATCGACTAAGGCCCTATCCTGAACTACCTCAGGTGGAAGTGGCTCAAACTATAATACCCAAAGATCATAATGTTTTGACATGAGGAGAAGAAGGAGTCGAGTCAATGACACTAAACAAAGGTGCTTTATTAGAGGCAACCTAAGGGAAGTTAATTTCTTTGCATTTAAATTTTCACATTTATTTCCTTTATGCATATGCATTTTTAGTTATTTGTTTTTACTTGTTTTAAGTTTTCAATCAAAGTGAGAGAAAGAATAAAACAAACTTAAAAAAAATTTCTCATTTTTTGTTGCTTCTAGGACTATATAGTCATGATTAGAGAATGAATTGACTAGATAATTTTATAGCAAACTTGACATATACTTTTACTCTTGTGATTGTTCAATGTGCATTATCTTTAGAAGAGTAGTGACTAGTGGTAGACAAAGCCAATAAGATTTTGAGCCTTTATAAACTGATACATTAATATCAGTCTCATTTTCTTTCGATAATGTGTGATCTTTATAACATATATATCCTAATTTTTCTTTGATTTTCTATTCAAGAACTCATTCTTATCACATGCATTAACATGAAATGATTAGACATTCTTTTTTTCCAAAATTTATTAGCCAAATAGCCTACCCATTATATGATTTTCCTTTTGAGAAGCCTCTTTGAGCTTTATACCTTTGTTTTTGTATAAAACACATTATTTGCTTTTAAACTTAACCAAATGCCTTACCAAGCCATAAAGCTAATGGAGCATTTGTGATTATTGAGTTTATGGATATACAAAATTCTAAGTGTAGGGGTGTACATATGTGTCGATTAGTTATGATGTTAGGATGATATTTTATATCATATCATTGTAACTCCCTTGTCAAGGTAGTTTCTTTTAATTTTTATAAAAAGAAAAAGAGAGAGAAAAGTAAAAGGAAACGAGAAAGGAAAAGCAAAAATGTTTAAATAAAAGTATCTAAGAGGAAGTGCAAATGGTTGAAAAGTTGTTTATGATTAATCTTTCCTCCTAAAGTTGTATTGAATGGGTTAATTAAGTATGTTGAATATGAGGTGGATATTGATTTCAATGGTCACTCCCTATGGCTACAAATAAACGTTTGTGAGTGATTTATGCTTCATTTGGTTTGTGTGAGAGAGCTTGAGTTTGAGCTGCGAAACATCATTTTTACGTTCAACATAATTGATTTACACAATTGTGATTAAATGTTGGTTTTTGCACTGAATGTACATTGAGTATTATTTTTGTTTCACTAACTTTAATGGATTTCATGCCACTTGATCCAAATGCATCTCACCTTACCTTTACCCACATTACAACCTTGAAATTTTCTTTGATCCATGATTTTACATGTGAAAATTAATGGTGGAGAAATGAAGTGAAATGCAAAGTTGTGGAATGTCTTGATTATGAATGGTATTTAAGTGTACCCATGAACATATCTTGTTTAAACACATTTTCCAAGTCTACTAATCACAGGTTTCTAATATGAAAAAGCTTTAATAATTAACCTTGATATTCTACAAGCACACGGGTCATTCGTGTAGTACCTAAGGTGTTGATCCCACGAGGAGGGTTAATCTAATCTTAAAATATATGGTTGAACCAATTCGCATTAATTCAAAATGAACAAAACTAAATAAGAAATTATTTCAATCACACAATTAATTCCAATAATCAAATTTGAAAATATGAACAAGATAACAAATGCAACACCCAATCAAGAATCAACCTAGGAACTACCAATTGAGAGAAAAGGGAATTTTATCTGACTTTAATGAAAATCTAATTGATTATGAATTTATTGGATTACTGGTTCTAAACGGTCCTAGGGTTGATTAATCTCTCTCAAGTTATAATCATTAACCCTAATTAGAATATGCGAATTGCAACCACTCAATTCACAATTTATGCAAAACCTAAATTAGATCTTAAGTTGTCCAAAAAATTACCGAAAACTTATACAAGATCTCTCTTCACACAAATTTATCGGTTTGATTCAATTGTTGATCTATTAAATTACCTAACTCTCATTAGCCCAATTTAATGATTTTTTCACTCAGTTCACCCTCTCAGTTTATTACCAAATTATGTAATTGTAGAATTGAAATCACAAGAAATCCAATAAAAATACAATAATCAAATTTATTAATATCAAAGACAAAATATCCCAGAGGTGAGTTTAGACAAATCCTCTTCAACAAATCTATCATCTATGGCTATCTCAAATTCTATACAATTATAAAAATTGAAATTAAACTAGAAATAGAGTCGAAATGGATGACAGAGGCAGCAAAATCAGAAAACCTCCTGTTCTAGGAAGTACTTCGTGTAGGCTTCTTCTCCACGTCTCTCTCCCTTCATTTCTTTCTCAATCTCTCGATATATCTCTCTAGTGTTTCAAGATTGTGGCTGAAGCAAAAGCTCCCTCTCTTATGTTCTTCATGTTCTTTAAATACTTTCTCTGTCTTAAGCAGCTCTAGGGTTTTTTCGAGGTTAAAATGGTCTAAAAAATCCCTCAAAACTTGACTTTTTCTCTTATTTATGCATCTACCTAACGTAGGCCACAATCGTGCATAAAACCTTTCTTCCATGATCGGGGCTGTGACAAAGTCTTCTATCATGATCATGGCCTATATGAAACAATCGTAGGCTGGCTCCTAAGTTTTTGTCACGATCGTGGCCTATTTGTAGGCCATTGTTTTTGCCCGAAAGTCTCCGAAACTTCTCTACTCTTCAATGTTGTGAAACATTAACAAACACATCAAGGTATCTCAAAAACATAATATTTAAGCTCAAAGACTTATACTAATGCATAAAAACACTTAGACACACAAACTATCATAATTCTAACCTAAACACATACTAAACACTGAAGTTAACATCCCCACACTTAAATATTTGCTTGTCCTTAAGCAAACAAAACAATAAACACATAACAAACACACAACACACCATGCAGTAATGAGGCAATGGCTTCAACTTCATGAAATACATTTAATCTTGAACAGAATCATGCAAGTTATATCAAATCATTAATATGCAAAATCTATGTCTAGGTGCTTTGAACTAAATATATAAATTAATCGAGATCCAAGTGTTAATTTATTTACCCTTTTCCATTGCATGCACACATTAATAATTCTTACTCTGTAACTGTTTCTAAGTACGTTTTCATAAAAAGTCAAGCTATTACAAGTTTGGTAGGTTTTTATTAGAAAACACACTTTTTTGTTGAACATGGACTTAATCTTTTTATACGAAGGAAAACATTGGTAATGAATGTCAATCTGGTTACTTGACTAAGTCATGTTTGTATTAAGCTGCTTGGTTAGAACATCAAAGTAATTAAAATTTTGTCTCTTTAGTTTATCTTAATCAAAACAAAGGTTTCTAAAGGGATCTAGGAGTCCTGATATCTTATTAGAGTTTCTTCTACACAAGATGCATCTGTAGAAGAAAGCAATATTTAAGTCTCCATCTTTCAGGAAATTGGTTATAATTTTTTGTTTAATTAAGAATTATAAGCTTCCAATGCTATCAAGTAGGCATTTAGTTTTTCTTTCTCCCTCTCCTTAGTTATTGGTTCCTTAGATCATTATAATATTGGGTCTAAATGGTAATAAGTTCATTCCTGTATTAATCAACTTCTTTGACCATAACATTTTTTAAATGCTCCTTATGAAACTTCTTTAGGTCCTCTCTTATAATTTTTAGTTTGGAGACTTGCTTAAAGGCCTTACATCCTTCAACAGTTGCATTAAGCCATTTACTAATTATATCCTTGTGGCCTTCTAATTTAGTTAGGAAGCTGAAGAATCTAAATAGGTTTCTCAACTTCCTTATTTATGTTCCAGCATAATTTCCAATGAAGATTGATCTAAGCAATTAGGATTATTGAACTAACTTGAGGAATTAGGGAATCTATCCATCTATTCAGAGTTTACCAACCCCTATCTAGTTTTTTTCCTTATTTGATATTACCCCTCCTTTTTATTAGACCAAGTAAATAGATTCCCCGTATATGTCAGATCAACCATATACGAATTATTTGTATAGTCCTTGAACAACTTATTTATTTTCCCTGCATTACTTTTTAGTCCTCTCATCTTCAAATGAATCAATATACAATTGAATTTCCCTAACATAATCAATGGATCTTTAATATTTTTACCCAATCCTTCAATGTCTTGATATAGTGTGGTCCTTTGAAATGAACGATTGGCTCCACATATAAGGTAACTTAGATTTTATCCTAAAGCAGTATAGAGAACACCTCTACATGTAGATATTGATTTGATTGTTTAGAATTGAGAATCTGAAGGCTTGCTTGAAACCAAGATTAAGGAACCAATTTTGAAAAAAGGATTATGGTTTTAGGGAATTAACAAAGCATTCTTCTAAATCACTCCTTCCATAGATTGGGAAGAATCATTCTAGGTACAAATTCTTATTGCTATGCTTATGGACCTATATTTTTCTTATTATATGATATTTTGATGTAAAAAATTGTAATATTTTAAATACTTTGCATTGTTCTTATTTAATATTTTTTTGAGAATTAAATTATATTTTTCTAACATTGATTGTGGTTATTGTTTATATAAAAAATATGTGAAAAGTAATATTTATATGAATAAAGAGATGTTATTATATCAATATATACTATTATAATTTTTTCAATATAGTTAAAGTAAAATTAAAAATTGTATAATACAATATATTACGATATCATTTTTGTAATTTTATAAAATGTAGAAACTATTTTATAATTTTAATAAATTACTTTAATCAATACTTGATAGTGGTTGGAATCGATATTGTTTTATATTGTTCCATATCTAGTACAATATTCATAGCATTGCTTAAAAGTCAATGCACAAACCATTGATTGGAAAAGTAAATGGAAGATGTTTCTACAAAGTAATGAATTTAAAAGGGTATTACCATCTGAAAATTTTTGTGTTTTTGTATAAAGGAGCTTTGATTTTGAACAACCAAAAGTAAAATTTTGAAGCAATCCCAGAAGAGTAAATAATTCCCAAAACCCCTGTCAAAACAAGAAAATTTGCCCAGATTTTCCACCCTTCTCCCCACTTTTAATTGAGTTATTCAATGTGTAGATTTACCTAACCAAGTACATCTATTGATTACTTGAAGGTCATGGAAATTTATGATGTTGCAACTACTATCACTTTACAGACTACTTCACGCCCCTTGCTCTCGCCATGCTAGCAAACGACGACTTAGATACAACTATACTATTAAACATGACTTAGTTGCTTGCTATACTCTTTCTTTCTCAGAATATGCTAGAAAAATCTGTATCATTAATTGTGGAGATATCGAGGAACACCAATCTGATTAACATGCATAAGACCATCTTCCATTTATATATTCTACAGAGTATCTCTTCAGCTTTCCATCTTGATTACATACAACTTCCGGCAAATTTTTTGACTTAATATAGCGACAAAAACATCATACCCGTCGATAAATTAGGCAGGAACGCTTCCTGCAATAAACTAACCTTTGGATCTACCGATGAATATATTTTTCGTCAGTGAATTTCTGACAGTATAACCATGCCATCGATAAATTTACACAAAAATGCTTGGTGTAATAATCAGCATCAGTTTTTTATTGACTGTAACGTATTCCGTCGGTGATTTTCTGACGGTCTAGCCACTCCGTTGTTAACTTCATATTAGTCATTTTAAAAATCAAAAACGACGTTGTTTGGTTTAATACCAAATGATGTCATTTCTGTTCGGGGTTAAACATACCCCAAACCTTCCCCCTCATTTTCTCCTCTGTCCTTTATCAATTTTTTCTCCTTCCTTGCCATCGCACATCTGCAGCTTCTCCTCTCCTCGCTGTCGCTCGTCCTTTTCTTATCGTCATCGCTCATCACCGTTGGTCACCCACGTCATCTTCTTCCTTCACGTGCTTCAGTGACTTCTTCTCCGTGTCAGTTAAGGTAAGTTGATTTTGTTATTTACTGGGTTTTGTGTACTTGGTTTAATTTGGGTATTTGTTTATGGTTTGAACCTCCTATTTGAACTTGTTTCATTTTTTACATAAATGACCTACATTTTTAGGTTACTACATTTTAGGTTGCTGCATTTTTAATGTATATTCAGGATTTTGTGTGTAAAGGAGCTTAAGGAGATATTGGGCACCTAATTTTAATTCTATGTCATCTAAATAGGTTACTCTCTTTAATTCGTAAGAATTGTTGATTATGTACTACTATTATAGAATTGTAAGGATATTGAATTGGAGTTCTGGAATTTGTGTTGATTGTGATAGATTATGCCAAATATTATGGTTTATGTGACTATTGGGAGTGTTGAAGAGATGTAGTTAATGAATGAATTAGTAGGGTGAAGTTAATAAAGTATATGATGAAGTTAACATATTTGATTGTATGTGTTGAAAGAATGGCTACAAGTATCAAAACAAAGGCTAGGAGGAGTATTCTTTGTCTTCTTTGACATCACCCCCTTTAGATGACATTATAAGGTTCATCAATTAGGAAAATAAAGAATGGTATAACAATTGGAGTAAGAATAATATGCTTATAGAAAAGATCATAATCCTAAATATTGATAGGGTCTTCCGTATCATTTTATTTTAGTTTTTTTAAATTATATGTTTAGGTTCTCATTAATTGGAACATGAGTTTATGCATAATTCTTAGTTGAAATTGATTAAAAATTTAGTGCGTAATATGAGTAAGTGAATACTCTACAAAATTTGACTTTGTGAATTCTAAAAAATTAAATTTGATAATTAATTATGCTTTGATTTGACTTAAACGATCAAGTGAGAAACTTTGGCCTTTATGTAACATTTTTATTTCTTACATGGATATGTTCTTTAATTTTAAATTTCTAGAACTTGAATATCATTTTTTCAAGATTAGATGTAACATATGTATAAGTATTAAAATGATAAAGACACCTAAGATTTGAGTTTGAGCTAAATTGTCCACCTTTTAATACATTAATCTATTAGTAATCCCCTTGAGCTTAATTAAAAATTATATCCTTTTTCTTTGTTACCCTTTCTTAAAAAATACCTTGAGTCTAAAGAAAAAAAAATATTTACTTCTTAATTCATGATTAGTAGAGTTTTTACTTATATTGTGATGTCTTTGGTAATAGGATGCAATAAGATTAATGTAGGGGAGAAGGTGAAATGTATAATGGTGGCATAAAAAGGAAAATTTTATATTAATCCAAGGTGAAGAAAAATGTGAAAAAAGATGAAATAAAGTTTTAAAAATTGATTAGCATAGATTCTTGTATTTGAGAAGAATGAAGAAAGAATGGTGGTTGCAAGAATATAAGGAGATAGTAGAGTGAAGATTAATGTTTCTTTTAATTTATTTATTATCATTATACAATGTATAATGAGGCCAAATTTCAAACACTTATGTAAATGAGTGATATGTTATGAGAAAAACCCTTGTTCATTCCAAAAGTGATATCGAAACTATTTTTTCTTTCCATTCCATACCATTATTTTAATGGTAGAATTCGTATCCTTTCTTAACTTTAAAATCTAATTAAAGGACCAAGAAAAAGATTGGTTTATCTTGATGACCTAGAAGCATTGTTATTTTATTATGTAAGTATGAACCCATTTAACCTATATTGATTAATCTTTAAAATGTTACGTTTGGCTAACAATGAGCAACTTCCTATCATGTTTCAAGCTTAAGATTCATATAAGTAACATGGTAGGATGAATATAAACATTATAAGAAATTAATTTCTAAATTCCTTTACAGTATTCTAATTCTTTATTATATATATGTTATATTATATCTATTTAATAATTAATTGATAGGTTATCTTCCAAATGAATAATTTATTAATAGGTTTTCATCAATTTTACTACTTAAGAGTTTGATTGCTAAAGTTCCTTTAAGCAATTATATAATAAACTCCATATTTGTAATGAGATATGTTAGCATCTTTAGTTATGAAAAGAAGGATAATAAATATTATAGTGGAATTGAATTTAAAGAAGTAATGTTATTAGCATATACAAACCAAGTGTGGGAAGAAAATATGGAAAAATCTTTTTCTACCATTGATTTCTTTCCTATTGTTTTCATGTATGCAAGAAATATTGATAAGGATTTGGATATCAACATTGATGCGTGTATGTGTAGCTACTTATATGTATTGTCTCTTCTTTGTATTTCCTAGAAATAATATATTTTATGAAATAATTGTTTAGATAAATAATTTGAAGTTTAATATTTCAATTGATAAGTTTTTTTCTGTTCTAGTTAGTTGCATATTAAGTGTGGATGCCATTTAAAACTTCCAGTCTTTTTATAATTTATTCGAATTAAGATACACAGGTTGGATCCATATGCAAACAATTAGAGTATGTATATTTGAAAGCTAGAGGTTGAAGGACCTCATACCATAGCAAATTATGCATGCAATTTTAAAGACATTGATATTAAAAGCATTAAAAGGAAAACAATACAATCATCATCTAAATTAACACCAAACATGAAGGGATTTAGTTCAATTATGAGCTTGAAGTACAAAAACCAAAAGCTAACTTTATTAAAGGATCAAGAAATGCCATCAAATTTAACTAATGCAATTGATCTTATTTTCTTAATAAATATTAGAACAAGTGTATTATATTAAATATTTCATATTCTTTTTAGCAGGCCTTATATTGTGTTGAAGAGCATCGCTCATCTTTCTTCATTGTAGTCTGAAGTTGTCCATCCATCCAGAGTAGTCGTCCAACTAATGTTTACCATATGTATTGCTTTAATAATACGATTCTGATACCTTTACATTTTCTGTGAATGCAAAAGAGGTATTGATTTTGTGTTGTTATTTAGAATATTCTTATAATCATTGATAAGTTTTTATGATCTTCTTTAATAGTCAAAGTATTTACTGTAAGTGGAATGAGGTTGAGATGTTATGGATGATTAGAGGCATTAATAACCCTTAGGACAGTATATAGGCTAGAACCTGTGATGCAGCTCCCGTGAGGCTTGCCGCTAAAAAATTCCATGAGCCTAGGAGTCACAGCGAGAACTTGTTTTCTTGATTCACAAGTGTAAACAATGCTACGTACCATAGTTTTGAAATCAATTGTAGGTGATTAATTCGATCAATTAATACTTCAACTTAGATGTGATTAATGCAAACTTAGTATTAACACACAAAATTAATATGTTTTATAGACTAGACAATTCGTTCCATGATAAATCCCTTGGATGATATATAGGCTGCAAACCCATGATGTAGCTCCCGTGAGGCTTATTGGTGAAAATTTTCATGAGCCTAAGGCTCACAACGAGAACTTGTTTTCTTAATTCACAGGTGTAAATAATGCCACGTACTATAGTTTTGAAATCAATCGTAGGTGATTAATTCAATTGGTTAATACTTAGGGGATGTTATGTAAAGTTTAGATGTTCTGTAAACTTTAGGGAACATGAAGGATACTAACTACGGAATCACTGTTTCAAATTAACAGTTTTGCATAAATGAGTAATGTTGATAGATCTTGGATGTATAGATGATTAACACCTGATGGTTTTATTAATCATGAGTTTGTTGAGGGATTTGAAGCTTTTATTCATTATGCATGTTCTCAACCTGTATATATGGATGGCCCAATGATCAGATGTCCATGTAAAAAGTACAAACACATTCATTTTCTTTCTATTAATGAAGTGAATGGGCATTTATTGAGAAAAGGGTTTGTCCCAAATTATTTTTAGTGGACACGACATAAGGGTTTGTCCCAAATTATCCCAAACCATTGATTTGCAGCATTTTAAAGGGTAATAAAGCACAATCGTCAGTGAACTTAAATTAGTTTAAAGGGGAGATTGGATTTAGAACAAAAAATGCAGATGCAGGCAGTTATACCTTTCAGGAAGATATAGAAAATCTTGAAGAAGAACCAAACCTACATTCAAAATAGTTTTTTGACTTACTACACTCAGTTGACTAAGAACTATGGCCAAATTATGAGACAATGACTCAATTGTCTTCAATTGCTTGAATATTGAACGTAAAGTGTAAAGGGCATATTTTTTATCATAGCTTTGATAAAAAATTCTTGGATAGTATAATGAATCATTGCCTCTTGATCACATAATGGTTGATAGTTTTTACAATATGAAGAAACTTATTAGGGGGTTTTGGTTTGTTTGTTGAAAAGATTAATTGTTGCAAATTGGGATGTATGTTGTATTGGGGAGATCATGTGGAATTACAAGAGTACAAATTTTGTGGTGAATCTAGGTTCAAGCCTAGAAAGCACTCTATAAAACATAAGTTAGTACCCTGGAAGCGGATGTATTATTTCCCACTAACTCCGAGACTTCAAAGACTATATACTTCTAATGTTACTGCATCTCATACGAGATGACATAATGAATACCAATAGGAAGATGAAATAATGAGTCACCCATTAGATGCATTGGCATGGAAACATTTTAATGACACCCATTAGGAGTTTGCAGCTGAAAGTCGAAATGTTAGGTTGGGATTGTCGACAGATGGATTCCAACCTTTCGGTCAATTCGGCCGATAATATTCATCGTGGCCAATCATAATTACTCTTTATAATTTGCCTCCATGGATGTGTATGAAAGAGGCATATGTGTTATTGACAGTGATTATGACAGGGCCTACAAATCTAAAGCATAAAATTGATATATTCTTACAACCATTGACATCTTTGGGAATATGGTGTTGAGACATACGATGTGTCTCTGAAACAAAATTTTGTGTTAGGAGCAACTTTGATATGGACCATTAGTGATTTTCTAGTATATGCCACGTTGTCTGGATGGAGCATAACAGGAAAATTGGCTTATCCTTATTATGGCAATGATTTTGGTGCGTTTTATCTTCCAAACAGGGGAAAAATATGTTGGTTTGACAATCACAGAAAATTTCTCACTCCAAATCATCCAATTATATGCAATAAATAAAAGTTCATTAAGAATAGGATGGTAAAAACACCTCCTCCCCCTCACAAAGCTGGTGAAGAGATATTGTAGGAAATTGAGGAATTAGGCTTGCTAAAAGTTACAGAATTAGTAGAAACTTTGGCTAGAGAAAACGAAGCATCTTTTGGGATTTACCATATTGGAAAACTAATTTGATACATCATAATCTAAATGTGATGCATATTGAAAAACATATTTTTGACAATTTGTTCAATACCATAATTAACATTGAAGGGAGGACAAAAGACAATACAAAATCACAAGTTGATTTGAAACTTTTTTGTAGCAAGAATAAGTTTCATAAAGATCTTCGCACTGGTAAATATCTGAAAGGATGTTATACTTTGGAAAAAAATCATAAGGAAATATTGTGTGAATGGTTGAAAAGTCTAAAGTATCCCAATGATTATGTTTCAAACTTGGCAAGGTGTGTGGACATGAGGAAGTACAAAATATTTGGGATGAAAAGTCGTGATTATCATGTGTTTATGCAAATGCTAATTCCAATTGCATTTCGAGAATTGCTACCGAATAAGGTTTGGGATGTAATAACTGAATTAAGTTTGTTTTTCAAAAGTTTAACATCATCTGAAATCAAGTTGGCTGAAACGGAAAAACTAGAAAGGAAATTCTAGTAATTTTGTACTAGTTAGAAGGGATATTTACTCTAAGCTTCTTTGAATATATGGAGCATCTACTTGTCCATTTAACACACGAGGCTAAACTAGCTAGTCTAGTTCAATATCGTTGGATGTATCCTTTTCAGAGGTAATTCAAAAAAAATGATTGTAATTAAAGTCATATCATATTTTAATAACTAAATTGGTATAACCTTATTCACTTATATAGGTATTTGCATCCTTTGAAGAAAAATATGAAAAAAAAGGCTAGAATTGAAGGTTTGATATGTAATGCTTATTTAGTGGAAGAAGCTAGTACATTTTGTGTTAGACTCCGATTTCGGAGTCTAACTTTCATGCTTGCTCTGAAACCCCAACTGTTGGACCCCGTCTTCGAAGTCCAACTATGGCAGAATATCATAATATGTGAGCTATTTCTAATAGCAAACACCTTAACCATTATCGGTTCAGCTTCTAGCTCAGCTCCGCTCTTCTACTATCCATTTATCCATTTCAACTTGAATACCTCAAGGAACAGCGTTGGTGAGTTCTCAATTTTACACATATACCTACTTCGAGTTTATTCACATAACTTTTTCTATATGCATCAAATTTAGGGTTTCTTTGGATAGTTTGATAGAGGACTTCAAGAGCTACAACTTTCATGAATACCTCCAAGACTAATTGTATCTTCTGAAGGGTCAAAAATCGGGCAGAAGATAAAGAGTGAACAGTAACACAGAAGAAGTTGTGAACAGTAACACAGACGAAGTCTGTGAATAGTAACACAGAAGTCTGTGAACAGTAACACAGACGAAGCCCGTGAACAGTAACACAGAAGAAGTCTATGAGCAATAATACAGACGAATCTGTGTACAGTAACACAGATGATATTCTTCAACTTATATAACTTCTTAACTCCATAAAATCCTTGACCTACGATCTATCCTCTGTGTTCTATCCTCTATAGTTGACTTTTATCTTTTGTTTTGACCACTTGTCTTCTGTGGTTTATCCTCTGTGTGATGACGTGTCCTCTGTATTCTGACATCATCACAGACGATACTCCTCTTCTCTATTCATCCTTTCCTCTGTGTTCTGACACCAGCACAGAGGATACTTCTACTCTTTATTCATCCTTTCCTCTGTGCTTTGACGTTATCACAGACGATACTTCTACTCTTTACTCATCCTTTCCTCTATGTTCTGATGTCAGCATAGACGATACTTCTACTCCTTACTCATCCTTCCCTCTGTGTTTTGACGTCAGCACAAACGATACTTTTACTCTTTACTCATCCTTTCCTCTGTGTTCTGACGTCAGCACAGACTATACTTCTACCCTTTATTCATCCATTCCTCTGTGTTCTGACGTCAGCATAGACGATATTCTCCTTCTAAATTTTCCTTGCCTCTGTGTTGTAACGTCATCACAGATGATATTCTTCTTCTGCATTTTTCCTTTGCATCTACCTTATTTAATGCAGCCATCAACCTTCTCAACCACTCTCATTCATTTAAATCTCAGGTAAAAAATACACAACCATAAACATCAACTACTTAATAGTGATCATAATCATGCGCAAAAACATACATATATTTCATTCATCCCCAAATGACTATTTATTTTACAAGGCTTTAATAACCTCACAAGTCATAATACATCAGTACACTTAAACCAATAAAATTTGAAAGGTGGCTAAAGCCTTAAGTTCTCAAAAATCTAACTTAAGAGTACAAAAGATAACATGCAAGATGGGGTGCTGCCTTATATCCTGACTTATTCACTTTCTTGTTCTTTACCTGAATTGGACAGAATTTTGGAGGGGGTGAGCTTAAAGCTCGTGAGTAACAGGTTTATAATTTAGGAACAAGTAGAAAACCTTTTTGCACAAATAAAACATATTCAGTTACAAACCATGCATGCATTCATCTTATCAAACAACTCATGAGCACATCAAAATGGTTTGGGTGGATCCAAA
>JAOQML010000004.1:21035174-21047880 GCA_027568935.1 Erythroxylum urbanii
ATCAATCCAAAATACCTGAAATTATTTCTTAACTAATTCTATACATTTTATTATTATCAAAACATAGAAGGATTTTACTTGTCAACCACCATTGGTCCAACAACATAGTTGGTTATCTAATAAGGTTTGATAGTTAAATCATACCTTAGGATAATCCGTAGTTGTAATGATGGAATGTAATAATACATTATCCTTAACCAAGTTCCGTTTTTGTAAGGTTGTTACTTCACACTATCCGGTCGTTGAAGAGTATTGCTAGACGCCAACTTTGATTAGTAATTAATTGGATTAATTAGTACCGGCTTAGTGATGAACCTATGTGGTCACACACTTACGAGTGTAATATTTCCTGTTTATGATTATTTAATTTATTATGAGATAATTTATTAAATAATCTATATGGCATATTATTATATTTGCTTTGCTAGCACAGAAAATATAATTAATAGTGGTAATTCTCTTGTATAAAATAAGTGAATAAAATAAAATAGTTGTATTTTATTTCATTTATAAATAATAATAATTGTTTAAAAACAAAAAAAGAAAAAAGAAAAACAAAATGCATCAGATGGTTGGCATGGGTGATATTTTGGTTTTACATTTCAAACCAAAAATGAAACAATACGTTGGTTCATGGTTTTCAATTTTTAAAACTTGAAAAACGTTAAATGTAAGGTAGACGTTATCATCTTCAATTTTTGGTTCATGCACTACGTGAACAACAAGAAAAGTTTGATAATAGAGATACATCGATCATTGAAAGAAAAAGCGAAGACATAAGAAATGTTCTTTTGATTTTCGTTATTTGTACGGAAAATAAACAAGAGAAAAGAGAAAATTTGTATTCTCCATTTTTGAAGAAAGAGTTCTTCAAATTTATCGATGGCCATATCAAGTGTTAAAAGCATGACGTATTTTTTGATATGAAGTACATAGATACTTCGTATCTTCGAAGTTCATTATCTGTAATCCTCACAAATTTCAGGTATGTGGTTTTGTCTATTTTTGTTATTAGTATGAATGTTAAACGCAATAGATCTATATAGGATTGCAATTATTTTTGTTTATGCTGCGTATGCGATCTATCACTATCCAGTACCAATATGCATATGGGAAGAATCCTCGAGCATCATAACTCGAAATCCAAGTGGACTTGTTGAGTTGGGAGCATTCTGAACATTGTAAAACAGATGAAAAGATGAGTTCAAATTCAAAAGGTAGAAGCTCTAAATCTAATACAAGTGGGTGTTCAGTGAACTTACGTGTCTCCAACTTTTTCCAAGGAATTGGTTAACCAATATTGCATTCTGGCCATACATCGGTGGAGAAATCCAACTTATAGGTATGAATCGCAATAAACAAAGAGATAGAGAAAAAAAAAAAGGAGCAAATCACATCTGCAAAAAGACTGATATTAAAAAAACACTTAATTTTGTAGCCATCACCAAAATGAGTTGATGTCGACACCTACCTGCGTTTATCTCCAAAAAGCCTTTGCTTTGCCTTCTCATACTGGAAAACAACAACAGTAGTGCTTGGTAGGGGCGATAGCAATTTATCGACATTGTCCATCTCCAAAAAGCCTCTGCTTTGCCTTCTCATAGTGGAAGACAACAACAGTAGTGCTTGGTAGGGGCGATAGCAATTTATCGACATTGTCCATCTCCAAAAAGCGTCTATTTGGCAAGGAAGTAAACTGATAATGAGATTGATAAGAGGAGAATTAATGAGGAATGTATGATTTTCATACGTAGAGACAATAAAGGAAATTTCTAGAAAAAATTGGATTGAACACTAGAGAAAGGAGAAACCTTACGTGTATCTCGCCAGTGTAATCCAAAGTTGGAAGGGAGAAGAAGACACCAATGTCCCGATAGCCATCTCCGAAGGTACCTACGTATGTTTGGTTTATATTTTTATAATAGAATTTAATAGAATGTAATATTATTTTGTTATTTAGAAGAAGTTTTTGTAATAAATGAAATAAAATAGGATGAAAGAGGAGGATTTTATATTATATCTTATTTTACCTTAAACATTAAAAATGAAAATTTTTTGATTTGGAGGTTTAAAATAGAATGTAAAATAATAAATAATTTTACATTATATTACATTATAAATTTTTCAACCAATCAATATTTCATTTTATTACATTATGAACTCTTCTATCATTATCAAATAACAAATTTCTAATATTACATTTATTTACGTTCTATTCCCTTTTTATTGTATTAAAATTTTTACATCCAATCAAACATAGCATCGTGGCCTGACTGTGTAGAAGATCTAAAAATTAGGTTAAAAACAAAGAGAAGTTAAAATATATGAAATAACAACACTTTAATTGTTACAAAATTTTAGAACAACATTTTTTTAATTTTGTCATCTCTTTTAATATAAATCAAAAATTTATTATTAAGGAAATATTTTAAAACTATTTCATTATATTAATTTTAAACAACCCATTATAAAATTGTTATAAACATGTTGTTATTATCTTTTTTTTGGTTGAAATATGAGATCTTTGTGATATATGGACTCGATTAGATATAATCCTTCTTTTAAAAATCCTTCTTTTCTATTAGAACTAGATTTGTGAACTTTGATGATTAGAGATTTATGAATTCAGGCAAAATGAATAATGATCCATAGAGTGTGCCAAGTGACTTAAAATTCGCTATAGGTTGAGAATGATCTAGTCTAAAATGGATGAATCTACTTTAGATGTGTTGGAAATTCATAAGAGGCAGGCATGTTGATATAAATGGAATTATTTTTTTAAAGGGAGATGTTGAAATTCCTAAATGGAATTATCCTTTGTAAAAAAGAAATATGATATTTATAAAAATAAGTTTCGTATCCTTTTGCTTTAAAATTTTAGATTGAGATATTAGGTGTTGATATTTTTAGTATGACAAATGTTTGACATGAGAGGTAGTTAAAAGTTTTTTTTTTTTTTGAGAGAGAAAGGTAGTTTAAAGTTTACCCACTTGGTTTCGATAAAATTATCAGGCATCATTATAAGTGATCACGAAGGCCATACGATTCAACCAAAGAGGGAAAGAAACCCATGACCATGATTATTTTGTTGACTTGGCCATTAAGTCCCAGAGAACTGGCTAGCACCGCTATATTTTTGACACAATGTTCCTTCTCACTTTAGAGAACAGAGATACTTTCAATTTAAGAATAAAAGAGATTCTTGATTTAATTTTGATTTTTGATTGTCCTTGTAATTGAGATGTTTGTAGTATGGAGAAATATTAGTTTAGTAACAATTTTTTGCATACTGTCATCTTAAAACCTAAACGCCTTCCATGAATTTAAGAAAAAAACAAAGTGATTATATACAAGGTATAGCATAACTACATGTTTTATAGTTTTTATTTAAGAGGACAATATCGTAAAGATTTAAACACATGATCTAATTTATATACATGTGAAAAATTAATCTTAATTATTGTAAAAATGAAGCCCAAACATTTGGGCATCACTTTTAAACATATATTATATTACAACTATTTCTACTAACACACAAATTTTGCTTTCGCATATGAGATGAGTGAAGTTATCATAAACCAGAAAGAGATATAAGTATAAAGTACGATAGATATAAATATAAGGCTTATAGTACATTGGTTGAGATATGATGTTTTTAGTATATGGACTCCGTTAGACTTAATCTAATATTTACCCAAGTCTCCTGAAGATCCTTCATTAAAATTAGAACTAAGTTTGTCAGCTCAGAAGAAGTCATACTTAAAGTGAGTCAAATGATCTTATATTAGATATAAGTTAATGAGCTAGACCGGCATAAATGAATTCCCTTATGAAAGAGAGGTGTGGCAAACTTAAAAACTAAATTATCTTATATAAGAAATTGATACAAAGAATGAAGGAAGTTATATATAAAGATAGATTTTATATTTTGATATGATGTCTTAATTGTTTAAATTAGCACATATTTTTAATGTGTTACATGTATTAATTATTTCGGAGGTGGCTACAAGTTTATCCGTTAAGTTTGAATAAAATTTGTTATGTCTAATTATTCATCAAGCAAACCTCATAATTCAATCTCCGAGGGAAGGAAACCCATGTCCTCGAGAACTTTGTTGCATTCAGGTTGAGGTTTTTTAGTCATGAACCCAAGAGGATTGGCGAAGCGGCTCTTTCCGAGCACTCCTACGTTTTTGGTTAGGAGTATTCTAGCGCAAACATTACCCTTGAATGGCTCACTGCAGTCTTCCATCGAGCTCTTCACTGTTCTAACGTCACAGATTTCGTCCTCATGGTCTCCCGGCACTTCCATGTGGTATGTCCCTTTGCTGTCAGTTATTCCTTCCATTTTATATGTGATTGTTCCATTATCGCGTTCTCGGCATTCCAACCGAACCGTGGCGCCTGCATGCTTAGGTGTTAAACAAAATTCATAAAAGCATTTTATTTTAATAGCGTTTTAATTGGATTCACGGCCGTTATGATTCAGCGATTGTACGAGATGATAATAAATTTGATAGTTGCATTGCATTCTGTTAAAGCTTAGTACATTTAATTTTGTTTAGCCTAAAACCTAGGGCTTTTTCTTACACAAATTTAGCTGAAACAGTCTTTTCGTCTTTATTTATAATTAGATTTTTTTTTTACTCTCCATGGAAATTCTGAAATCATAAATCTTCTTTCCGACCTTTTACAAACTGTAACTCCAGATGCATCTAAATTACCAAACCCACGTTGAAGAACAAGAAAACGAATTTTTGTAATTTACTAATTACCTGGGAGGGACTGGGTGAGTTTGGTCTCAAATTCAACACGACAACTGTCACAGTAGACTTTGCCTTCAACCATCCAGGAATCGGCGTAGGCATAGCTGAGGATTGAATAGAAGCAAAGAGCTACAGTAAGAGATGCGATAAGGTAGCTCTTCGCCATTTTCATTTTCCTCTTGGTGTTGGAGTACATAGGTGGCATGCAAATCAATCTTATAGGAGAGACGGTTTTCGATTAATTCATTTCCAGTGGCAGACGTTCAAGTTCTATATTAAGGAGATCCGCTCATCCGGAGAAAGACCCGCTCATCTTGAGTGTTTATTACATGGTTTTCTTTTTCTCCAATTCCCGGAAATTATAATAGGCGAAATGAACAACTGTTCTTTTTATTTTTTTTATAGATATGCAAAAAATAAAAGCACAAAGATATTCATCTTATAATTTCTATTTTTGGAAATTGTAATAAGTTGTTCAATTTGCTCTTGTAAACATACGAGGATAACAAAAAAGGTGCACCATTGATGATTCATGCTCTTCAGCCAATTGGCTGTTGTAGCGTAGTGATAAATTAATTTTAAGACATTTTTAATTTGTACATATTTAGATGTATATGATAAAGTTTATTTAGGATAAATATATAGTGCAAATGAATTTATGATGAAATAATAATTATGAGATTCATATTGTACTTATGTATTATTTCTAAATTATTTATAACGATTGTTCTATCGAGACAAAACATTAATATAACATAAAAGGATAATATACATTATGTTTCTTCCTTATTTATAAAGTAATCGATCGTACAGACTAAAGTATGGAAATATTAAAATAAACATGTAAGTATTTATTAAAGAACTAGTTCACTGAACTGATCGTATATGAGAATTTTTTTCAAAGCATTACTCTTATGTTTATAAGAATTCTCATTTTAATTATTGTATAAGTGATTCTTTAACTTTGATCATTAAAGTTATCTCATATCGATACTCTTATATGTTGATACTACTTATGGCATATTCTAGTCAATGATAGCTCAGTTAGTAGTCATCGGATATAGCATAAACTATATGGAGGTAGTTTGAGTGATCAGTAAAGAATTCATCACTCTAAAGTAATTATGGAGAATATTCTGTTATTATCGATTAATATCAATTCGAGAAATACTTGATCAAGGTGGATTGACACTTTGAAAGTAATTTTCCGAATGTTGTTAATTGAATTAATTACTAATGGAGGTGAAATAATATGATTGAACTTAAATAAAGTAGACATATTTCCATACTATATGTCTAATCAACAAATTATACATTAAAAGGATTAAATTATATAGAAAAATAGTATACAAAAAGGTTAGATAAAACCAATTTGACATTTTTAAATATTTGGGTGATAATAATGTATTGTTAGAAGACAATCTTAATCTATTGATATAAATTGTTTGATTAAACAACTAATGATATTGTTTGGCCTTTATTTTGATTAAAGGACAACACGTATCCCTTTGTTCGGTTTGCGAGCGTGCCAGGAAATTAAAGTGTTTCCAAACTAGGAAAAAATACGAAAAAAGATTGTTGCGCCTTGTACACTGACTGAAAATCAAAACGACTGTGTATTGCTAGAAAAGGGACAAAAATCTAACAGAAAGAACTTTGCTTTATTGATAAACAAATCGGCAAAACACAATGACTAAGAAATTGGAAATTGCTGAAAACAATTGAAAGAGGAAAGACTAGGCTAAGAAAACTAAAGAATTGCCGAAAAAGAAATAAGCTAATAGGTTCAAAGATTTGCTGGGCTGCCAGGCTTTTGATATGTCAGAGGTTGGAGACCCTTCTTTTTTCTTCAAAACTCTTATTTATAGCTGAAGATGTTAAGTGTCCCAGTCCAATTCAACTTGTAATCTTGATAAAATTTTATCTTACTAGATAAAGATAAAGATTTGGATAAAACCCTATCTTATCCAATAGAGATAGAGTTTTGGCTGGTGACTATCGTCTTATCCTTTTATCTCCTAACTTGGACTCCTAGACTCCCAATTCAACTCTAACTCTAATAGGTCCTTCTCTGCTGGACACTGAAATCTGATGGGCCAAGGCCAGTGTCTGGACTTCGAACTATGGACTTTCTTTGGGCTTCGGGTTTTTTCGGCCCAAAACAGTAAAAATGGGCCGAACCCATTTTTCGGTGTAAACAATTGCCTCCTGCACCATTAGGCTTATAAATATAAGCCTTATGGTGGTCTTTGAACATCTGGTTAGATCCTTTGGATACTTTATCTCTCAAGGTTATACCCAAAAGTCCTCCACCTCTGATTGGTAATAACTCAAGTAACTCCTTGTACTGGCCATCTAGACATGAGTCATTGAATGGACACAGACATCGAAATTTCAAAAGGTTCTCTGACAGATACTGCGCCAAATAGCAACCCCGAGGCAGACCCATCTTATTAAGGGCATCCATTCTCACGTGGTCCCATTCTTCTAGTTCCATCATCATGGCTTGTGAGTAGTCCTCTAGCGTCAAGTTGTTCTACCATGCAACTCTTAATGAGGGCACCACTAACTCCATAGGTAGTATAGCATCATGTCCAAAGGTCAACGAAAATGGGCTCACTCCAGTTGCGCTTCGTTTCGATGTTCTGTATGCCCACAGAGTCTCAGAGAGAAGGTTGTGCCAGTCCCTAGGATTATCCTCCATCATCTTTTGTAGAATGTTGATTATAACTTTGTTCGAAGCCTCAACTTGTCCATTTGCCTGAGGATAATAAGGACTTGACCTCAGTAATTTAATACCGTAATCCGCCGCGAATTCTCCGATCAATTCTTCAGTGAACGTTGTCCCTTGGTCAATGGTTATTGACTCTGGAATCCCAAACTTATGGATCAAAATTTTCTTGATAAACTGAATGACTTCTTTCTGCTCGACCTTCTTCATTGGTAGAGCCTCCACCCACTTGGTGAAGAAATCCGTAGCCACTATGATGAAAGAATGGCCTTTGGATGATGCTGGGTAAATTTTCCCAATCAGGTCAATGGCCCACCCACGAAAGGGCCAAGGCTTGATTATACCTGTCAATTCCGCGGGTGGTAGTCTCTGGATTTTCCCGTGTCTCTTGACACTGTTTACAACCCTTAGCATACTTGAAACAGTCATCGAATATTCGGGGCCAGTAATAACCGTGTCTACGAATCAGCCAACACATTTTCTCCCCAGATTGATGGGCGCCACATACACCTTCATGTACTTGTTTCAAGACTTCCATTGACTCCACCGGGCCTAAACATCTAAGGAGGAGACCATCGGCACTTTTCCAGTACAGAGTACCTTCCACCAGAAGGTAATTCAGTGCTTGCATCTTGATTCTATAGGGTATCCTTCCTTTTGGGTTCTCCAAGTATTCTCTGATAGAGCTTCTCTAGTCACCAGCACACTCTACATCAGTATTAAACACATCTACTGGCATCCCTCAGCCTTCGATGGCAGGATGATTTTTCTTCTGGATAAGGACGAACTTATGCATCAACTTATCGGACATCTTTATTTCGGAAGCCACCCTAGCCATTGATTCCGCCTCCCAGTTGTCTTCCCGTGAGATATAGACTAGATCCACGCTCTCAAAATTGTCTAACAACTGAACTGCGGTAGCAAAATACGGTGCCAAAGAAAATCTACTACATTTGTATTCGCCGTTTAGTTGTCTGATGACCAGTTGTGAATCCCCATATATGGCTAGGTCTTTGGCACCGAATTCTTTGAGGATCTTCAACCCAATTATCAGAACTTCGTACTCTACTTGATTGTTGGTGCATGGAAAATTGAGATTGAAAGAAAGCGTAGTTTTGATGCCTGCTGGGAATATGATAATGACTCCTGCCCCTGCGGCATAAATGGTGCTAGACCCATCGAAGTTTAAAACCTATGAGGCCTTTTCTAAGTAGAACACATTCAGACTTGGTTCTCCAGTATCGGGGACCTTTACACTTGGATGGTCAGCTAGGAAGTTTGCGATGGCTTGCCCTTTCATTGACTTCTGAGATAGGAACTGGAGAGAGAATTCGGCTAACGCAATAGCCCATTTTCCTATTCTCGTAGTGATAATCGGCCTTGTCAACAGGTACTTAATCACGTCGGTGTTGGACACCACGAACACCAAATTTCCCATCATGTAATGCCTTAACTTAGTACACGCAAAATATAAGGCCAGACACACTTTTTCAATCGGAGAATACCTAACTTCAGCATCTTTAAGAGTCCTACTCAAATAGTAAATGGCCTGTTCGTTACCTTTAGTGTTGTTTTGAGCTAAAATGCATCCGATTGAAGTTTCTGACGCTGCTAAGTATAAACGGAGGGGATGGTCTTTCCTTGGCGGCATGAGCACTGATGGTAAAGACAAATATTCCTTTATCTTGTTAAATGCTTGCTGGTGTCTATCCTTCCACAGAAAATCTTCTTCTTTCTTTAGTTTGAGCAATTCTGAAAAGACCTTGGTCTTGCCTGCCAAGTTAAAGATGAACCTCCTCAGGTAATTAACCTGACCCAGGAACATTTGTAGTTCCTTTTTGTTTTTAGGCAGTGTTGCCTGTGCAATCGCTTTAGCCTTGTTGTCGTCCACCTCCACACCCCTTTGATGGACCAGGAATCCGAGAAAATTTCTGGCTCTAACTCCGAAGGCAAACTTCAGTGGATTGAGCTTGAGCTGGTGTCTCCTTAGTCTCTCGAATCCCTACTTGAGATGTTCTACATGGTCACCCTGTTTTCTGGACTTAAATGACCACATCATTGATGTAGACTTCGACAATTTTTTTAAGAATATCATGAAAAATGAAGTTCATGGCTCTTTGGTAAGTAGCTCCAGCGTCCTTCAGCTCGAAAGGCATCATAACCAACTTGAATGTACCAATTGCCCTTGTACACCGGAATGTTGTCTTATGAATATCATCCTCAGCGATTTTGATTTGATTATAGCCAGCAAAACAATCCCAGAATGTTAACATTTCATGGTTTGTCGTGGCATCAATAAGCATGTCACTGATCGGCATTGCATACACATCCTTAGGTGTGGCGGCATTTAAGTCCCGGAAATCTGCACATACCCTAATTTTTCTGTTTTTCTTAACTACGGGAACTATATTTGCCAGCCACTCGGTATACTTAGCTGGTCTGATAAAACTTACTTTGAGGAGCCTCTCTATTTCTTCCTTCACCTTCATCTCGACTTCCTTGGACATCCTCCTGGGTGGCTACTGAAAGGGACGAAATTCAGGTTAGATGGGCAGTCGGTGTTCCACTAAACTCTAATTTAACCCTGGCATATCCTTGTAATCCCATGCGAAACAATCTTTGTACTTATGAAGCAACTCGATTATCTCATCACGTAGTTCTTTACTAACAAGGCCACTGATGTACGTTACTTTAGGATCCTCGGCAGTACTCAAGTTGACTGCCTCTAGAGGGTCCTTCACTTAGAGTCTCTCATCTTCCATTTTGGGTGGCGCACCTTGTAGCTCCTCTAGATTTATTTCGTCTCTTACTATTTTTGGGATCTCTCCTTCTTACACTAACTCTGTCCCGAACATCTCGATTTCATAGTTAACTACCAGTTGCTTCCTGGTCTGCTGCAAGATTGCTTCCTGGATGACCCTTGGAGCCACTGGCCACCTATCTTTATTTCTTTGAACTGTCATTGGCCTGACTGGCCAGCGTCTTTTTCCATCGGCCTATAAGGCCTGATGCTTTTGTCTTTCTCATTGATACTACTTGTTTGGAGTAGCAGATGCTTGTCTTTAGCGAATTTCATCACCATAGGCCTACCCTCTTTGTCCGACCCTTTAAAGGTAATTAGTGTGATGTCTCCGTGGTAGTAGCAGGTGTCCACCAAATTGACTTCAGCACTGAAAGGGTTACTGTCTGCCTTAACCATTTCCACGTTGTCACCATTCCAGAACAATAAGAACTGGTGAAGAGAAGACGGCACACACATGTTCGCATGAATCGAGTCTATGCCGAGAAGCAACTTGTAACTCGCGTTGGTGTTGATTACAAAGAAAGCAGACAAGCCCGTCTTGGTCCGAACCGTGATTTGTAGTGGAACTACTCCCAAAGTCCTTGCTACGTCCTCGGTCACCGCGGTCACTAGTAGGTCTATAGTGATGATGTCCTTTTCTCTTTTCCCGAGTCTTAACAGCACTTTCAGTGGGATCACGTTTACCGCTGCTCCATTGTCCACCAGGACTCTGTTCAGTGGTTTTCCATTGACGCAAGCCCGTATGTACAGTGGTTTAGTATGATTTACAGTCAACGACTTGTCGAACGTTAGAGTCTTGCTTCCTTCGGTGTCCTGCATTACCTTTGAGAACTTCTCCATTGGACTCTGTTCTTCTTCTGTAGCCGCCACCTTCCTTTCCTCTACTGGCCTGTCTGCCGTCTCGTTATCAAGATTGACCCGGCAAAAAATGGCTAGTAATAACACTGAAGCGGCTCCCAAGTAATACACGGGGACCTCACCAACATTGAAGTAGCCACCTTCCTGGTCTTCGATATCACCATCCTCGGTTGCCTTTCTCCTGAACTTGTTCCTTTGAATCTCTTTTTCACAGTGCTCAACCATCTGCTCAGTCATGCTGACTAACTCCTTCCCTCTGGTAAGTATCTCTTGTTTTTCCACCAATTGAGCCATGATCTACGTCTGAAGTCTCGCCTCTAGTTCTTCTTTTTCTCGGAATAGTCTCTCGGCCAGCTTCTTGCGCTGCAACCTCCTTTTCCTTGTTCTAGCATTTTTCTGTGCAGTAGTAGGTATTTCCTTCTTATTCTTCCTTCTGCTTTCTACCCAAATCCACTCTCCAGTTGTGATAGGTATCGGTGGCTTGACAGATTTAGGGTGGCTACCAGTACGGGCAGTTGGCTGGTCACCAGCTTCGTTGCTACTTCCAGTGACCCGTTTACCGAGCCTTTCTAATGCACTGATTCTTCCTTTAGACACAATGGTGAGGCCGTCTCCCCTTTTCCACGTGTTCGACTTTTTAGGCCTCCACACTTGGTTCGTATGCTCTTCCCTCCTCTTTTGGTTGAGCCAACTTCTCATGTCAATACTTGCTACATTCACTGACCCCACCGAGAACGGGTTCTTGTCGATGAGCATTGCCTCCTCTGGAAACTTGAGAATCTTTCTATTGATGCAATCTTAAATGACGTTCCTGAAGGCCCAACACGTGTTGGTAGAATGAGTCCACACATTGTGGTATTTACAATAATCTTTGGCTTTCATCTCCTCCTTAGTGGGCAAAACATGGTCTTCCGGCAAGGAAATAAAGTCAATCTTCATGAGATACTCGAAAATTTCTGAAGTCCTACTTACATCAAACGTGCACCTATTCCCCCTCTTGTCACTGTTTTGTTGTACTTCAGGAGGCATCTTTGCTAGGTATGGGCATACTACGCTTCTAGTATCGGATACGGTAGCTATAGTAACTTCTACTTCAGCATTGTGGACTTCCTTGAAATAGGTACCCATGGCTTGCTTTTTGAGCTTATGGTCTTCTTTAAGTAGCTCCTCGTATTATGTCACCTTCATAGCCAACAAGTCTCTAAAGTCCATCCCTTGAAACTTTTTCCTCAGCTCCATGTCCAGACCCTTTTGCACCATCTTCACAAACTCGGTCTTTGGAATGTTAATCCTACACTTGTTTCTCATTCTCTTGAACCTAGCAATGAAGTCATCTGCTCTTTCTTCAGCGCGTTGAGTGAGCCTGGACAAGTCCGCAATACTGACTTCGGGCTCACTTCTGTAAAACTGGGTGTGGAAGACTTTTGTCATATCTGCCTAGCTGAACACGGAGTCCCTCGGGAGTGACACATACCAAGAGAAGGCAGCTCCAGTTAACGAATTCGGGAACAACTTCAAAAGCAGATACTGGTAGTTGTCATAACTAGA
>JAOQML010000004.1:21047980-21058189 GCA_027568935.1 Erythroxylum urbanii
CCTGACTGCGGACTTTTACCCTGCACAATCATTTAGTGCAATTCATTGCACACACATTAATAATTTGCACAATTATATGCATTTATTGATGCAAAATATGTATGATGCATGTTCATGACGATCTCGGTCTCAATCAGAAATTTAACCCGAAAATTATTCGGTCCACTAATTTAGGGTTTATTCCAATTTTTCTAAAACTCTAAAAAAAATTCATAATTTAATAAGGAGAGGTAGAGGACATTTTTAGAAGTCCAACGCTTCAAAAATGGAGTCAATCGGAGGTCGGATGACCAAGTTATACACAAAAGAGTGAAGAGGGGTCGGATTTAATACCAAAAAAAATGAAAAAATCTAAACGGCAGCGTCACGCGAGCGTTCCTCTGACCTTCATTCATTTTTTTCACCGAATTTCACTCTCTCCTTCCACAAAGCATAACTTTTTACATAAGTGTCTAAAATTGACAAATTAGGTATCAATGCAAAGCTAACAGAAAAATCTACAAGTTTCATGAAGGATTTACTACCAAATTCTACCTCAAAAGGGGCCAAAAATCACTTTAAAGAGGTCTGTCCTATCAGTCATACCCCAAAACAATAACACCAATTTCAAACACAATATCTTCCTATTCTGTTACTCAAAAATTCCATGCTTTATAGAAATGGAAAGATATTAATAAGCTCTACATTTCTCATGAAGTACTCAAAAGCAAATTCTACCTCTAACTAGGTCAAAAACTCAATCAAAGTTTCTGCCCTGTTTCATTAACACCTAAACCATATCCAAATTTCAAAAATTCATAACTTTCACTTATTACATCCAAAATTTGCATATTATATATCATTGAAAAGCTCTAACAGTCCTCTACAACTTTAATTTAGAATACGTCCTCTAATTCAGACCAAAAAAATCCAGAATTAGCCTCCGAACCTAGAAATCACAAAACCTACACTTATGAACATCTGCACACACAAAACACCTGAATCTTCAAATTACCTCCGAATTTCAACCATTTATATCTTTCAATCCTTATATCAAAAAAATGCATACTTTATGGCGATTGAAAGCTAACAAGAAGATCTCTAAGTTTCATGAAGACCAAATTAACAAATTCTGCCTATATCAACCCCAATTAATTTCTAAAGTTTCAGATCACAAAAATCCCACTTTAGTGTTATTAAAATTACACTGTTCATACATACACCTATGCTCTCATTCATGATCAAATTTGACAGTCTTAAAGTCAGAATTAAACAACACTTCCTTCACATGAATTGTGGCTAAACTCCTCTAGTTTCATTCAAGATAAAAATCAACTCAATTGAACATCCACGTAAAAAGTTATGGTAGAAACACTGAACACACATACCAACACAATTTTCCAGATTTGCTCCTAACTCTCATTCTACATCTTCCATACCATTTCTAACCCATTTAACACTCAATTCACTTCATAACTTCACCATAAATCATCTAACAATCTATCCTTCACCATTAGGCCACAAAAATCACAGCACATACACATTCAATTTTCCATTAATTCCAATCCACCTAATACATCCTAAACCACCTAAACTACCTAACATTACATTCATTAACCTCAAACTCATTATTCTTCAATCATTCAAGGCATAACATACCCAATTTAATCAAAACCTAATCTCATGCAATTCATTCATATATCATCATAATTTATGCATGGAACAATCATTTAAGAACATAAAAAGATACCTTACTTACCAATTAGCTTTCCTTTCCTTCAATCCTTCAATCTTTACACAACTCTCTCTCTCTACACTTCACTCACACTCACGGCATCACAATCTTCTCAAGGGGGTAAGAGTTTTGGTTAGGGTTTTATGACTCAAAGAGGAGAGAAGATAAGATGTAAAAGAGTGGAGGAGAAAAGATTAGCAAAAACCAAAGAAGAATAAAAGAAGGAGAGTTTTCGGATGAAGGAGGACAAATTCACTTTCAAAGAGCATTTTACACTTAACAAAATAAGCAAGAAGAAGAAGTGTCGTGGGTGACTAAGTCCAAGAATGGTTTTTAATGAATTAACTAAGATTAGTGACACATGTCACACTCTCATTGGCTCTCATCATTTTCTTCTAATTTAATTCCCAATTTCTCTCTAAAATTCCAATGGCTTAATTCAATAATTCTTAATTTCATACGCCTAAGTTTCCCGTGCCATTGGACAGTCAATTTCACTACCGGTAAACCCCTATTCTATCACTTGACAATTTTTCGGGTCCAGAAACGACTCTGAAAAATTCCTGAAAATTTCCTATAATTCTCTAAAAATTAGAAAACCCCAATAACTCTCTCCAATGCAATTTTTTAACACACAAAGCCTATTTTTCAAAAATTCCCATTCATTCTCAATTTTACCGGGAAAATGTCATTAATGCATGTACAGATATTTTTCATGTGCAAAAATCACTGTTCACAAATGCATGAGCATGAGATGTGTTTTTCCTAATTTTTCTGATTGATCTCTCGTGTACCCGTTTCTATAATTCAACCCGTTATCTGAAAACGGGATATTACAGGCTATCAGTTATTAAAGTTGTTCTCCGTACATTGTGTTCTAGTGGCACTAGTTGAAAAGATGTGTATAGGGTTCCTTCTGATAATGTTCATGGGCAAGGATAGTAGATTGGTCTAGGCCTGATAGGTTTCAGGCCAACCCCGAGCCCTTTTTTTCAAAAACCAAGTCGTCTGGCCTGAACCTAACTAAAACAATGTCATTTTACTATAGATTAAAACCACCCCAGTCCCTACTCTCTCCCAATTCCAATTTCCCAGTCCTGTGGAAGTCCCTCATAAGTCATCCCATTCCCTCCCTTCGGCCTTCTTGTGTCCCAGCACTGTATTACTCATCTTTAATCAGTTGACTCTCTTCGAAAGTCCACTCTCCTCACATTAGCCTCTCTTATGTCACTCCTCCGTGGTTGGTGACCCTGTCCTCTTCATGGTAACTGGTAAGGTTTCTATTTTGTTTTTGGAATTCAGTTATATACTAATCACTAAAATAGATATATATGGTTATTACATATCATTTTAGATTTCCTTTAATGTTTATTTGAAGACCTTGGAGCATACAAAAGAATATCTTTTAACTTTTTATAATTTTAAAAATCTTTTTCTTGATAAAGTGATGATTTTTAAGAAGAGAAAGTGACAAACTACTGCTGTCAAAAAGTTTATAGAATTTCTATAATATCTACGAATATGAATAAGACGTTGATAATAAACAAAACAACTAAGGTGAAAGGTCTTGTTGCTTCATCCGCTAAGGATAAAAAGAAACAAAATTGACTTATAATGATAATGTCATTATGATTGAGTTGATTCTCCCTATTGCTTCTACCTCTGCTTCCTAGTCTTCTCTACTTCTCCCGTCCTATCTAATGGATAAATTTATGGCTCTTCTTATATCCCTATGCCTTATACTATAGATGATTGTTTCTTCCCTAATTTCAACATAAAGAAGAGTAACACTACTTTTAGCAAGATTAGGAGTAGGCCAAAGGTGGCCTGTAGGATGGTGACTATCAAGGAGAGGAAGAACTTAAAAGATGTGGATGTTGACTTCATTTGTACGTTCTCTAAGAGACATCTTACTAAAGTAAGGTTATTTTATTAAACTTATTTCTTTTTTTCTTAGTTCTAATGTTATGCTTTACTTTTTCATGTTGTCTCTTTTGTATTTATGGTCAGATGGAAGAGCTTAAAGGTGTAACCATAAAAGTCAGTGACCTTGAGACCTTAAAATATGAGTAGGAGGATGCTAAGGAATAATCAATCAAGTATTTTAATGAATTAGAAACGGAGAACTCAATGTTAAAGGATGAGGTGGCATACCTAAGCGGTGACCTATAGAAGTAAAAACATAAGTTTGATGATAATGATTTCAAGTTCGACATCAACCACCATTATTCTAGCTTATGTATTTTGAGAATTAAAACTATGAAAATTTGATTAACACAACTTAACAGGATTCAGAGCTTATAGGAAGGTTACATAAAATAAATTCTCAACCTTAATATTCATAAATTTTAACATTTTTGATGATTTTGCTAAGCCTAATTCAACTTAGATCGATGAGCCTAATAAGTTCTATAATGTTGATGGAGATACTAAAGTTATTAGTCTTACAAGAGCGGACTCTCCCAACCCTTATAATGATAATCTTATAGCTTCTAAATACAAATCTTATCCATTTAGGCCCATTATCTTTTTTTTTTGTTTTATCCCCTTATATACAAGAGTGTAAGATGTATAGATGGTTAGGTACATTTAGTCCTATTTTATTTTAAAAACTTTCACTTCTTTTACGTCATATTTTTCTTGTAAGCTTTGCTTTAGTATAAAATTATTCAAACCTCTATAATAAGGATGTGTAATCTAGCTTTTATCCCTTAATAAAAATCAATAAATTAAACTTAATACCCCTATATGATCTCACCTAATAATTAAATCAAAGTTCAATCTTTAATCTCAATGAACTTGGAAAACTATCAGAGTCCATCTCTCTTCCCTTATAAAAATATTTGAACGTAAATAAATTGTGAAATAACCTTATCTCTGCTTCACTAATTTTATTAGAAAATTTAAATCTATATAATCTAGCTCTCTTTCATGGTTCTAATTTTAAAATAAAAAAATTTCTAAGTGAACTTGTTAGGACTATAAATCTTAACTATCTTGCATTTTCAAGTTTTTTCACTTCAACTTTTGTAAATATGAAAGACCTCATCCGTGAAAGATGACAAAGAGTTTCTCCTACATCTCACTACAATCTAGCCATGCTCCTTCTTCCATCTGCCATTGACCTTCTTCACCTTCATTCTCAACCACAGCACTGCTACCTCGTCCTTCCTTGGCAGCATAAATTGTGAGTCCTTGATCTTCATTTCCTCTACAATTCTTTTTGCAAGGTGACTCACGAAACTACCAAATCCCACTAAACCATCAACCAAAGGCCATAAATGCCTTTCCACTAAACTTACCCTTCCCACCTTGCACTCTTTCCTTACTAAGCAAACTTTATCTCTGACATTTCTCTACCTAAAGCTGAACTATACTTTGCTTATGAAACATCTTCATAATGTCCAACACTTCAGTACCTTCCACTTCATATTTTCCAATTCTAACCTCCTATATTCTCAAACCTTCTTCCATGATTCCGGAAATTTCATCTCCAATGGTTGTTCCTAGATCTTTGAAGTAAGTAATAGAGGAAGAATCTCCCTCGACCTTGTCCTACTCACTACCTAAGGATATGGATGGTAGGCTAGTGGTTTGCCCTAACATTGAAGCTCTCAAGGAGGGAGGTCAGGTTTGGGACTATAGTCGGTTTCTTCTTTGGAAAAAGGACAGCTTTTCCTCTAATCTCCCAATGGGCAAACAAACTATGGAAGTCGAGAGGCTTGACAAATGTTCTTCTCTTTGAAGAGAACTTGATCCTTTTCACCTTCAACTCCATTCCTGATACACAGAAAATTATGGAGGAAGGACCTTGGCACATTGGAAGCCACCCAATCTTCCTACAAATTTAGCAGTCACACTTGAATCTTGGAACTCTTAAAGTCCAAAGTATCCCACTTTGGATTAATTTCCACAATATCCTACTTAAATATTGGACAACCCAAGGGTTGGAGCTTTAGCCAGCTACATTGGAAGGCTGTTACGTATGGATGAACACACAGATAAGAAGAAGAAGCGAGTCGGTTATGCTTAGATTTGCATCAGTGTGAATATTTCCCAGGAACTCCCTTAAGAAATTCCAATTATGAGGTTAGGAGAGGAAGACAAGTTACAGGAAGATACAATAAAATTTTCATACCATTGGAATCCACCTTCCACAAGCCCTAACAAAATTTCAAAGGCCACGGGAAAGTTGTTCACAACAGGAAGTTGTCAAAAGCTTATCAAGTTACCTAAAATAAGAACCTTGGAAAACCACCTTTCCTTGACACCCAAGCCCATCATGCTACAAAAGGATGTTGATGATATATCGCCTGAAAATGGGGAAAGACAAAACGGTGAGGTAATGCAAACTTCTCAAATAGCACAGATACAAAAAGATAAGGAGCACAGTTTAACAAGCAATGCAGAGTAGCAAGTTTCAAAAAATCGAACACAACACATGTTATTCAAACTGAAGTCAATAATGACTAGATCATCCTAACCATAACTTCAGTGACTGTGCAAAGTGTTGAAGGAGATTCAGCGGTGAGTAATATTAACCATATCCAAGCTGATATTATAGCAACTCTTAAAGCTTCTATTGCTCTTAAAGAAATTACAACAAATATTGAATTCCATACAGTAGAGACAAGGAGATCAAAGAGGGGAAAAGGGAAGGGCAACACAAGCCAAACCTTTTAACCCATGTCTATAATCGTGTAGAATGTACGTGGAATAAATTGTCCCAGTAAATAATTAGCGTTAAGGGACTTTGATTTGAGAGAGAAGCCTCTAATATTTAGAATACTAGAAACCAAGGTTAGACGCAAAAATTTAGCAAAACTGGTCATTTTTGGACCTCACTGGAATGTGATTACCAATCACCAACATCATGCTCTAGGCAGAATTATAATATGCTACAGGGAGGATGAACTCAAGCTGGATCTATTAGGCTCAAATGAACAAACCATGCATTTGTAACTATCCTTCCTATAGAAGTACATCCAGATAAATGTCTGTTTCATCTATGCAAGCAATTTTCGATTCCAAAGAAGAGACCTATGGAAAAACTTATCATCATTCAGCAACACTATCCCTATTCCTTGTTAATAAGTGGAGATGTTAATTCCATATTATACCCCTCAGAGGCACAAGGACATTGGTATTTAAAGAATTGTACAACTGATTTGAAAGACATAGAGGAGGAGTTAGGGTGACAGATCTTAAGATTAGTGGTCATACTTTTACCTGGTCCAACAAACAAAATTTTGCTTGGCACATCAAGAAAAAAATTAATCGAGCACTGGTAAATGATATTTGGTTTAGGACCTTTCCGTACATCCTTACTACATTCAAAGACCCCCTCTTCTCGGATCATACCCCCTTATAGTGGACAGTCTATTTCAAAAAGTTAGCAAGCACTATCCTTTTTTATTCAATAACTTCCTAGTGAATGTTCCAGGGTTTGTGGAGGCATGTATAAAAGGTGTAGTACATAGTTGTCAAAGGACCAAGCAGTTTTGTTATGTCCAGAAACTGAAAGCTATCAAACAGGAATTGAAGATCATAATTTTTCTACAAAGACTTATAACTTCCTCAATAAACTCTGCCAGACTTGAACTTCAAGCTATCCAGGATAGAGTTGCTGCTCATCCTACTGATCCGACTCTACTTGAAAGAGAAAATAATGTGTTATCATAATTCTTGAAGGCTACACACAATCACAACTCTCTCTTGCAACGAAAGGCTAGAGTACATTAGTTAAAAGATGGGACAACTGCACTAGATTCTTTTTCAACTCCATTCTTGTGAGAAAAAATAACTACAAAATCCACTTTATAACTTCTAAAGAGGGTGCAAATCTTCAGACATAACAGGAAATTCAAGAGTAGGCAGTAAGGTACTTTAAAGGCCTACTAGGAACTCCTAACACTTCAAATGCTACATTAGATGAACTCAAAACCCTCTCCTTTAAACAAATCACATCAACAGACTTGGAACTCCTCAGAAAACCAGTAGAAAATATAGAAATAGAAATTACAATTTTTGCCATGGATGGCTCCAAAGCTCCTGACCGTGATGGCCTAATAGGTACTTCTTCCAGAAGTCTTGGAGTGAGACAGGTCAGTTTGTTATAGAGGCAATCAAAGAATTATTCTCCAAGGGGATCCTACTCAAGGAGATTATTAGAACCTTCATCTGTTTGATTCCCAAATGCTCCAATCCTACACATTTTAGGGATTTCAAACCTGTTGCATGCACTAATTTTCTCTACAAGGTCATATTCAAGATACTTGCTTTAAGACTAAAAAAACCCTAGCCTTTCTAATTAGTGACAACCAAGGTGCTTTTATGCAAGACAGACATATAGGAGACAACATTTTTATTGTACAAAAGCTCCTAAAAGGCTACTCCATATCAAATTACTCTCCAAATTGCACAATCAATATTGATTTCCATAAAGTTTTTGATAGTGTGAGTTAGGATTTCCTACGGACTTTGCTTATGGATAACAAATTTCCAATGATCGTTATAAAGTAGATTAAAGAGTGTACCTCAGCCTCCTCTTTGTCTATTCTAATAAATGATACTCCTACGACACTCTTTAAGCCAGCAAGGGGACCCCTTGTCCCCCTACCTTTTCATCCTTTGTATGGAGACTTTTAACTCCCTCGTCAAGCATGAAGTGCGTAAAACCTAAAATTTAGATACCATGCTAAATGCAGAAAGATCAATTTGACTAACCTCTACTTTGCAGATGATCTACTTTTATTTTGTAGGGCCTTGATGGACTCCATACAAAGTTATGTGGCAGCACTTTTCAAATTCAAAAACTTCTTTGGACTATAATTCAACCTAACAAAGAGCCATTTTCTCCTATCCAAAAAAGCTACTGCTTTGGCCGTTACATCTCTCAATCAACTGGGATGCTTTTCAAATAGACACCTCTACTATATCTTGGATTACCAATTTCTACTAAAAGACTCTCATATGCAGAATGCACCCCACTCTTAGAGAAAATAGAGAGAAGAGTTAGTTGGTAGGTTAACAAGTCTTTTTCCTATGCAGGGAAGCTTCAACCCATCCAATCGGTGTTAAACTCCCTTCATATTTACTGGAGCTCTCACATCTTTCTTTCTCAAGGTATCATCAAAACCATTGAAAGAATCCTCAAGAATGTCCTATGGAACCACCTAAATGGTGTCAAATTTTCAGCTAAAGTGAAATGTTTTGATATTTGTTTTCCTAAGGATGGGAGGGTTAAACATAACTCCTATCAAAATCACAAATCAAGCCCTAATATTGAAAAGACTATGGTGGATCCTTATAGATAAAAAACTCTCTTTGGGTGAAATAGCTACACTCTTATTTTCTCAATGAAAGAAGCCTATGAAGCATCAAGAAATCAGTCTCATACTCTCATTTTCTTAACCAGATTCTGAAATTGAGGGACAAAGCTCGAGAAGGGATCTCTTGCAAAATTGGGAATGATAACTTGACTTATGTCTGGTTTGACAATCGGTCTAGTTTGGGACCTCTCATACATCATTATGGCAATCTAAGCAGTCCTTAAACTACTTCACTTAAACTTAAACATAGTTTAATGATCACAAAGGGCACTTGGAATTTTTCTCAAAATCTAAGGCATCTCCAACCATCATATCTTCCCCAACCTAACTCTTTGGACACTTTTTACTAGCATACCCAACCCATCCTTAAACTCACAAACAAGGTTACGAGAGATCTTCTAAGATGTAGGAAAAATAAGGTGGAATGGCATAGAGTTTTTTAGAGCAAGGTACTAACAGAAGGGTACCTTTCATACTATGGTTAGCAATCCTAAATAGGTTGAATATTGCCGATAGAATTCACTATCTGCAAATGGATGTAACATATCCATTATGCGAAACAAGAGATCATTTTTTTTCACATGCCCTTATAGCAACAATGTATGGGAATCTATAGCCAACAGATGCCTATGGCTAAATCCTGGGAACATTGTCATAGAGGTAATCCAAAATTCACAAACCATAAAATTCCTTCAAACCCAAATACACAGATCCATGTTCTATCCCTAAGACTCTGTGTATATGGATTATGGAAGCAAAGAAACCCCAGACAGTTTGGCGGAACCAACACGCTCAAAGAGGTCCTCATATTTGAGATCCTCTATGACATCAGAGAGCTCATTCTACTTCGTAACCTCAATCAAACATGCAACACAACTATCCTAGCTTCACTGAATGTATAATTAGAAGCTACGTTCGGAAGCTAAACATGTAACATCCCCTCACTTATGAGAAGGGTATATTGGTAATTTGGAATGATTAGGAGTGCTTAAAGTGTTCTACTATGTTCATGCATTCATTTATGCACATGAATAGCAAATAGTGAAATTTTGCACATGTAAATGATTGTACATGCATTCATCACATTTCCCGGTTTAATTGTGAATTACTGTAAATTTTGGAAAATGTGCTTTGTGTGATTTATGAAAAGAGTGTTTTTGTGTA
>JAOQML010000004.1:21062833-21073741 GCA_027568935.1 Erythroxylum urbanii
TTCTATGTGACATAAAAAGGGGTTTTTTATTTTTTTTAAAAATGAAATGTGTATATTACTATAGCTGAAACTATTACATACATTACAATAAGTTTACAAAGATTAGACTTATCTACATATTACAAAAAATAGTAAATCAAGAAGTGAAAAAAATTAGCCAAAAGTGTAACGATAAATTAAAAATGCCATCGAAGCTGCATGTCTAACGATAGAGTGTGTTGTTGTTGCTTAGCATAGAAGTGTTCGCATATCAAAAGGGGGTTAATTGATTGTTTGTAAATTTTAAAGCTTTTTCAAAGTTATGAATGAATTGCTTAAGGTCAAATGATGGAAAAGAATGAACAATTCAATGCAAGAAAATCGCTAGCAAGCACAATAGATGTAAAAGAATTAAAGGTGAGATTACACAAATAAATTTTATAGTAGTTAAATAACAATTCTAGCCTATATTAATTTGTTATATTTTATGTGATTCTTTTGCATTATCATCTTCTTTAACAAGGTGAAATGAGTTTTTATACATTGTCTTTCTTTTCCTCGATTCAAACAGAACCATTAAGCATCTTCCTAATAACGAAGACAAACCACACCATTAGAAATTCACTACTAACACTAATTACATGCTCAACAATAAATTACAATTCAAAAAACACCTATTATGCTCTCTTTAATCCACTAGGGTTCTAGTCAACTTAAGAATGAGTGATTAATGATTAAGTGATCTTAAAACTATTTCAAAATTAGCTTAACTCTCATTAAAATATCATAAAAGAAAACATGACAATAATGCAACTTAAAAATGAATGATTAATGATTAAGTGGTCTTAAAACTCTTTCAAAATTAACTTAAGATTCGTTACAAAATCATAAAAGAAAGCATAACAACAAAGATTTAAGTATATATTTTACCTACTCCTAACTTAAATACTCATTAAAAACAAAATTTAATTTTTTAAAGTATATATATTACCTAATCTTTTTAAATCACTCTCTTTCTCCGCCCTCTCTCTATCTAGCTCTCCTCTTCCCTCTTCTATTCTCTGTTTACATTACACACCTTCTGCTTTCTTGGCTCTACTTATTTTGTTACTAGTTTCCCTTTTATCGACTCACTTACAATTTGTTTGGCCTTTTCTTTGAGCATGGTGCTTTTATTTAGCTATAAGGGAATTTTCCCCTTTCCTTGGATAGTTCTCCACACCTGCCCCCCCCCCCCCCTATAAATTACTGTTTATGGATGTACTTTTGAGAAAGTTACCTTCCACCTTGTATTTTTCCCCTTTTTCAACTTAAGACCCTTAGCATTTGTACCACAACATCCAAGGTAATGGATGAATTGGCCTTTACACTCCTCTCCTCAATCAATCCCTATAGCTCTGCCTTTAGGAACATCTCCCACTCAGTTGCTTCCTTATAGCAGGATGCTCAATCCAACTCTATTAGAACTGACAATGACGTAAATTGAATGGCCAATAACTCTAGGAGTTTCAATCCCATACTTAATTGTTGACAAGTGGTCAGGGAAAACAATGGCAGTCCTTTAGAGTATTGTCCACCTAGGGCACTTTAAGGGAGAGCCTTAGTATATTTAGATTCTCAAGGATGGTGCAAGGTGTTAGGAAACAACTCTTGTAGGCTTCTTGATGAGAAAACAATCTCCTTTACCTGCCATCAAAATGTGTGCTCTAAAACTATAGAAATGTAGTTAAATTAAGAAGGTACTTTTATTATAGGGAAACTTGAATTTTTTCAAATTTGATTTTACTAGCTACTTAAAGGATATCATAGGTGTTGGACCTTGGCATATTCTAAATAGCCCTCTCTTATAATAAATCTAGAAGTTAGGTATATGTTTTAAGAATATCAAGCACACAAATGTCCCCATAATTTTAGTCCACTAAGGGACTTAGTATGTTAGAGCATTATAGGCAAGCCTATAAATATGGATGAAACTATTGCTTAGAGAAGTAAAGTGGGGTATGTAAGAAAATATGTGAGTGTTAAATTGGGAAAGAACTTATAGATACCATTCCCATCCTTAGATGTGGAGAAGGAGATAAAATCTTTAAAGATGTTATCAAGGTTGCTCACCAGTAGCAACCATCTTTAAAACAGTAAGGGACATTGGAGAACAATAAGCAGTAGATTTGCAAATGGTCACTATGTAGAGCTATTGAGTGTGAACAAAGTGAATGAAGAAGTCAAAAATGGAAATTATATTAATCTAAATTAAGGAATTGTAAATGAGAGAAATATTAAAATGGTAGTATAAGAAGGTGGAACACTAACTTAGGAGAAATTAGAAGTTAAAGGAAGCAAAGAAGTTGATCCAAGGACTCCTTGTAGCAACCCAATCTCAAATTGCATATCCCTGAACATACCGACAGTATTTAGGGATACACTCTACAAGGATGGTGTGCTAGGACGGTCAGTCAGACTCAATACAATTTCTTTTCAAGCATCACACACATATCACTGAAAACCAATAATCAAATTCGGCCTATTTTTTATAAACATCATAATCACAATTGTCATTACAAACTCACATTTGATCAAACATTAAACACATTGTCAAAATGTCAATAATCTTTTAGGCCCATTACAAATGCCAAAAAATGCATTTGATCACAACTGTTATTACAAACATAATTCATTTATACAATAAATGAAGCTTGTATAATACAATATTTAATACTAAATTTACAAAAAATATATGCGGATTCCAACTGATCCTGACCTCTATCTCTTACTCAAATGCAGTGGCTAGACTCCAATTTGTCTAACTAGAAATCTTCTTTAAGCTTGAAGAAAAATATTGCAATTTTTGGAGTGAGTTTAGCAAACTCAATGAGTAAACCATCCTCGATGCCTCACTCATATCATATGACACATCAATTGATGATATCACATTATTCACATCATTTCACTAATCAACATGTTGAATCACATACACTTCATATTCGCTTAATTCATATTTCACATTTAGAAATCATCCAAACTCTTTATTTCAATCATTTAAATCATACATATCAAATGTATATACAATGCTTATAAGACTCACTTTCAATTATTATTGTTGTGACCAAGTACCTGTAATTGTCCTGTATCTGTTGTTGATATCGGGTTCGTTAATAATTGTCCCTTATGCATTGGGGATATAGGGCTCATTTTATATAGTAAGCCTTTAGCTCTTAATCACTTTCTGAGGTTTAAGCTCTTTTTCACTTTCTGAGCTTTAAGCTCTTTTTGGGTAGCTACTCCAGTCACAACTGCCTTTATGTTATCATGCATTCATGTAATGGAATGCATCACATGTATTTAGTCAATCAATTGTGCTCAATCTTACACATTCTTGTTTACTTTCACATTCTCGTTTGCATTTATCATCAGACCTTGGTCCGATAGTCAACATTTAAGTTGAGAATCACTTATTCAGTAAAATTAACATATAATGAGCAATTCTAATGATTTTCATGCATCAAATGCCTCGGACATTCAATGTCCGGAATCAACACATTCACATGACCCAATAATTCAATACAAAAATTAAAACAAACAATTAATTAAGAGGAAACCATCTAGGTCGACTCACAGTACGTTCTAGATTAGCATTAGCTTCCATTATCCGAAAATGTATGGATGCGGAGGTTCGATCCTGTATATTAACATCATGCAATACACATATTGCACACACATTATTAATTATACAATCACATAAACATTCAATTATACACATATGCATATGTGTATTGTATAATGCATGCTCATATTGACTATTCTGGGTAAGTTTCCTTAATCACATCACTTGATCATTAACAACATCATTTGTGTATGTCAAGCTTACTATTAGGTTCATAGATCAAAGAACTTGGCTAACCTAGTATCATTAATCAATCACTCTTCATTTCTTTTCTAGCATTATAAGATCACATAATATCCAATTTCTCATTCATCTTTATTTAATATTCATCATTCATCTCGTTTGAATCTCACTAGCATTCATAAGATCACTTTCATTTCTATAATATCTCCAAATTTTTAGAATTTGTCTCATTGACATCAATCATCCATGCTTAAGTTACAACCTTTATTATCACCCAAGTATATCACATATTTATTCACTTCATCCATCCTAAATTTATGTTCATTTTTAAGCCCCAATTAAGTCAACATGGCCTATAAATGTCCGTTTGGGTAGATTACAACTTTCCAGCTCCACCCATGTCCATTTGAAGGGACATCATGTTTGCTAGATGGACATTCATAGGACACCTACAGAAATGTGAAATTTTGACCCTTTAGACAGCGAAATCTCTCCTCTGGGTCTTCATAGAAGTTGTAGAAATTAAAGTTTTATTTGAAAGAGTAATTGAATAACCTCAATCCAACATCTACAGCAAAAGTTATGCCTCTTTCTCAAAATCAATTCATTTGCATCCATATTTTCCAGATTTCTAACTCTTTACTTACTACATTCAACACCTTATGCTTAGTCTATCATTTCTAGTTTTATTAGTCATCATTTCCCCATCTTTCTTAAATCCATTTCATCTCAATATCATCCATAAACAAATCATAGTCCATGATTGATCATGAACACTAAAAATAGAACATATATATATATACATTCATCATCAACTTTCTGCAAATGTTCAACTTCATTTCCACTTTCATTTCATCTCTAACTATCACCTTAACTCTTCTCATTTCAAGAAGCCACATTACTCCCTTTCTTTAGCTCTAGACTCATTTTAGTTCATCTCTAAAACACCCAAAGAGATCCACGTTAATACACCAAAAAAATAGAATATAAAACCTATTATCTATCAAAATTTTCTGCACTTTTTCCTATACCATCTTTAATGATCTTTCTATTTCAAACTCATCTCTATAACAACTTAGGAAATATTGATCATCATAGATGTAAAAGCAAGGCAATTATATGCTCATTTCATTAACCACAATTCAACATATGTTCATCACCCATTCATCTACATTTTTGCACACTCTCATATACCATTTACTTTATCAATCCAATATTATAACATTTCATAATCTATTACTCATCATAAACACAAAAGCAAGATATAGGTATGTCCATTATTCATCCACGTTACACATATATATTCAACGCCATTCTCATAGTCATTAAATCTCAAAATAATTACCCTATTTAATTCATTTAAACAACCCATAAAGATCAAAGTATAACTTACTTGATAAGACTCCAAGCTCCTTCTTCAATCACATAAACCATAGCCCTCTAAAACATCACATGATCATCTTTCATGGAGGAATGGGTTAGGTGTTTTAATGACATGAAGAAGAAGGCAACAAATATCTTGGAGTGATAAGGTGAAAGTATAATAACAAAACTTAATGTCGAAGGTTGGAGAAAAGAGAGTGTCGTATACGGATGGAAGAGAGAAGAATGAAGAAGATAAAGAACAAATGTAGAGAGAAGAAGAAAATGTGATTTATCCAAATGAAAGACAAAAAAATAGAGATAGTATTGCAAGAGTAAGTTACGAGAGGGTGAAGTGTGTGGCATGGCAAGTGACACTTGTCACTTGCCACATGTCACCACCTTATGGTCCCCAAATGGTCCTTTTAATAACTAGTCCATTTGTAATCTAATTTCTAATTCAATTGTCTCCCAATTTTCAATGACACTTGTCATTAAATACTAATGTCAGTTATCAAAATTTTCACTATGACTTGACTTTTATTTCCACTACTATTTATCAATTGTCCTGTCACTTGGCATTTTTCTAGTCTAGAAATTACCCAAAATTTTAGAAAATTCTCAAATTTCACCAAAAATTTTAAATCAATAATTTAATTCTCCAGATCAATTTTCAAGACATATATTCACTATTCACATTATCATCATTTTAATAAAAATCATTTGTACCTGAAAAATGTCAAATGACTGCATGAACCGTCATTGTAATATATGTATTTTTAAACAATCATATGTATGTGCATGCTAATATTATACATAAATATGAAATGCGATTTTTTTTCTCATTACTATTTCTCATTTACAAAAATCTAGGGTTCTAACCCTTAGTATGGAAACGGGATGTTAAACTCCTAGCAAGCATTAAAAATCCAAGTAAATTCACCAAGGATCATAAAGTGTTATAGTAGGATTGTATACACAAGAAGCTGGTATTGTATTTGTGATATTCATGAACCCATTTGATCCATAAAGCCTTTTTATCCTTAAATATACTCTATATTTTCTTAATGAGTAGAGTTCTATTAATGTCTCAAATAGATTTTATACATAACCCCTCATCTTACTTTGGTATGCATACTTGGAGCATGCTTAGAGATATCTAAAAACTATAAAATTGTCTCACAATTTTGTACAGAGTCTTAATGACATATTTAGGAAAGAAAAGATATGCAAACTAGTATATATGGAGGTTGTTAATCATAGAGTTTAATAGTTAAATCCTACCTATAAGATATAATGAGTGATTAGACCAATTAAAGATATTTCTCTGTACTTTTCAAATAATGGTTAGAAATCATCTTGTGATGGTCTCTTCGATGAAATAGGAATGACAAAATAAGTAATTAGAGGTTTTATAACTTTTAGAGTAGTAATTATATGGAGATAATTGGCTATGTGATGTGCCCTTAATAAGAGAATTATAAGGCTTTTATTCTTTTTAATAGTCATTCCTTAGTTGTCCTTTAATTTTTCCAAAGTTGTCATTAGATCCTTCATTGTACTCAGATCAACTCTAGAAAAGAACATAAGGTCATTAGTAAAAGACTAGTTTATATTCCCCATCCTTTAACATTTGGAATGGAATTTAAACTGCTTTCATGAGCAATTGTTATGCCTAAAATAAGTTCTAAAAATACCAAGGCTATCCTACTCACAAGTATATGAGGTAGTTGTAGTTAATTACCCATGGTCGTCTCTCATGAAGGTGAAATTGGTTCACTTAAAATAATCTTAGACAAAAATAAAACAAATGCAATCATAAACATTCTATCTTGAATTTTTGAGTGAAGGCTTTAAAGAAAATCACAAAATTACACTGAAAAATAAACTGATTCAACTAGAAGCAAAAACGAATAGATTAATCGAAGTGGAAACTCTTAATAATTAATTTCACTAATTTAATCTCCTATGCATGACTAAGGGAAATTATTGGATAATTTTCTTACTAAAATTACCGATTGGGTTCTAAAATCAATTAAAATAAAACTAATCTAACTTTCATATTCGACAAGTTTATCATTTAAATTAATTATTAAACCCAACTAATAATTACCACTTAAGTTAATATATTTCTAATTCTCAACCTAAGCATCTATAATTCCTTGTTCTGTATTAAACTTCTTCTCTTGATCCTTTGTTTAATACCAAAATGATGCAAAGTTTGGTTATGCTTTTACATCCATTCAATTCATAAACTATTGTGAACATAAGACAACAACATAGTCCCTTAATCATGCATATTTGACCAAAATGGCTATATTAATCCTCACGAAAAAGAGATCAACCCATCATGGAATAAACAAGATTCATTATTTTCATATATTTTAATCTCATCTTTATCAGTATAAGAGAAGTATTAAAGCAATAAACCAAGCGAATAACTGAAATGAGCTATCAAAAAAGATAACAAAGTATGAATATATCATCTACAGAGGAGTAAGTTCAATAAAACAATAGAGAAATAATAAAGAAAATGAGCAAACAAGTGTTCGAATGAGGGAGTTGTGATCTCCTACCACTCTCAAACTTTCTGCATTAGGTCTTGCCTTTTACCTCAACTTAGTTCTCACCCAGATGTTTGACTGCTCACCTGCTTCTGCCTCTCTACTATTCTTCTTTTTTTTTCTCTTCTCAACCCACTCTATTGCTCTACCTCTTTTCTCCACCTCCTCACCCTTTTGATCTTCATCTGGCCTCCCTTTTTAGCTTTGAATTCTAGCCTCCTTTTTTGTCTCCTTTTTTTTATTAATAGCATGAGTCTAGGATTAGGGTTGTAAAGTTGTTACACTGCCAAAACCTGTATGTGTCAAACTCAAAGTGAGTGCAAAGGAGTAGTCACGGGCGTATATGAGGTGGTCATGAGTGTGACCACCATTATCACACCCATGACTTCCATAGTCACGGGTGTGACAATATGCATGGTTAATTAAGTTAATTCCATACAAAAATCAAGTCCCATTTTAATCTTTCATGCATAATTCTTATAATTTTTCATGCAAAATTCACTAGAAAATCCAATTAACATTTGTGCAATATTCATACCATTTCCACTCAATTTATCTTACATTTGGATCAAACCTCAAGGATTTATAACCAATTAAGATATGAATGCAAGCAAAATCAATAAAATTTATACACAATAGCAATCACTAGCTTAATTAACCTATTTAGAACTTCTATTCCCAAAGTGAACAAGTAAGGATACAAGGGGTCACCTTGTCTCATACATCTAGCACTCTTTATCACTTATGTTAATTCCCCATTGACAATGATATAACATAGGAAAGTTAAGACACATTGTTAACTCTATTTACTGTAAATGACTGGGAAACTAAAAGCTATTAATAAGCTTAGACTAAAACACCATTATATGGTGTCAAAATTTTATAAAATTCTATTTTAAAATTAAAATCTTCCCCTAAGTTCTTTCTATTATAGCATTTGAAGAATTGTTGTGTTAAAAAGATATTTCCCCCTATTTATCTTTCTTTAATGAAAGTTTTGTAAAGAGGAGTCTATGTAATGAGTTAAAACAATCTTAAGCCTATTCTAGAGGAACTTTAAATGACTTTATATCTTATATTACAACAAAAAAAACAAGCATGAAGCCTTTAAAAGAATTAGCAAAATAAACCTTGGAATAACAATTACAAATGTTTTATTGTCCCCTTTAAGTGCTTTATATGACTAATGAACTCTAAAATATCATTACTCACTAAGTTCTTTGTTAAGGCCATGTTTTTGTGGAAAAATGCCATTAAGGCCATTTGGCGTTGATGTTTTATTAATTAGGTTGAAGCTTAAAAAGGGCCTTCTTAAGATTAAGAGCATTGGATGGTTCCAAAAGAAATCTCTTAAGGTGAAATATGTTTCTTTTATGATATCTTGTAAAAGGGACATTAAAGATGGGACAAAATTAGAAGAAGCATAGGTAGTAGAGAAATATTTGTAGGATTCTAGCTTCAACTCCTCCTAAGTTTTATGGAAAGAACCACTATTAGATATGAGGGAGACTAATCCATTAGAGATATTTCTTATAATGACTGATATAAAGAAGAAGTTGGAGCATCTATCCCCTTCTTTAAGCCATAAGATTCTAAATCCTTGCTTGAGAAGATAGTAGTTTGCTTATATTGCTTGATTATAAGAGGATAAAGCCTCCCTCTCCAAAGATGTAATGGTATCATCGCCAGGATTTTGATAAAGGAAGACTTGACTATTAGCTAGGTCTTTTTATAATATATGTGCATTTTTGTAACCTTGAATTTCAGTATTGAGACTAGCTTAGATAGCATTTTCATCAAACACCTCAATATCAACCAGGTAATTATTGACCCTGAATGGAGAGTGTTGCTTCCTAAAATCATCTAAAACCTTGATCAAAATAGATGAATGATTAGATATAAGATGACTAGTGAAAGTTAATTTATTATTTTAAAATTCAAGAAACCATAGAGTATTTATAAGAGCTTTATCCAATTTTTTCTTTAAGTGACCTATATTGACTTGTTTGTTTGACAATATAAATAAAATTCGTATTATCTCTTAGAGATAGATTGTGTTATGTAAGAATTTGAATGGAAGTTAGGAAAGAGGATAAGTTACTAGATGTATTTTTCACAATGAAGTTGGATATATGCGAGGAAATAACAAAAGCATAAATCCCCAATTTCATAAAATTGAAAGCCCAGGATATTTACTATTAGGAATTATAATGAGTTGACGATTGCTACTAAAAAGAAAAATTCACAAGATTAAAACTCCCAGAGCTAGTACATAAAGTCACCAAAATGCTAGATAGGAATGGATCAAAAATGAAGAATGAATCACCTCTTATGGTGGAATTGGAATTGGGAGCCATAACTAATCTTGAAGGTATTGCATCACAAGGTAGGGATAAGGTCACTAATGAAATATTTGAGGAAGACACTCCAACTAAAAGACAAGATTTAGAAATTGAAAATAAAGAGAGAAGAAACTACCATAAGGGGTATCCAATGAGAAGCAAGGTGAGCAATATAATATATTTATTGATTCTGGAACATAGAATAAACATCATCAGGATATGCCTCATACATGTAAACAACCAAACTTGAATCCAAATGCCTGAAGGAACAATTTCATATAAGTGGGGAATTCTTTTAGAAAAAGGTCAAGTAGGAGTAGACTTAGAGAAAAAAATTACAATATTGGTGTGGAAAATAAGAGGGTTAAATAACTCTCTAATGTATTAAACTCTCAAGGATGTTAGGATGGAAAGAAAGCCCTTGTTTATAGGGCTATTAGAAAAAAATAAAATTAAAAAATTTATACGGTAACTTGAGGGTTTTGGAAACTCATTAGTCTTTCTACTTAAATTGCATCTAGAAATACAACGAGATAATTTGGGTGGCCTATAACAAAATTTAGGTATAAATCTGTAACTTAATTATAACTAATCAACTTGTTCATTTCACCTATAATATGGAATGGCTATCAAAACCTTATATGATTTTAGTTGTATATGCATCTAAATTTGGTTGTCATAAGTTAAAGTTATGGGCAATTTTAAGAGGTATATATGGAACATTAAATATGTAACATCCTGTTTCCAGAGAACGGGTCGGACCAGAGAAACGGGTCCAGGTGTGGTAAATTACCACACCTCATGCTCATGCAGTTGT
>JAOQML010000004.1:21073841-21093248 GCA_027568935.1 Erythroxylum urbanii
ACCCTCGCGGGGCACGAATCCGGGTATCACTGTCGATATCGGGTTCGGGTCCGGCGGGAGTTGGGGTGTTACAAAATAGAATCATCATAGAAGATATGAATTGTATATTAAACTCTCATGAAGTAGAAGGTATAAAGGTGAACTAAAAGGGTGTCAACAATGATCTGGGCTTTTATAAATGGAGATTAGTTAAGGCAATTCCTTAATTCCTATGCTTGCTTGGGATCTTCACTATGTTCGGACTATTTAATGGTGGAAATAAAAAAGTTAAACCCTAACCTAAATCCCAAAGCTCCCTTTAGGTTTTTTAGTTACCTCTCAAGGTTGAGTGTATTTGAAAAAGTAGTCAAAGATAGGTAAGGAAAAAAAATCAAGGGCTACAAGGCTTTCTAACTAGTAAGAAATATGTAGAGAGTTAGACAATGTATAAAGGAAGTCCAAAAGAGGAGCTATTATGACATCACATTAATGCTTCAAAAAGCCAAAGAATCACTCATAGAACTTTATTTTAAAAGATATAAGGGGACCATCATAATCAATAGCTAAGGGAATTGGAGACTAAAAATTTGATAATCAGGTTGCTCTATTAAGACATAACTTCATGCAATGGTAAAGGGAAACGTAGAATGGCATAGAGAACGGGACTATAACTAAAATTTTCCATAGTGATATCTTTTCTAAGAGGAATAGAGACAAAATCGTATCTTTTGATGATGGTAGGGACAATATATGTAAGGAAAAAGGGAAAATAGAAGAGATTGTATTGAGCAATTACAAGAATCTATTGGTGAAATGTCATAACTCAGGATACTCAAAAGTAGAGCTAGGAATTATCATTTGAAATAGTATGGGACAATAAATGAATTTGAAATTCACAAGTCTTTTAACTAAAGAGGAGGTAAAAGGTGCATAATATAGATTAAATCCTAACAAGCTCTTAGTCCAGATGGATTTGATGCCCATTTATTCCAATCTATTTGGGATATTGCTAGGAAACTATTGGTGGAAACAGTGCCAGAATTCTATGTAAGTAGAAATATGAAGGAACTTAATATAACACATATTTGCTTGATCCTTAAAACTAAAAATCTAGATTTTACAAATGATTTTCTCCTTTTTTTCCTATTATACAAGTAATTTTAAAGATCATGGCAATAAAATTAAAGGAGGTTATCAAGTCAGTCCATCATAAATCATCCTCAAATGGCATTCATATTTGGAAAACTAATTGGGGACAATATCCTCAAGGTGCAGGAACTTTTCAAAGATTATGATAAAAGATCATCAATCAAGAATTACTCAATGAATATTGACATCTTTGAAGTATTTGATACCCTTAAATTGGAACAAATGCTTACAAGTTTTTAGGATCCCCTCTTTGTCCATTGAATGGAATGTGGCTTTTGTTTTAACAGTGGAATTTACTGCTTTGGTTAATAAAGCTCCTCCTACGATAATTTTAGAGGATAAAGGCATTAGACAAGGCTCTTACGAGGATAATTCTACAAAACATTGAAATGGATAATAGATTTATTTATCATCACATATGTAAGGAGATGAATATAAGTGGTTTGGCTTTTGCTAATGATCTCATAATATATTGTGGATTTGACTTACATTCCCTTAATGTTTTAATGGATTTCATAATTTAATCTCTAACATATCTAGGTTGAAAGTTAATACGCAAAAGAGCAAACTTTACATCTTTATTGATGTCAGAAACTCTTAAAATCTTTGTTCTATTACTAGTTTGACATCTCATATTGCCTATTTTAAATAGCTTGAAGTGCCTATATCAACAAAGAAGCTAGGGTTCTTATAATGCATTTTGTTATATATTCTTTTAAGAACAAGACCAATTCATAGCAGAGAAAAATATCTCCAAAAAAGGTAGGTTGCATCTTATCTCATCAATTATAATGAGTATATGTGTTCATTAGAGTGCCCACATATTCCATTGAATAAATATAATAAAGGAAATCATAACATATGTAAAGAACTTTTTATGTTCAGTAAAAAGCTGACGATTACGAAGGAGAAAAGGTAAAATGAGGAGATTTGTGTTTACCCAGATAGAAAGGGTGACTTTGATTAATTTCTTTACAGGTAAAACAATCAATTCCGTTAACCGAATGAACTTAGAGATTGCTTAATAATAAAGAAGCTTTATGGACAAAATAGATGCATGCATATTATCTTTAGTATATCAGCTTTTACAAGTAAAAATTTCCAGGGATCAATTATGGAGTTTGATTCAATTGCTTGAGATGAGAGATTTACTTTATTAAGTGTCAAATTGAAATTTCAACAACACCTAGTTTTAGTTTAACAATTGGTCAAACCTATTTCCATTATACAAAAGGGGGAACCTAAACCATCTGCACTTAAGTATTCCGCAGAATGCAAAGGTGAAAGTTATCGTTTGAAGAAGTAGTTAGGATTGCTAATTTAGGGTTCAAATTACATCATTAATAATTTCCCCTTTTATATCCTAACTCCCTAGAGGAAGATAAGAAGATATGGATGGCGACTTCTTCACAAAAATTTTCTAACTCTTTTTTATGCAAGATATTCAGGAACCAATCATAAAAGTATTCTGGTATGATCAAATATAGGCCAAAAAAATAATTCTATAGGCTTCTCTTATTTGCTGGTTAGTTACTAAACAAAAGCTAAAAACTAATTATAGTTACATTGAAAGTTAGGATCTAATATGCCTCTTTTGAAAGTCCTCTAAATCCATTGCTCATTTATTCTTTCAATGCTCACACTCAAAGCCTATTTTGGCCAGATTTTAACATATACTAAATAAGTTTTTATGCAAAAAAGGGATTGGATGAACATAGTTAGATAGGCTAGTGACCTTTGTAACAGCACAAGACAAGATGGACACTTATTTAAGACAACATTGAATTGTTGTATCTACACCATATGGAAAGAAAGGAACTCCATGTTGCATAGTCATGTCTCTATCAATAAGCATAAGCTCGCGAGAAGACCATATGTTAGGTTAAGGAAACTCTAATTGCTCACAAAACATATGTACTTGCAAGCATTTAAATGAAAATTAATCTATTGTAATTTGTAATTTTTTTTGTTTGTCTTTATTGTGCTCCTATTTCAGGTTAAGAATCAAAGCTATGTTTTTTATCTCATTGTATTAGTTCTGAAACTAAGATTTAGTCAATAAAATTATTTAAAATTTCAAAAAAATATTTTTAATGACAATTTTAAGTCATATCAATAAATTTAATTAAATAACTTTTTTGACTGTTTTCTTACAAAAATTTTGTTACATAAATATATTAACCCCGTTAGGAGGACCATGGAATTTCTGCACTAGATTAAGTATTAAAAAATATTTAGAATACATGACAAAAATATAATATAGTTTGATTTATTTCAACTGGAAAAAAATCTTTATTTGTGGAGGGTTTGGTTAGTAGTCCTTTAATTGTTCATTACAGTATGAATTAGTTGATTAGGTTATGAAATTAGACCGGACAACAACTTATTTATTAATCAAATAAACTTGAATAGACTTGGATACTAATTTGTGACTCCACAAAAAAAAAAAATCTTCTATAAGCCCAGTTCTAACCATGCAATTCAACCCGGTGGCCCATATGGCAAGGCAATTCGTTTTAAAGTGTGTACTCCATCAGTCGTCGCAATTAAAGCTACCAACGACCTTCCTCTGCCGATTTATTCCAAACTCGAACTTCCCATTTAATACCCGTCGTCCTCTATTTATATGTCGAAACATTAAGGTGGCACTGAACACGGACACAAGCAGCAAACAAACACGAGAGAACTAAATGGCAAAATTGCGCTCTACTACTTCATGGTTAGTAATATTGTTTGTCCAAGTTCTGATACTATCTACGAGAAATGTTCGGGCAAAAATTCCTGCAATCATCGTTTTCGGAGACTCCTCTGTAGATGCTGGTAACAACAATTACATACCAACTGTTGCTAGGAGTAACTTTCAGCCATATGGCCGAGACTTCAATGGAGGGAGGCCAACGGGAAGGTTTTCCAATGGCCGAATAGCAACAGATTTCATCTCAGAGGCTTTGGGGCTGAAGCCAACTATACCCGCTTACTTGGATCCTGCTTATAACATCTCGGATTTCGCTGTTGGAGTTACTTTTGCTTCTGCTGGTACTGGCTATGACAATGCCACCTCTGATGTGCTTGTAAGTCCCCCATTATCGAACCCAATCCTTTTTTTTTGGAAAATTATTTCATCTCTTTGTAAGTAGACGCACACACACACACACATATATATGCATATACATATGCACAAGGATTGTTGATTCTTCTATCAAAACTATACTTCTACTGATGATTGGAATGTCTCTGTGTCGTTACAACCTACCCCTTCTTCTTTATTTAAGATAACAGAAGATAGTGAAAGGGTACATGATGTCCACAACTTTTTAAAAAAAAATCATATTATGATGCTTGTAAAAAATTTTGAAAATGGAGTTGGCGTTATAATCATGTTCAACCTTGTCGTGAAAACAGAGTTTTTTGTTTTTATATTCTTTTAACTTCTTTTAGTCGAAATTTTGTGGGTTGTGTATATATATTATATGCTTTGACTACTTGATTTGTCTTCTTTTGTTCAGTGTATGATAAGTCTATTGAATACATTATTGGCACAGTAGCCGTATATAAAAATCTCATGCAAAGGGATAATACCACATAATTACCAAAAAGAGTTCATCATTTGTTATGCTTGTTTTTAATTTTCCGATACATAAATATATGTACACTATTTTAAGCAAAATATAACGAATGTCATGGTACTTCGCTCCAATACTTTTAACATATTCAGGGGTAAATAGTTGTTTTCCTCAAGACTAACAAAGCATGTATAGCCACAACGTCGACAAGCCTCAACTATTCACCTTTCCCTTTCCAATAAAGTTAAAAATTTTACTGAGATCAAGAATTATTATTGGGATTTTTGCTGGTTGTTGTTAATGTTGTAGTAGTAAGATCAAGAGGTTGTTGTTGTACTAAGATCAGGAAGTGCTGCATCCATCATGGTTTACATGCGTGAGTTATAGCAGTTGAATATCTCTTAAAGGACAATTTGTCAGTCTGATGCCACCAGTGTTTTGTCCCTTGCAGTCTGTGATTCCACTGTGGAAGGAACTCGAGTACTACAAGGACTACAGGAACAAAATGAGATCCTATCTTGGAGAAACCCAAGCAAACCAAGTTATAACTGAAGCTCTTCACATGATAAGCATAGGAACAAACGATTTCCTCGAGAACTTCTTCGCTTTTCCAGGTCGATCTTCCCAATACACCATCAGTCAGTATCAAGACTTTCTTGCAGGAATTGCAGAAAATTTCGTCAAGGAAATTTACGGTTTTGGTGCTCGCAAAATATCCCTCGGTGGTCTCCCTCCAATGGGTTGTATGCCATTGGAGAGAAATCGAAACATGATGATTGGTCGAGATTGCGTGGATAGCTACAACGTTGTCGCTGTGGAGTTCAATGGGAGGCTAAGTTCTGTGGTTGGGAAGCTTAGCTCGGAGCTTCCTGGGATAAAGCTAGTTTTCTCAAATCCTTATGATATTCTCATGCATATCATAAAAAGGCCGTCACAGTATGGTGAGTAATTAATGAAGAAAAAATATCTATATCCATATGGGAGGTGTTTTAAAGACTTTCACGGCTTAAGGTGTGTTTCACTCTTGAGACTTTTCAACAAAACAACGTACCATTTTTAATGATCCCCACCAGAAAGTAAGTATATTACGTTTAACACTAATTAATGTTGTTGACCCCACCCACCAATTGAAACAAGGCTGGCTGGGATCAATGGACATAATGTTGCCTGCATAAAGGATTTTTTTCTACAAACAGAATTCGTATAAATAATTGGTTAGGCGGTACTTTGTTGGCCACAATACGCAACAAACATTATAGTCTATTCAGTGAGAATCTTATCTAACCTAAGGTAGATGTTCTTACTCTATTACTATATTTAAATTGTTACAAGTTTATAGTAATGTGTGTCGCATCTCTGTGTCCTATAACTCAACATTGCGCAAATATGAAGCTTTCCCCTTTTGTATAGAGCAAGCTGTCCTTAATTTTCACCAAGCTTCTAATAAAAGAAACTTCATCTCTATTTATTTTGAATTACTTTGATGTATATACAGTTTACTAAAAAGTTATCGTCAACTTTCTATGTGCCATTGTATATATACATATATTCTTTCATTCAATAAACTCTTTACTTTTTCAAAAAAAGGTTAATGATAACTTAATTATAATAGTTATATTTCTGAACATTTTTAGTCAGCATCATTTTTTGTAAAAATATCAATATAAAATGCTTTGTTTTCTTTGTTGTTAAGTTTAATGCGAACTATTTTCCGAAAAAAGCTCAGATAAAGGATAGATAATATAAAATTTGGATAATCTAATACTTGTACCCTAAAAACGTTTGTGTTTGTGAGTGGCAGGATTTGAGGTTGCTGGCATGGCATGTTGTGCAACGGGGATGTTTGAGATGGGATATGCATGCAACCGGAACAGCCCATTTACCTGCGCAAATGCAGACAAGTATGTCTTCTGGGACTCCTTCCATCCTACCCAGAGAACGAATCAAATTATTTCCGATTATGTGGTTAAGAATGTCCTAAACAAGTTTATGTAATGTTGTTACTAATGTTATCAGCACAAAACTCATCGATATATAGTGCCTCCATTAGCGAGTCCAGCGTTATAGTTAATGCATCCACTTACATAATTTATGTTTCACCAACTTAAAAAAGAGTTCTTTCTGCTCCATATGTATAAGATTGTGCTGTATAAGCTTAAGAATGACATTCACTTTATTTCTTCTCTACATAAATAGTCCAATGAATTATTATTGGATTGGAATAATTGGTATTTCCCTTATTCTTTATATTATATCATTAAACATTTATCAAACATAAGTGAAAATTTGTTTGATACATATCAGCTTTTTTAAAGATGGCAACTAAGCCCAGTGAGAAACCCTATATAGTTATCATGATCATACATAACTGAATTGACATAATGTGTAAAGAATCTAACCAATATTGATCTTATGCTCCATTTTACAAATGAATCCAACTTGCATGATTAAAATGTTTTCGATACATAACATGTTCGCCCAAAGGTAGATTAGTTAATCCAACAAACATTTCGTAGTTATTGACTACTCCAACCACTTTGCCTACTAGCCTGTTATTAATTTAACAAGAAAAACCAACTTGCTTGGTAAAGCACATGTAGCAACATACTTGTACGGAAAAGAGGGCAGCCTTGTAATTGAAAAATATACATCTGCAGTTTAACTCTTCATATAATTAGCAGGAAAATACATCCACTCTCTTTACAACTACAAAGTTGCATAGGAAGCTCAGTATACACAACAATTTTGCACTCAAAAAGATTCCTTTTTGTTTCATTACCCTTGCACATTTGAATGAACTAAAAATTTCATATGGTTCTTTGCTATACAGTGGAACAAGTATAATATATCACTATTAATACCCCTAATGTATATCATTGACACTCCAACTCATCTTACAATAACTAATCCTCAAAACATCTTATTTTCACTCACTTTACAATTTATCCCTTGCCTTCCCTTAAAATAAGGAAGGACCTCACCTGTTCATCCTAAGTCATATAACTTTTTTTTTATAATGGACAAAACATATTTAGAAATGGAATAATGCCTCTCTCTAACTCTAAACATTTTGTCTCTTCATACTTGTATTGATTTAGGAAGATTACTTTGTTGGATGAAACTCTGGTGTTTGCTTAAAAAGTCTGAAAAAAAGCTTAATTAAGAGCGAAAAACATTTAATCCAAAGAGATAAGAAGATATTGACACTAAGGACTACAAGAAGCAAAAGAAAGGTCTTCCCATCCAACCATTTCTTAGTAATACAAGTGCATAAAGAGCCAGGTGCAAAGGATTCGATAGTCATATGGACATCATTATAGGCACCTTCTAGCAATTATTAGCTTATAGTGATGATTTTTGCATAATGGTAGTAGTAAATATGGATCCTAACGAAATTTTTATGAAGTAATGGTTTATATACCTGCAGAAAACAACCTATAAACCAATATTCAAGGGATTCAATGAGACAATCTTGAAGGGATTATACTACTCCTATAAATCAATATACAAGGGATTTAATGAGACAACCTTGAAGGGATTGCAATGTTGCTTATCCTAAAAGACTCACTATAAAATTTTGATACATCTAAACATGTTTGTACCATCTGAGTTGTCAAGTAGAGTTAACTGAAGGAAGATGGATGAGGGAGCATTGGTGTAGTAAAACTAATAAGAAGAGGGAGTGATAGTAGACATGAGCACAAACTTTATAATGGGAATATAGATCTGCTTTAGCTAAATGCATTGCTAAGAAAAATGATAAAGTATATTTGGACAAAAAAAAAAGATCCTTTCAGCCCCACCCAAACTTATATTTCAAGGACTTAGACAAGAGAATATAGAAAGATATATTTGAATCACCAAAACTCTGGGCAATGAAATGCTTGAGTGCTTTGTTTAAGAAGAGACTGTCGCATCCCACTACCTTAGGGTACATACCCGAACATCCATAAGATATTCAAGTACATAACCTATGACAATGGTATGCTGGATCAAACCTAATCTCTTAAATGGCATCATAAAGAAAATACAACACTTAAAAACCTCATCTCTTTATTTCATTCATAAAGTTTTACATAATAGACATTAAAACTAATATTTACAACCATTATACACAAGTTCTACATGACATATGTAAATTACTTAAAAACAACTACAACTCCTCAAATGCCAACTGACAGACCGTTAAGTCATGTCTAGTACAAAATGTTCTTCTCGAAGATCTTAGAAATCTAGGTCTCTTGTATCGTACCTAAAAAGTCACGTAATTTTTGATGAGTTTTACGAACTCAATGAGCGAACTATCATTAATGTTCTCACTCCAGGAAAACACATAAATATCATACAACCAACCAATTTCACAACATTTTCCATCACAATAAGACATAATGAATGTCATACACACCATATACATTCTTTCAGAACTTGTACAACCCAATCACTCACATTATCATGGCATATCACTTTAACATCACAACTTCAGAAAAGATTTCACAAGCATATATTTCATAATCATAAATATACAAATGCATATGCATATGAGACTCCAGATTTGTTATTATCTATTATGACCGGGTGCCTTTCAAATCCAGATACAAATATTGGCCCATTAAGCTCAGTCAGATACAGATATCACGGAGCAAAGCGTTACGTGCAGAGTTTCGAGCTTAAAGTTCTTTCAGTCTGGCTACTCTGATCACAACGCCTTTAACTGATCATGCATTTAATAAAATGCATTAGATAGCAGAATATGCCATAATTAGCAATTGCTTATGATGCACAGACTAAATCTTATGTTCATCAGACCTCAGTTCGGCATTCAACTTTCGTTAAGTATTCATAATTCAATTAGAGTTCAGTAGCAAAAAGATATTATTCAAATTTCATACACAAATAGAACACTTCCAATACATTCCCAAATATCAAACTCCTCGAACCTTTAAAGTCTGGAATGCATATACAGAAGACAAACAGTTCAATAATTGGAAGTTAAACAGAATCAATCAATCAATCCTAGGAAGATCATCTAGGTTGACTCACAAATGCTCCCTTTAGCTTATTGCCTTGAAGTCCTGGCAATGTCTAGAAGCGGTCACTCGACGTGTTCCTCTATATGCAATCATATACATTTATATGTCCCTCATGTGCATTTTCATAAGAATAATTAGTCATAAATACATTTATGAATGTATCATGCATGTTCAATGACAATTTTTAGGGTATGTTTCTTTAATACTCTTTATAAACAATTTACAACACCTTCAATTTTCTGTCAATTTTACTTCTTCTATTCTTTGTAAAATGATTTATTTGAATGTTGATGATGTTATAAAGACCATGAGTGGTTGATTTAGTTTTAGGGATTGCTTTTGAACTATTTTGTTAGAACTCCTATTTCATTGAATTGAATGATGTTGTCTTTGATGATTGGTGATTTTATTTGTTATCTTGCAATAAATCGAGAGTGTGAGTGAGATTAATTGTGTAGGATCATACAACGAGAGTTGGCAGCCTAAATACATACAATCATCGCATTAATTGATTAGTTAGAAGAGAGATCTCGATGAATTCAATTGATCACCTATAGGATAATTTAATAACTAGTTGAATCGGTAGAGTTATTAGGTAGGTTGAGAGATCGTCCAATTGATTCCCTTTAATTCGATTAGGGACAATTAATTACTCCTTGAGAAAGGGTAATTAGTATATTCAAAAATATAGGGTGAGACACAATTCAATTAATAAAATAGGAAGGAGAAAAAATAGGAAAAAAAGTATTCTCTAGTCTTTAGATTCTTGAATTTCGATTTTTTTTCATTTTGGTATTATCTATTGCTTTGTTTTAGTCCTTTAATTTTATGTTAATTTTCCAGATTATTTGTATTAAACAATTTCATGTCTTAAACAAAGTTTTGTCTAAATTAAGTGGTGTATGGGCATCAATCCCTGTGGGATCAATATCTATTCTTTTAACTATAAGTCATAACCCATTTACTTGCAATTTTTTAGCGGAAAACAAATAGATAGGTTTTACCATCAACACTCATTTTTTCTCTTGCTTTTATGTGCAATCGACACCTTGCTCTCCACTCACTTTCCGTTCTTTATAATTTTATGATGCTATCCATGAAATTCATGTTAAGATATCTTGCATGCATGCAAATCCATGCAACCATAGGTGAGTGAGTGATGCTTTCCTTGTTTCTTTATTTTCTTCTTTTGGACTGAATTTTCCATCTTTTCTTCTAGTCCAATAAACTTTATTTTGAAGAGGTTTTCTTGTCTTCTTCTTGTCTAATTTTCTTCTTCTTACTTCCAGAAGACAAGTGAATATTAATTTTCAGAAAATCACCCAAATATCATGCTTTCAACTCACTTTAACTTCTTTGCTTCTGAATTATGCCTAAAATCACATATGAGTCAAAGTAAGTATCTTAAGCATTCTCATAGTAATAATCACTAAGTGTTATGAAATGAATTCATAATCAATCAAGCACATATCAATTTCCCCACACTTAACTTTTGGTCGTCTTTAGGAAATACATCAAAATTAAGTTCGTAGACCTAAAAACATTGACTAATTTCCTATATGTTCCAAGAATATATAATCTTAGACAAAGATAAATCACTTTAAAAAATGATAGTAAGAATTCCACATTCTGTTTTTACACATGATCAACCAACATTCATCATCTTTGAAAACTGAGCAATATGATGGTAGGCTTTAAAAATGAGTTTGTATAAGATAGGTTCATGGGTACACTCAAATATCATTCACAATCAAAACATTCCACAAATTTGCATATCATTTCATTTCTCCACCACTAATATTCACATTTAAATCATAGATCAAAGGACTTTTCAAGGTTGCATTGTAGAAAAAGGTAAGGAGAGATGTATTTAGGTCAAGTAGCACGAAAGTCATTAAAGCTAGTGAAACAAAGCAACACTTAATGTGGCATCAAATGCAAAAGCCAACATTCCCTTACAATTACATACATCAATTATGATGAATGCAAAAATGATGTTTCACCACTCAAACTCAAGCTTCCACAGACAAACCATATGAAGCATAAATTACTAACAAAAGGAATCACTCACATAATTGATGACAAAACGTTGAAACTACATATAGTGATTCTTCAAAGACAACATCTACCTTATATTCAACTCAAATAACCCATTCAATACAATTTTAGGAGCATGAATTAATTATGAATAACTTTGTAAACCACATATGCACTTCCTTCTTAATACATTTATGCAAACAAATTTTTCAATCTTTTTTCTTTTCCTTTTTCTTTATTTCTTTTTCTTTTTCTTTTTCTTTTTCTTTTCTTTTCTTTTCTCTTTTTTTATAAAAATTAAAAGAAACTACATCAACATGGGAATGTCAATGATAAGACATAATATAACATCCCAACATTATAGCCAATGCCACAAATGTATACACCCCACACGTATACTTTTGTACATCAACAAACTAAAAAATCACAAATGATCCGTTAGCTTTATGGCTTAGGTAGGATATTTGGATAAGTTTAAAGGCATGTAATGTGGTTAGTACACAAAGAACGGCTAATAAAGCTCAAAGGGGGCTTATCAAAAGAAAAATCATATAATGGGTAAGCTATTTGGCTAATGTAGTTCAAAAAAGCAAAGAATGCCTAATCATTTGTATGTTAATGCATGTGATAAAAATGTGGTTTCGAATAGAGGTTCAATGTAAAATCAGGATGTACATGTCATAAAGGTCACACGTTATAAAAAGATAATGAGACTGATATAGATGTGTCATTCTAATAAGACTCTTAGTCTCATCGACTTTGTCTACCACTAGTCACTACTCTTCTAAAGATAATGCATATCGACTAATCACAAAAGTAAAAGTACATGTTAAAGTTACTATAAAATTCTCTAGTCAATTCATTCTCTAGTAATGACTATATAATCCTAGAAGCAATCGAAAACAAGAAAATATTTGTTTGTTTGTTTTATTCTTTCTCTCATTTTGATTGAAAACTTAAAACAAGTAAGAAACAAACAAATAATAACACACATGCATATAAAAAGAAATATGAAAAAAAGAAATTTACTTCCCTTGAGTTGCCTCCTAAGAAGTGCCTTTGTTTAGGGTCTCTAGCTTGACTCCTTCTTCTCCTCACATGACAAATTAAGATCTTCAGGTATTACAGTTAACGCCACTTCCATGCGAGGTAGTTCTGAATATGGCCTTAGTTAATCATCATTCCCATTTAATGTCCTCCCTATCTTTAGACTTTCGATCTCTACTGAGAGCATGCTTTCTTAAAAGATCTCGAATGTCTCTTCACCTTTTTCTTCGCTGTTTAATTCCTCTAACCTACTAGGTAAAGGCAAAAAGTTAGTGTCAAAAATAATCACGGACTCAATACTCACCTTCGAGCTAAATAATGTATCATTTTCAACATTAAGCTCCTTCGTCGCTTCTTCATCATAAGCAGTTCCTTGAGTAGTGCACCGAAGATTCTCCAGCTCCTCATCATTTTGTAAGATTTTTGCACTAACTTTTGTTCGATACATCTCAAGTTGATATGGCTGCTCCTCTTCGATTTATAATTCTAGGTGTTCAATCCTCCCTACCATCTCAACCATTTGATTTGTCACATTTTGGATCTAGACATTATATCCTAATGGAATTACCTCATATTCTTCTAAATTTACATCATATCCTTCTGGAACTATTGTACGCTCACTTGAAGTTGTTGCAGCATTCGCTGTTGAAATTGAAAATTGTTAGCATTAATAGTCTCGATGATTTCATCCAGAGATATATTAGAGTTTTGCTGGCTCTCTAGCTCTTGAGCACTAGACCATGAATCCTGCTAGCATTGTCTTTCATACTACTAGAATTGTAGGGTATTTTGTTGAAGCTAATGTATATTCTATTGAATTTGCTGTATACCCTATTGAAACTAATGCATATTCTATTGAAATTGAAGATTGTTAGCAGCTGTAATATTAATCATATCTTTTAGAGATGTATCTAAATTTTGTTGGATCTCCACATCTTAGACGCTTTGTGTAATAGCCAGTTTCCAAAATTTACTGAGGGTTAGAATTTTAGACTTTTGAGTCATATCATTTTAGAATTTATGAGGTGTATCTCATTACATAAATATGAGCATATACACACATGAATGTTCACTTAGAAAATGTTGCAAAGATAGTATATGCTCTCAATTGACAAATTCTAGGGTATGAAAGGTTTAAAATGATTATGATATGATTGTGTATTATTTATGTCTTAAATTTTGATTTGATGGATTATAATTAATAATTTAGAGTTAATTATGGAAGAGTGATGAATTAAAATATATATTTAGTCTAGGAAAATGTCAAGTGGTAAGACAAGTTGACACACAAAAAATTAGGATGACTAAGCCTATAAAATGAGTGACATTAAGTAGTGATTGAGTGACAAATGACCTAATATTTTGATGACATTTGGCAACCACATAAGAGGATATGTAGCTTATCTCCTTAGAAGACATATGTCCTTTTAAAATAAGGATACCTTGTACCGAAAGGCTTAAACAAATGCAGAGTCACTTATCTTTCCTAAAGTTTCTGTTGCATGCTTTCTTCTCCTTTCCTATCACCACCAAAACATCCACACCCTCACATGTCTATGTTTGGCCTACGTTTATATTAAATTAGCACACCAAAATCTATGCTTTTACCCTTCATAAAGATAGTTATAGAATGAGATCATTGTTGTACTTGCTGCCATCTTTTGATCTTTGCTTAAAACCATTCTACTTCCACCTTGTTCTTGGAATTGTGTTAGCATGCATGGAAGGCTAGGTTAGCTTGATAATTGAGGAGGCAATTAAGCTGATCAAGTAACTGAAAGACTAATCTCTTGTGATATATGTTAATAAAACTTAATGATGACTAAAGTGAAGATGGATTGATTGTGATATTGGAGTGAAATGAGTGCTAAAAAAATGATGCATGAATGATAGTTTCTGTTCTATTTTTGCATGCATGAAAGACAATAGTTTATAAGTTTCCAAATGAATGATTTTGAGTTAGAATTGGAAATGAATTTGATGAGAAATTAAAGTATAATTAAGTTAGACTTAAGGTATAATTAATGGACTGTTATGAAGGTGTTTTGAAATTGATATAAAGGTGTCTAAATCTAGAAAATTGAGGGAAATTAGATAGTGCACTTTGGGTCATTCATCCCACAATCGCGGGAAGGTCCCCCATGATAGTGGCCAAAACTTTGAAATGATAATTTCGATTTTGTGAATTTATTGAACCAAATGAGGATAAGTCACTCTACATTAGCGTATTTAGACTTGATTAATGCTTGAAATAAAGCTAGACTATTGCTTGATCAATTAGTTTAGGTAGTTAATTGATGTCATTACTTAATAATGGATTGTCTTGATATCATTGTATGTAACTATGGAAATTTTGAGTTGTTAAAGGAATAAAGGTGTTCTTATGAATGCAAATATGATCCAAAGGATATGAGTAAGTGTATTAGGTATGAATGAATGAGAATTGGGAAATTGTGTGAATGTATATTGCTAGAAAAGTTTGATGAACGTATGATTAATGAATTTAGAGTAATCAAATTTACTCAAGGTATAAACCTAAATGCAAAGTGGTAATATACAAGCTACAATAATTGAACGATCATGATTTTTTATTAAGAATACATACCCTAAAAGGTAAATTGAGCATGCATTGAACATGACACATATACATTTGCATGATTATGTATTCATATGATTGAACAAATTAGCGATTGTGAAATATATGTTTATTGCTTGACTATAGATGCACAAGTTGATTGCCAACATCTACATATTGCTAGATCATCAAGGCAATAACCATTCTAGAGCATATTATGAGTTAACCTAGATATGTAAACTCAATTATATGTGCTTCTATTGAATTGTATATGTAAAGTGGAATGTATGAACAATTGAATGATGAATGCAGGACTTAGATCCTAAGAATTTGATATATGAAATGATCACATTGAATGAAAAGTACTAAAAGCATGATATGTGAATTGATGCATCTCATTACAATGAAATGTATGATCAAATAAAGGAGTTGTAACTGGAGTAGCCAATGTGTTGAAAAGAGCTTAAAGCTCAGGATTGTGCACAAAGAGCCACAGGCTTAGACAGCAATGAGCCTGGTATGCATAACGGATAAGAGATAGTATATGAAGTGAGCCCAGTATCTATAATAGATACAGGACAGTAAATTAGGTTAATAGGCGCTTGGCCACAACAAAGCAAAATAAAAAAGAAATCATATGTGCATTTGCATATACAATTATACATGTATCATACGAATGATTGTGATGAAATTATTGAATTGTTCTAAAATTGTGATATGCAATGTTGGTATTCAATACTTGTTAAAATATGACAAAATGTGATGTGGTATTCGATAATGGATTTTGTAATATACTTGTTGAATTGAGTTATGTCATTTATTTTAGTGTTCTGACTTGATTGAGCACATCAATGATGGCTCACACACTGAGTTTACAAACTCATTAAAATTGTAACATTGATTTTCAAGTTTAAAGGATATCTAGCTTCTCAAGCAATATAATAGAATTCTAGTACTATTATTTCAGGGATAATCACATTAATACAGTCTAGACATATGTCTTTTGTATTCTCATTCCATGTTATGAAACACATTGTCTTTAATGTGTAATTTTTATACTATATGATGTACTGGGATTGCATTGAAAACTATTATATATGGTCTACTTGAATTTGGAATGTTAATGACATATATGACTTAGTCTGATTGTGAAGGAAATAAGTATTTGGAATGCTTAAGTTATATTGATTCTTTAGACTGTATTAATGTGAATGTTCTAACGTACCATTTTTGTAGAGTATATTCTCGACTATTTATGGATATGTTCGGGCATATGCACTATAGGTATGGTATGTTACACTTTGCCTTCCATATTGCTAGAATTGTAGAATATTATACTGAAGTTGTTGCACATTCTATTGAATTTATAGGATATCCTATTTCATTGTCTTTAGTGTGTAATTTTTGTATTATATGATGTACTGGGATTGCATTGAAAACTATTGTATATTACTTGAATTTGGAATGTTAATGACATATATGACTTAGTCTGATTGTGAAGGAAATAAGTATTTGGAATGCTTAAGTTATATTGATTCTTTAGACTATATTAGTGTGATTGTTCTAACGTACCATTTTTGTAGAGTATATTCTCGACTATCTATGGATATGTTCGGGCATATGCACTATAGGTATGGTATGTTACACTTTGCCTTCCATACTGTTAGAATTGTGGAATATTCTGCTGAAGTTGTTGTACATTCTATTGAATTTGTAGGATATCCTGTTGAAACTGAATATTATTAGCATTAGAAATCTTGATAAAGTCGTCCAGAGGTGTACCTAAATCGCGATAAGAAGCATCTGGTACGTACGGGAATTGTCGTTTGTCCTACATATTATCATGGAAGTAATTCGGTTGATTATCCCATCCATAATTAAAATTTTTATGATCACTCCAAACATAATTATAAGATTGGAAATATAAGTTATAAAAGAAATTACTTCCGTCTATGAATATATATATATACATTTCAAATTTTAAATCACTAACATGAAACAAAAAGTGAAAATATTAAGAACTAATTGAAAAGAAACAAATATGTACAAAACAACAATCTAAACCAAGCAAAGAAAATAAATAAAACACCATACTTCTCAACAACAACACATTGTAACGTTAGTTAAAATAAAAAATAAACCTACTACTGTAGCAGTGGCGAGTCTAGGTCGATCCCACAGAAAGTGTGTATAAAGTATTTGAAATGAAATTAATCAATGTTTAGGTTTAGGGGGGTTTGGTTGGTTTGAAATAAGAAAATAAAATGAAACTAAACTAAGAAAAAAATTTAAAGAAAACATGTAAAGTGATGAAAGTGGTTAATTCGTTAAGAATCCGATTCTTTAGTTCTATCTCAACCTACACCCTAATTAAACATGTTTTGATGATTTTTTGTTATTAAACCTCTCCTAAAAACTATTAGTCATAAGTTAATCTATTTATCCAAGTTTTCATTTAGGTTGTGCTTAATTAAGATACGATCATTAATTAAACCTAGCCACTGAATAACCTAGGATACGATCTCTAGATTCAATTATGTAATCTCTAGATTCAATTGCATAACCGCATTATGAATTAGAAAAATTGATTAACCAAGGCAATAACCACATACAATGTATCATTTAATTTAGATTATGTTATCCCTAATGAATACAAATCATTAGTCACTACACATGAATTTCAAATATAACAATTATTGATTATATCGAAATTCTAGCAATGGGTTTGTAAATAAACAATCCAATGAACACATTAAAATCAAATTTTCACAATAACCAAATCCATATGCATCAGATAACATAAACAATTTCTAAAAAGAGAAAGAAACAACAAATACAAGGAAAGAATGCTTAACCGGGTTATCAGTGTCGATATCACCTCTGAACTGACATCAAGAAGCTAGCCATCCATAGGTCTTCTCATGAAGGAGAGCTTACCCCCCTTTTCGTGCTCTCCTGAAGCTCCTGAAGGTCCCTTACGATTCAACCGAGCTAAAACACCTCTCTACTTTTCTCTTGGACAAAACTCAGCGAAACTTTCATATCCTTGAATGTCACACCTCATTTTGCTTTATACTAAAGAACTAGGTGATGTGGCAACTTCTCGTGCCCATGAGATATCTCTGATAGATGTGAGAGAGCCTTACGAGTGTGACATATTTTTCATACCCATGAGCAGCTTCTTATGATTTTGAGAGACTTCTAATGATCGTGAGTAGCTTTCCAGCCCTCCACATGCACTCTCTTGTCATTATTTCAAGTGCAACTATCTACCTTTGTCTTCTATAAATGCTAGGTTAAGTGTAATGGACAGACTGTCTTGTTCTTCATGTCACACATAATCTCTATTCCTTATCTGTTAAACGTTAGTGGAAAATTTTAACAAAATGGATAGCTGACTCTCTCCTTTTCTTATTAAAATGAATATGACCAGCTCCCCTAAATGTTGTCCACCATCCCTTGCTTTCTATATTTCAAAGATAATTAAATAGTGGGATAGGTGGCCTCTAACCTCTTGCTAACCCTCATACACTCACGGTTTACATTCCATTCTTTTTTAGCTCACATTTTTCTCTTGTTTTCATGTGCAGCCGACACCTTGCTGTCCGCTAACTTTTGGTTCTTCACAATTTTATGATGCTATCAACGAAATTCACGATAAGATATCTTTCATGCATACTAATCCATGGATAATCCATGCAGCCATACATGAGTGAGTGATGCTTTCCTTGCTTCTTTATTTTCTTCTTTTGGATTGAATTTTTCAAATTTTCTTCTAGTCCAACAAATGTCATTTTAAATAGGGATGTCAATGGGCCGGGCCGGGCCATTGAAAATTTCTCTCGGGTCACTTCGGCCCACAGTCCGGGAGGTCCGCAGAGGCCCGACCCATGGGGTCCGAAATGGCCCGTCGAAGTGGCGGCCAGCGGAGAGGCCCATGGCCTGGGCCGCCTAGCCCGCGGGCCGTTTTGGCCAGAAAATTTAAAATAAAAATTTTAAAAAATAAATTTTAAAAATTGTTGTTTTA
>JAOQML010000004.1:21108409-21125105 GCA_027568935.1 Erythroxylum urbanii
CTGTTGATTACATTGTTTTGTATCAAATGGTTATAAAACAAAGTGGACCGTTTTGGTTATCGATTTTCTGTACTTTAAGACTTAAGTAACGACCTACTTTATTCATTAAAACATATGTGATTCCAGATTCATTTAATAGTGCCATTATCGATTGTCAACTACTATCATGATATGGAACTCATCATTCCTTTGAAGTAAACTCCTTTACTTACATAGAGATAAATCGTAATACTACAATCTAAACTATAATCAAATGACTAACTTGATTATTCAATTGTTAATCAATTAACTTAGATTTTAATAATATACATGTTTCCTATACATCTCTATGTATATGTATATTACTTATAAAAGAATCTTGGTACCTTATGACTAGATATATAATGCTCATAAAAACCAAACTCTTTTGTTTTATTAATAATAAATATTTTCATTAAAAAAGGAACTGGAAGAAAATTAAGTTATAAGTAAATTCCCTTACTTTCTAGGGCACTATATTTACATAACTCCAATAATTATATGCTACTAACAAACATCAAATGTAACAATTACGGATTACCTTCAACAGTATAGCAATAGGTTTATAGTAAAACATTCTAAATAATGTATGAAGATTATTCATACAAAAACCTGATTCAATCAACACAAACAACACAACAATCTAAAAAGAGATTAACAACGTTAATAAGATGAAATAACTTAACTATGACTTGGCTTTGATATCACTGTTGAAGTAGCCTCAGGACGTTAACCTTCCATCTCTTCCTTCAAGCTCTAAGAATTAGCCTTTGTATCCTCCATTTATGTTGAAAAACTAAGAGAAATTAATGAAAAATAGTTGTTGTTCACTGCTGTCTTTGTTGTTCCTACTTCCTACTTTGACAACCAACGAGAAGATGGTGATGAATGATGACAATGGAGGTTCAACTACTATCTCCTTGTCCACCCGTCACTCCTTTTGTTGTAAACTGAAGAGGGCCATAACATTAATCAGCTGCTGTCAAAATTTGTCCAACCATCCACCTTTTGTTCCATTTTCCGAATACAGCCTCTTTGCAGCAGACACCCCCTCCACTTTGTCCTACACCACTCTTTATTTTATTCTCCAACACTTACACACACATGGTTTTTTCTTTTTTCTTTTTTTAGCCAGCACACATACTCCATTTACACTAATAAAAGCTAGGTTAAAAATGTAGCAGAATAGATAGGTGTCTTGTGTTTCAAGTATTCCCATCCAGCTACCCTTTTCCTCATTTTATTCTAGATTCTTCATTCTCTTATGTAGTCGACCACACTCTCTTTCTATTCTCTAAAGGCTATGTTAAAATGAGAGTGGACAAGTGGCATTTAAACCCAAAGGAGCTTGATGTTTTCATTACTCACCCCTCATTTCATCTCCACAAAATCTATGTTAAAATGTATAGACAACTGGCTCCTTTGGTAGCACGATGTGTCTCCATATTGTAGTCTACGGTTGCTTTAATTTTTTAATTTTTATAACCATCACACAAGCATTTCCTTTATACCTTAAAAAGCTAAGTCAAAAAGAATGTAAAACTAGGTTAAATGGACAACTGTCTATTTAATTATGTGATGTCCTTTTTTTATGCTCTATCTTGTCTCTTCTTCTTATCATTTTCTTCTTCTTCTTGCTCCATGAAGACAATAGAGTATGAATATCAAGAAGATGGCTCAATAAATTTGCTTTCGGCTCACTTTAGTTTCTTCACTTCTAAAATGTACCTAAACTCAAATTTGAGCTAAAGTGAGTATCTTAAGCATTTTTAAGGTTAGACATTTTTGCCCTAAGGGCAATTTTGTCAATTTTCCATTCAATGGACAACCATTAATTGTAATTTGGTTTTTAACTAAAGCACGGTTAAGTGACGTAATTTGATCCAGATAAAGATAATAAAGTGGCCCAATAAATGATCTAAATTAATGGGTAGAAGTTCGGATGGAAAATGGATCCCTTTCAGTGTGGACCTGGACTGTATCGGCCTTGTGATGGGAAAGCCCAATATGAAAGCTTATATATATATATAAGGGGGGTCTCCTGTAGTTGCTTAAGCAATTCACCTTAAGAGCACTCATGTATTAAGAAAACTACAGAAAGGCCTAGATCTCGAGCCGGTGAACGTTTCTTATACAGGTCCCGAGGAGATTCGAGCTCATTTGGTAGCTGAAAAGGCTCTTAAAGATTAGATGGAACCAAATCAGGTATTCCGCATTATATTCATTTTTAATCCTTTCACGTCCGATCTTGGGTGTGTAGTAAAGCCTGCTCTACGCGTTACACGTAAGTGTCGTAAATCAAATGAATCAACATTTAAGCATATATCAGTTAAACTAGGAAGATCATATAAGTCTCCCTAGAGCATCTTTTTCAACCCCCTATATCTATGTTATGGTTCAGTTATAAACAAAATTTCTCAAATCATTCGAAGGTGAATTATGATTAGATTAAGACATAGGTATATATTGTTTTTTAAAATTAAAATAAATAATAAATGTTTAGTTAAGTAATAATTTGATATATTAAGTGATATGATATATTATGCACTTTAAAATAACAAAAATATTACGTCTAATTAATAAAAGGTTAATAAAATGATTCTTTTCTAGACTATCTTAAATATTTTGCGAAAAGTTTGAGGCAAACTGCATTTTTTGATGTTGCTTTATACCGTATAATGAATCAGTTGGTTGTAGTTTAGTGGCCAATTAATTTAAAGACATTCTTTATCTTATACATATTTAGACATATAAGATAAAGCCCGTGGGATAATTATACATTACAAATGAAATTATGATGAGATTATAATTATGCTATTCATATTGCATTAATATATTGTTCTTAAGTTATTCCTAGTAATTATTCTAATAAGACTAGACATTAATATAACGTAAAAAGACTAACACACGTTATACTTTCCTTATAAAGGAAGTAGTTAATCTTATAGGCCACAATATAGATATACTTAAATAAAAGTGCAAGTGCTTGTTAGTGAATAAGTTCACTAAACTAAGCCCATATGAAAAATCCATTTGGAACATTACTGGTATGTTTATGAAAATTCTCGTTATGATAATTGTATAAGTGATCATTTAACTTAAGATGTCCAAAGTTATCTTTTATAGGGATTGTTATGTTTTGATACTACTTATAAATTGTTTTAATCATAGGTAATTAAGTCATTAGTCGTTGGATGTAGCATGAACTATATGGAAGTAGTTGAGAGATCAAGATAAGATTCTTCACCTTAAAGTAATTAGGGAAAATGTTTCATTATTCTCAATTAGTATTGATTCGAGAAATCCTTGGGCAAGGTGGAATGACATTTTTAAATAGTTTACAAATGTTATTAATTGAATCAATAGTTAATGGTGGAAAAAAATATCATTGGAATCAAAATAGAGTAGAAATTAATTTCATGCTCTATATCTAATCAGAACATTGCATGATGAAAAGATTAAATTATACGAAAAAAATCATACATTAAAAGGTTAATCAAACCACTTTGATATTCCTAAATATTTGGGTGGTCATGATGTTTTGCTAGACACAAATCTTGATAAATACAAATTATTTAATTAGAGAATTAAAGATAAATTAAAGGAGTTTAATTTTTCTATTCCTAAATATGATTTAAGGTTATAGTTTGTATCCATTGCCAACATATTTAGGAACCTAATGGATTAAACATAAAGAACGAGTTGAAAATAGCAAAGATGTTGTAATTAAGTTGGACTTGATTGTAAAATTTGAGAAACTTTATGATTAAATATGACATATTTAATAAATAAGGATCAAAAATAGATATGAGATCTTATTTTGGTATAACTATTATTGGACCATTGACTTAAGTTAGTCTTACCGATAAGGATATATTAGATCCACACTATGTTACATGAGTAGGTATAGAAGATATTGGTATGATCTGATAGATGTAGTGTCGACACAAGAAGTGAATCTTGCAAGTAATAAGAGATATATTGAGGAATCAGTTAAGAGAGAAAGATATCTTAATAAGAAATTGAAAGACCTAGTGATTCCATCGACTATAATCACTTAGAAGAGAATAGTCAAGTGGATAAGTTACATTGGAAATGGAAGAGATTGTGAGACAAACAATACCGCCATCAATTTGATCAATCAGATAAGAATTTTGAGAACAAAATTTATTAAGGAGAGAGAATTGTAACATCTCGTTCTCATACTAATGGTTAGAGCCCGGGAATATTGTATATGAGAAATATTATTAAGAGATGAGAAAAATGCATTTCATACTCATGCATAATATTAGTATACACTTACGTGAATTTGATCATTGCACACATTACAATAATTTGCTCATGCACTCATTTGACATTTTTGGGTATAAATGAGTTTTTTAATGTGATTAATATGTGAATTATAGATTATGTGTCATGAAAATTGAGTTATTGTGCCGAAAGTTCTAGCTTTATTATCACCATTCATATGCGTTTTAAGATGAAGGATCATGGAAACTTCACAATACCCTATACGATTGGTAAGTTAGAATTCACAAAATGCTTAGGCGACTAAGGCATAAGTATAAACATTATGCCTTTATCGACCTTTAGGAAATTAGAGCTTAGCAATGCGAAACCCACTTCGATGCTTATTTAGTTAGTGGATTGATTCATAAAGAGACGGTTTAATATGGTAGAAGATGTTAATATAAAGGTGGAAAAGTTCATTATTCCTATGGATTTCATCATACTAGATGTCGAAGAGGATGAGAACTGTCCACTAATTCTTGGACGACCCTTTATAAACACCAGAAAAGCACTGATAGAAGACCCTTCATAAGAGGGAAATATATATCTAGGAAGGCACGGACTAGCTGCTCCTAGAGTCTTTTTTGCTTCTTTTCTATCTCCTTCAATACCTTGGCATTATCTGCAATAGCTCTGTTAGTGTTTGAAATTTCTTCAAGTACCTTCTCCCATCCGACCCTCTCTTCCCCTCCTAAGTCATCACTAGTTGGTTCCTCCTCTTGATATGGTGGTGCTGAATTCAAACTAGCCTACCTTACTCAGTTCTTAACATGAAATTTTGCATTGATATCATGAAATTCCATATTGTATCACTTTAAGATCTCAGCTCTTGTTAAGTGATGAGTGTTAAGGAACTCAAGAAAATGTATAGTTAGTCCATCACAATTGACATCATAATACTTCGCTATAATTGTAATCAAGTACCCCATGCTCAAATTATTGCTTTTCTTTTTTGGAGTAGTAATAATAGCGTTAAAGATATGAGTGGATGTGCAAACTTGGATGCTATGGTCTATGCACCATAATATGAAAAGTTCCTTAACCGAACACTTGTTACTTTTGGTTTGTCAAATACTATTTGACATATGATCCTTAGGGTTATTATGCTCAAATTGGAGGGAGGTGAAGAACTCCAAGTTGAGTTCTTCATAACTGACATAGTTAAAGCGCATAAAATTTTGCCAATGAGTTCTTCACCCTAAATTTTCAACTTGTTCTCTCAACCCATTAGCTTCTAATATTTTAAAATCCAAATATGGAGGCATAACAATTTTTTGCATACTAAGGGTTCGTAATCGATTACCTTCTTATTTTGAGTAAATCTTGGCCTTTACTGGGTTGTTTCTATCATGATCGTGACTGGCATGTCAAGATCGTGGTCTTAGCTCCTCTTTCGAACTTTCTCCAAATCTTCTCCAATCTTCCCTGATCTCAAACACTAACAAACTCATCAAACACCTCAAACACATAAAATTAAAGCCTGATGACATGCTCTAAACCAAATAACACTAAAAAACACAAACACATAATCACATTAACACAATTCTAAACCTAAACATGCACAAATAATCTAATTAACAAGTAAAAACATACTAAATTACCCATTAAAACATTATGCAACCTATAAATATCACTTTACGATTCGTGTACTTGCAGAACATTGAGGGTATAAGTAAAACTTGCTCAACCAGTTTTTTGCACCGTTGCTGGGGATTTAGTTTAGGATTATTTAGATTCCTTTGTTCTAAGGAAGTTTCTTTCCTTTCTTATGTTTATGTTACGACATAGCACTTGATATCACCCGATTAGAATGAGCAATTCAAAGAGCAAGATGCCAAGAAAAAGAGATTGAATAAACAATGGCAAAAGAATTCAATCAAGGAGACTAATAACGAACCCTTATGGATTTCATAAGACCAAGGTTCACTGCCGCACATCAAGGCGTGACTAGACCATCGGTTTAAGTTGGATCATTTAAGATTAAGCTAGCTTTGCTAAACATGCTGCAAACCAATATATAGTTTTATGGGGTAACTAATGAGGATCTTAATGCTCATTTAGTGAATTTACTGGAAATATGTGATACTTTCCAATTTCTTGGAATATTGGAAGATGTCGTTAGGATGAGACTCTTTCCCTTCACATTAAGGGATAGAGCTAAGGCATGGTAACTTTCGTTAAGCCCTGCAAACATCACACCTTAGGAGCAATTGGTGCATGCATTTTTGGACAAGTACTTCCCTTCACTAAGAGGAAAAACTTGATAAACGAGATCACAAATTTCCAACAAAATGATGAGGAGTCACTTTATGAAGAATGGGAACGGTGTAAGAATTTGCAAAGGAGGTGCCCTCACCATAACTTAACCAAATAATTCCTTTTGCAAACCTTTTACAATGGAGTTAATCCAACCACGAGAGACAACATAGATGCAATTTCTAAAAGATCTCCTATATGGAAGCAGTTGAGGAAGCTGAGGACTTGCCAGAAGAGATGGTGAACTACAACTATTTTTGGTAGATAGCATTTGACTTTTCGAGATCATAAAGGAGTCATCGCTATCAATTCAATGACAACAATGCAAGCTAAGATTGACAATTTAACAAGACAACTTAATAGCCTCCAAGAGTCTTCATCCACTCAAGTTGGAGCAATTCAGCATAGATGTGAATTATGCGGGTAAAATAACCATTTTACCGCTAATTATTTTTTAATGTAAAATAACAACATGAAGCAACTCAACAACATAGATACACAATTTGGTCAAGAATGAAAAAACAACACTTATTAATACAATTATAACCCTAGGTGGAAGAACCACCCAAATTTTTCTTAGTTGAACAATATAGGAGGTCAATTTTAATCTCAAAGGTCACCTAGATTTCAATAAGAGAAACCTAATTCTACGAACTCTAAGCTGGACAAAATTTTGAACAAGCTCGTAAACATGGATGAAGATCATAAGAGATTAGAAGAGAAGTTTGAGCGAGTCACTAAAAACTATACCTCTTCCATTCATAACTTAGAGGTCCAAATGAGTCAATTGGCAAATACATTGTCAACAAGAAGTGTGGGGAGTCTCCAGAGAAATACTGAAGCAAACCTAAAGGAACAACTCAAAGCAATCACACTTATAAATGGGAAAAATTCAAGTAACCAATGGATAAACTATTTAAACCCACCTAGAAGAAGACCAAGAAAGAAAGAAGAAGGACATAGAAATGAGTGAGTACCCTCCTTACATTGCCCCTCTGCTATATCCATCCAAGATTCCATACCCTCAATGATTACAAAAGAATAAACTAGATTCACAATTTTCAAAGTTTGACCTTGCAAATCAATCTATCTTTTGTTGAGGCATTGGAGTACAAGCCCAAGTACGCCAAATTCCTGAAGGACATGCTAATAAAGAAGCAGACTTGGGAAGAGAATCAAAAGGTAGCACTAACCAAAAGCTATAGCTCTATTATCACCATTTACGTGCCTTCAAAGCTGAAGGATCTTGGAAAATTCACAATACCCAATATGTTAGTGAGTTAGAATTTGCAAAATGCTTATGCGCCTTAGGTGCAAGTATACACCTTATACCTTTGTCGACCTTTAGGAAATTGAAGCTCGACAATATGAAGCCAACTTTGATGCTTATTCAGTTGGTGAATCGATCCATAAAGAAACCATTTTGCGTGGTGGGAGATGTTAACATAAAGGTGGACAAGTTTATTATTCCTGTGGATTTTGTTGTATTAGATTTTGAAAAGGATAACAACTGTCCACTAATTCTTGGATGACCTTTTATGAACACTGGAAAAGCACTGACAGATGTTTATGAAGGCAAGGTGCTCCTTTGGATTGGTGATGAATATGTGGAGTTTAGTATGAACAAAGACTTGAACAATTTGAAAGAAAGCAGTTCTTGGATGATTATATCAAAGCATAAGAGAACCGCTGCTTTGAAAAAGTAAGATACGAGGAATAGGTGACAAGGGATATAGAGTTTGAGGAATATTTAAAAGTCCCTGCTCAAGAAGTTGAAACAGAAGAGTGGATGATGATGATTGCATAAGATGATGAGCAATTTATCGTTTTAGAACACAAACTTCTTGATTTTGTTAAAGATTTATGAGATTTTATCATTCTCAATTATGTTGACAGTTTGTTATAAAAGATTACTTGGATTCTTCGACTCGATTGATTATGTCCTTTTCATTATCTTCCAACATGTAGCTTATTTATAAGATGTGAAGCTGAAATCGTGCAACATAGGTGGACGCAAGCTACTCATAATTGACCCAAACTGAGTATGGATGGAAGAGTAAGTCAAGCTACTGATGTTAACTAAGTGCTACTTGGGAGGCAATCCAAGAATTCAGATCAATTTTATTTATTTTATTTTATTAGTATTTTTTTATTTTCATTTTGTAAAGAGTGAATCACTAGAACTTTATAGCTAGAAGTATCTCCAAATTTCTTCACCATCTCTGTCACCACCTCAATCACCTTAACGAGTTCATTCTCTAACCTTTCTCTTTTCCTTTTATTTTTAATTTTTCTTGTCATTTTTAATTTCTTTTATTTTTTGTTGTTCTCCTCACATTGAAGACAATGTGTGGTTCAAGTATGGGGAGGTTTATATTTGTCATCATGATTATGAATTTTGCATATCATCTTGTTAGTTTTTGTTTAGGTTGATATGATATGTAGCATAATTATGAATTGTGTGAATGCGTTAATGGCTATAATTTCATAGAATTAGTTTAGCTTTGAACATAATCTTTTAAATTGTAAAGACATATTAGCTTATGAAATTTATGTTCTAAGTATCTTTGGTTGAATATGCATGTTAATTAGGATATGACATTAGTTCGTTCACCTTATGAAATTTATTTCATACATTTATAATTATAATTCAATTTGAATAATTAACATCATTAGTAACCTTTCATGAGGACTATTAGCTAAAAGAAATGAAGTAGGCTATGTGCTTTGTGAAAAAAATGTGTATCTTTAATAATAACTATTTTGTTGACTTTTAGGTTATGAATAGAGCTAGTAGCTAGTTGAGAATATAATATAGCTGAATAACCTAAGGACATTATATCACAAATTTTTGACTTCGTGTCAAAGTTTGGAATGACATTCCAACCAAACCTATTAGTAAAACTTGACCTAGTTGAGTAATTGGGGAACATTCATCACAAATGTTTGCCTTCGCATTAAAAGACTAGGTCAATGTTAAGGAAAATAAAAAAGTAGTGTTTCAATAAATAAATCTTACCGATCTTTGAAAATAGAAAGAAGTTTAATAAAAAACTACATAGTGATAATTGCACTTTTGATTGACTATTAATTATCAATGTATCTGTACAAGTGCTTAGGGTGAATGAATATGATGTTAAGGTCTTGATTAGTATGTATATTCAATCCAAAGTTCATAGCCACATATTGCATAAGTTAATATATTGGAATAACTTGATTGATTATTGTTTGGAGTTAAAATAATTTCGTGAAGTTAAATGTCATTGTATCATTGTTGCATATACATGAATGTATGTGTTATTATTTGATATGTAGTTTGTATTTATTTTGTTTTTTATTAAGGACAAGTAAAAGTTTAAGTGTAGATATGTTGATAGTTTTAGTTTATAGTATGTTTCGGTAAGTATTTTAGTGTGTTTTTAGATGTTGATTAGATTATTTATGCATGTTTAGGTTTAGAATTATGTTAATGTGATAGTGTGTTTATAATTTTGAGTGTTTTGTGGTTTAGGACATGATATTGGACTTTAATTTTATTCGCTTGAGGTTTTTGATGTGTTCGTTAGTGTATGAACTCAGATGAAGAAGATTGAAGGAAGTTGGAGAAAGATTTGATAAAATGAACAAGGTTATGATCGTGACATACCTGTCACGTTCGTGACAGAAGGTCTCCCACAGCGTCACAATCATGACACCCTTGTCGCGATCATGATAGAAAAGGATCAAACTAGGTCATGATCGTGACAACTATGTCATGATTGTGAGAGAAAGCAATTTTCCCAGGGTCCTATCACGATCATGACAGGTGCTCCCTAAATGTGGAAGATCTCCTTCTATTTTGATATTTGGAGGGTCTTTTAGACTTTTTGGCTTGAGTAAAACCTAGTTTTTACTCTAAATGACAAAAGAATTATATAAGAACATTAAATGAACCTAATGAGACCTAGCCTCCATTTACCATCTTGAGAAAGAACACAAGGAAGAGAGAAAAAGGAGAGAAGAGAGGAGGAGCTTCAACCAGCTACTGTCCAGCCACTCCAACCGATCCATATCAAGTTATTTTTTATATCATCTTGTTATTCATTTCATCTTTATGTATGCTTTGGATTTGAGGGTGTTGAATATGTTGCTAATGATGTTCTAACGTCATTTTGGGATTGATTATTGAATCATTTTGTGAGTTATTTGCTTTGATGTTAATTGATTGTTTGGGTATTGTGATATTTATAGTTTTTACATACTTTAATAATAAATCGATAGATTTAATTGATAATAACATGATTAGGATAGGTAATAAAATTAACAACCTAATAGATCACAAAAATATCAAATCGGTAATTATATGATGAGAGATCTTGTGTGAAGACCCAATTGTTAATTAGATGGCTTGAGGACTAATTAGAGATGTAGGTTGTTTTTGTTAATTGAGAAATTACAAAATTGGACTTCCATATTCAATTAGGGATTATTAATTAGGGTTTAATGATTAGATCTTAAGAAAGAATAATTAACCATTTGGAAATCCAGGATCAATACCAACTAGATCAAAATTGATTAAGGTAGGAAAATGACGATAGAATGAATCCCATCTTCTCATAATTGTTTGATCTTATATTGTTATGATATCTCATTTATTAAGTGGTTAGTGCTTTATTTTGATTTGCTTGTGTTAATTTTGGAATTTCAATTTCAATTAATCCATACTCGATTGCTTAATTTTTTGTTTAGTTTTATTTTCATTTTAATCAAATTTTTTATAGGCTTAGACAAACTTATGATACAATTAGTTTAGCTAATTGCTCATAGGACTAACACCTCAACTACTACGCTTTACGATCTGTGAACTTGCGGAATATTGAGGGTTTTATATTAGTAAAACTTGCTCAACAAGTTTTTGGCACCGTTGCTGGAGAATTTTAGCATTAGGATTATTTGAATTCCTTTGATTTAAGGAATTTTTACTTTTTCTTGCATGATTGAGGTAAACAATACCAAGAGATAAAAAAAAGATAGAAGGAAGTTTGGATGTGAAGTAAAAGACACATCAATCTAGATATCACAAGGCATGAATTAGAAATCTAAAGAACTAAGAAGGGATGGAAAGATAAATAACAAGGGAAATACATCACGAAGAGCGAAGGACCCTTATGGACTTCTTGAGGCCTGGATTTAACACCTATCATCAAGGAATTACATAACTAGCAGAGCAACTAACACATAATTTGTTTAAAGAGATGGAAAATAATAGTTTTTTTAGACATCAAAATGAAGTATATAGCAATTAACCTTTTAAAACCCCAAATGAATGATTGCTACAAATTCAGTGATAGCATTGTAAGCTAAGAACGATAACCTTACCAAGTAATTGAATAACCTGACAATTGCCTCTTTCTCTCCATTGAAATCAATTCAGCAAGGGTGCGAGTTGTGCAGACAAGAAAGCCACATCAAAGTTAAATGCTTCCTAATGGAAAACAAAAACGTGCAATAATGTAACTTCATAGAAGCATAAATTGATCGGGTAGGTAATGATCCTTATTTGAACACATTGTTGAACCAAGTTTTAATACAATATACTGCAAGTGCACAGGTTATGGGTGTAGTATGTGAGGTGTTGATCCCTTGAGGAGTTGTCAAACTAATCTAATTCTAAGGCCTAAAGAATTATTAAAATAAAAATAAAAATTGAACAGAAAAGTAAACACGTGAAGATGATTGATTGGAATCAAAATGTAAAATTAACATACAAGGAATCAAATTGAGCACTACCAAATTAACAATGGAAATCACACAAGGAAGATTAATCAATTATGAGAATGGGGATTTATCCTATCATTAAATGCTAACATTATTACTTTTGAGTTAATATGGTATTGGTCTTAGACTTTGAACGGTGGATTACTCTCTCTCGAGTTAGAAGCATTAAACTTTAAATCATAACCTCTAATTTAATTACGAAATTTGAAATCTCTCAATTAAGAGAAAACCCACAAATCCAATCAGATCTTGAGCCCTCTAATAGACTACTAGGTCCTCACACAAGATCTCTCTAAATTTTTAGTTTGATTGTTTGCGTGATCCATTAGATTGTTTAACTCTCATTGCCCAATCTATTCGTTTTGCTATTGTTTCACTCTCTCGATTTGTTACCAAAGCATGCAAATATAACCAATAATCACAACACTTAATGTATTAACCTCAAAAGCAATCACATTAACATTGATTCAAGAACAAATCCCTAAAAAAGTATAGAACATCATCATCAAACACAAATCCATCACTATCAAATCCACTTTATAATTCAAAAGAAAGAATAATAAAGATTAAATGAAATGTCTCTTAGAAGGGTCTGAATAGATAAGGAATATAGCAGCACTGTAGCCCTTCTTCTCCTTCTTCCTTTATCCTCCTTCTTTCTTCTTCTTCTTCCTCTCTCCTTAGATCTTTCTTAAAGTGGTAGAAAATGGAGCGCCCTTTTAGGTCTTCATTCTTTTCTTTTTCTATCTTTTCCATTAAGGGTAAACACTAGGGTTTACTTGGGCCTAAAAGTCCGAAATATCCCTAAAAAAGTAGCATTTTAAAAATCAATCTGCATCTACCGTTTCGCAGCCCACGATCGTGACACTCAATTTTTGCTTTTTTGTCACGATCATGGCATATGGGGCCACGTCGTGGTAGACTACCAGGCTTCTGTTATGATCGTGGCCCTGGGCCTTGCTCTGAGTTTCCTCCAAATTCTCTCCATTCTTTGATATTTGATATGAAATGCTAAGAACATATCAAGGAACCTCAAATATACAAAATTTAAGCTCAATAGAATGCTCTAACCTATAGAATACTCAAAACATAAATATATAACTAAATAACACAATCTTAACCTAAACAACACTAATCATTCAATTTAACAACTAAACACATACTGAACTACCCACTAAAATGTTATGTAACCTACTATTATCACACATACAATCCGGGGTAGCAGAACTACCCAGATTTCCTTTGATCTAACAATGTAAGGACTCAAATGACAATTTAAGGCCCACCACGATTTTAGCAAGATGAGTCCATTTCATGGGATTCAAAATTAGATAAGATCATAAGTATGGATGAGGCCCAGAAGAGCCTAAAAGAGAAGTAACTAAGAACCACGTCTCTTTCATTCACAACTTAGAGGTTTAACTGGGCTAACTTACAAATGAATTCTGCGCGAGAAGTGTGGAATCTTTTTTAGTAACACGGAAGTAACTCCAAGAGAGCAATTTAAGACTATCATACTTAAGAATAGGAAAGAGTTAAAAAAAACAGTGGAAAAATAAGCCAAACTCCACCTTGTAAAAGATTAAGAGAAGAAGAAAATGAATGAATATAAGAATGAGGATATCCCCTATATTCCTCCTCCGCCTTTCCCACTAAAAATACTATTCCCATAAAGACTTTAGAAGAATGAATTGGATACACAATTTGCAAAGTTTGTAGAAAAGCTAAAGAAATTGTAAATTACCTTGCCCTTTGTGCAAACTTTAAAGAGCACAACCACGTATGCGAAATCTCTCAAGGATATATTATCTCCTATTTATTTTGTATGGGGTGAATTACTGGAATTTCATGACCAAAAGTATCTCCAATTTCCAACTCCAACACCATCATCACCTCAATATCCTTAATTTCATGCTCTTACCCTTTTCTTTTTGTTATTTCTTTTCTTGTTTTTTTCATTTATGTGTCATTTGCTTTTCTTACATTGAGAAAAATGTGTTATCTAAGTTTGGAGAGGATTTTGCATTGACATGACATTGTGTGTGAATTTTGCATACCATATTGTTAGCTTTTGATTAGGTTGACATAGTGTGAACACATGCCGCATATGTATGAATTATGTCAATGTGTCAATGACAATAACTTGATGGAAGTAGTTTAGCTTTGAACATAGTCATTGAATTTGTAAAAGGCATATTAGCTTGTGAATTTCATGTTTTAAGTAGCTTTGGTTAAATATGCATGTTAATTAGGATATGACGTTAGTTTGCATACTTTAGGAGATTTGCTATATACATTTATAATTATAAGTCAATTGAATCAGATGGCATCATTAGTAATCTTTCATGAGGATAATAAACTAAAAAGAAATGAGGTAGGCTATATGAATTAAACAAATTTGTGTTAAATAAATAACTATTCTACTGGCACTTTTAAAACAAATATTGAGTTATGAATAAAGCTGGTAGCTAGTTGAAAATATGATATAGTTAAGTGGGCAGGGGCATTTACAATAAAATGTTTGCCTTCACGTCAAAAGACTATAATAATATTTCAACCAAACTAATTAATAAAACGTGGCCTAGTTGAGTAACCGAGAGACATTCATGACAAGATGTTTGCCTTTGTGTCAAAAGACTAGGTTAACATTAAAGAAAATTAAAAAGTGGTGTTTTGATAAATAAATCTTACTAATCTTTGAAAATAGCAAAAATTTTCATCAAGTGATACAAATGGATTAGACAAAGAAGATCGAGAAAGATGTATAGATTTCCAATTTTCCAGATCAAGCTCTAAATAGGGTTTTTCTTTCTTTCTCTTTTGTTATTTTCGTATTACTTGATGTATAAACTGAATTTCTAGATGCCTTATACGTTTATGATATTCTAAATTTTCAGATTAGAGTTTGTTCTTAAGTTGTTTTATGACTTAATCTTTATTGATTCAATACAATTTCTTTGCTTGGTTAATGGTGTATGTTTATACTTTGACAATAAATCGAGAAAGTAAATCAAAAATAATTTGATTAATTTAGACAATAAGAGATAGTGAATTAATATGTCACAAGAGAACTTGATTATTCAGTAGATAACTTCAAAACTAATCGAAAACGTTAAATAAAGAGTTATGAATTAGATATTGCAATTCTAAAATTTTCATATTTAATTTGGGTTAATTGGCTAGGTCTTGACAGGGAGTAATCAAACTCTTCGAAAATTTAGGATCGATACATAATTGAATCAGTAATCGTTAGGAGAGCCAAAAAAAAATCCTATTCATTCATCCTTGATCATCCTTACTTAATTTTGGCAATTCATTTGATATTTGTTATTTGATTGCTATAATTTTTGTTATTATTTGTCACTAACATCATATTTTATTACCTTATACAAAGTTAGGTTTAATTCGTTTTATCTAGTTCTTTCTAGGATTGGTACCTTTTAATATTACAAGTTACAATCTGTATACTTGTGGGTATTGAGCGTTTTTATTATATATAAAATTTGCTCAATAGCAATTCTAATATAAATTAAATTAAATTTTGATTAAATTACTAAAATATTCAAAATTTATTATAAATAGACTTAATCATTATGGATTTAGCACTTTTGCCTAACTTTTGCTGCAATGGTTATATAATTCTTCCAACTTATTCTGGGAACACTATTAGAGGTCCAATCTTTGTAGGGCTATAATGGTTGGGATAATCAGTTTCAAAAATAGATCGAATGATACGACACAAAATATTAAACTTTAAAATAAGGTATAAATTAAGATTTATTATGATTTAATTATTAATTATTTTATAGAAACAAAGTAATTTTAACTTTTAAAAAATTAAATATTAAAAAATTGTAATTATTTTACGACTGCTAAATTTTGGATCTACACAGGCGAACCGTTGAATGATAAATCAAAACTCTGGGCGAAATTGCACCCATGACCCACTAGCCGACAGTTAAAAAGTACGTTGCGCCACGCCACTGCACGCCAATAAAAATTAAGTAAGCCTTCCCCGCCACTATTCATTATATATATTCTTATTCACTCTCGCCCATCGCATATTCTCCAGAATGTTCTCTTTATTCCCCTTTCCATTTTAATTTATCAGCAAATCATTTCAATGCAACTGGGTTGTCATTATGTGTTTCTCGGTTTTGTCTGTGGTGGTTGATGGTGATTTTGGAACGATCCTAGGTGTGATTAGTGAAACGTGTGTGTAGACTAACACTCCCTTCCTTATCTTTGTTAGTTGGAAAAGTCGAAGGGAGAAGCTTGGACTAGGAAGAGTAGAAGCGCGATTGTTTGTACGATCCGGCAAAACCAGGAAATGTCCGATTTTATAAATATTTTAAAATTAGGATTTAAAGTTGCA
>JAOQML010000004.1:21134174-21144487 GCA_027568935.1 Erythroxylum urbanii
ATTTTTGTCTGCTTTCAAATGTGTTAGAGTTTATCTAATGCCCTAAATTTTTAATGCATGTGTTGTACTTTTTATGATGCAGATTTGGTGAAATGATTTTGAAGTTTTGGACTCTGTTGAAGACTCTCAGTCAGCTTAAACTTTTGTTGATTTCTGTTTTTAAAAAAAGGTTATGTTTAAGCTTTTAAACCCTGTATTTGATGGAGTACTTGTTTAATGTTAGAGACTATTCAACTTGTTAATTGCTATCTAGTTATCTGTTATGCTATCTGAGTATTTGTGATTATGTGATTCTGTGATCAATCTGAATGGGTGATGATTGATGTGTGTGATCTCCTTGTGATATCTTTGGTTTGAAATGGTTTTGTCTACTTGTCTAATGTCTAATTGTCTAGTGTTAATGTTGCTATTACGAACTGGTTTTGTGTGTTAGTAACTTAGTATGTTAATTTATTGATTTTGTTTATGATATATATTTTGTATGACTGTATTGATCAAATGAAATGATATAATTATATATATTGCTATCAAATTGTCAATGAAGTGAAGAATGATGTTGAAAGGTAAATCAGTTTTAATTAACTAGTATCAATTAAGTATATTTTTTGAAATATATTCTGTGTTGATGGATTTACTCCTTTATTTGCATATTTGTGATACTTTTCTCTAAGTTTAAGATTCTGTGATTTGTATTTCATTTGTTATGCTTTCTAGGTATTTGCCAAAGCCTTGTGAACCAAGAAATGTTAAAGATTTTTATATCCTAAATTGTTGGGGGTTAGATATCCTATACTCTCTAAGGTGGCAAGGGATGTGTTTGCAATATAAGTATCCACTGTAGCTTTTGAGAGTGCTTTTGGCACTGGGGCAGGATTCTTGACCCTTTTAGGAGTTCATTAACTCCTAAGATGGTTGAAACTCTAATATGCTTGCAAAACTGGCTTGATTCCTCTCCATTGGCTGATAGATTTTTTATGGATGACGTTGATTTATATGAAGCAAGATTTAGGTCTGCTATTCCATTTTTTCCTGCTTATATTATACTATTTTTTATCCTTGATAAGTTAGTATTATAGATATCTACTTATCCCTTTGGTTTTCTTTGTAGACATTGCCGAAGAAGGTAAAAAGAAAGACACATCTAGCCAAAGTCAACCTGAAAGCAGACCTCCAATTTAAGTAAAGTTCTTAACTATAAACATAAAAGCAATGAACAATGTTTATTAACTAGTTAATATGCACTGCTTTTTGCTTCCTTTGATATTCACTTATGAATTTGATGCTTTACAGGTTATGCAAAAATGCAAGGCTTGTCCAATTGTAAACTTGTAATTACCAGTGGTTGTGCACTTATTTTTGGGATTATGCACAATGACAAATAGACAAAAATGCATTCTTGCATGGACAAACTTTTTTGTGAAGTATTCAAGCCATTTTGGATTGTAATTATTTTTAAGTTTTGTATGTATTTGATTGTAATCTTGTAAGGTGAAAATGTAATTTGTATTTTGTATTAAATTTCAAAAGTAGAATTAGGGTAGGACACATTGACACTAAAGAAAATATATGTCTTATGTAGTGTTGTAATCTGATTGTCATAAATGCAAGTTGCAAATAGGCATTGTAAATTGCAAGTTTACAACTTTGCAAGTATGACAATCACCCAATAGGCTAATACTTGATCAATTATATATATATATATATATATATATTTGAGGTATTTCAATATATCAAACTGATGTTTTTATTACTCCCTTAAAAAAAAGGCCCTAAAATGAAATAAAAAAGTTAGACATATACTGAAATTGGCCCAAATTTTAAGGCCTAAGATTTAGGCCCAACCTGATTGAAGTAACTGAACCTAACCAAACCGCAAGGCAAACCGAAAATTCAGTTTTATCTAACACTTGGTTCAGTTCAATTTTCTTGTGTCACAAAACCGATTACTCGGTTAGGTCTAAAAAACTAGCTTAAAATCGACCAAACCGGACCGTGCCCATCCCTAACTTATTTAACCCTAACTTTAAAAATAAAAATCCTAATATAGTAATTATATAAAATTAACGAAATTGAACATTAAATTCATGCAAAACATACAATTTACATGCAATTAAACACAAACCCAACTTCAATTAACATAAAAAACAACTAATTAACCTAATTTCACACAAAAAGTCACGATTAAACAATTGGTGAGCAATAATCACACAATTTTGCAATTCAAGTTGAATTTTCACCCCATTTATAAGCAATTAATAAAATTGAATCATTAAATCCAATGGGTGATGATAATATTCACCTATTAAACTACAATCAATCATAAATTTGCACAAAATCCCAAATTCTTAATCCTAGTGTTTTTGGGAATAAATTCCATAAATAATGCAAAACACCTATGAATCATGTATAAACAAGTGAAAACTTATTTGAGTGTTGCTAATTTGGGATAAAAACACAAAAAATTGGACAAAAGATTGGAAGACGATGACGAGAAGTGAGAGACAAAGAGAGAAAATGAGAAATTGGAAGGCTAAGGTGTGTCGCAGACTTACATGGTCCGCTACATGATCGTCTAGTTGATTACTTAGGTCATTGAATTGCAAATTTTCACCAGACTTGCATGGTTATTTACACGGGAGTGTATCTAATTGTGTAAGTCTACGCTAGCATGTCTAGAGAGTGTATAACTCTTTGTAAACATGTGCAACTTTAAAATTAGATGATCAAATGTAAAAATTTTGAACTTTAGCATTATAACACATAAACACTCATAACGTACACATCAATTATGCACAATCTCATTAGATTCTCAATTGTTTCCATCCTAAAAACACACAAAAACTAAAATACTTAAATAAATTTATATTAAAATTAAAGCAAAAATAAAAGAACATGAAATTTAAGATAAAAACTAAACTAATTTATGGGTTACCTCTTATTTACTACTTGTTTAATGTCGTTTTCTCAACGTACCTTTTAAGCTCAAGGTGGCTTATATAAATTATGCTTTTATAACCTTATCGTCGATTCCATGACCTGCATGTAGGCTAGCTTTTGTCACTTTATGCCAATTTTTTTTTTAGTTTGTTCCCTTGAACTTGTGAAGGTTCCGGTGAGCCTTTTCTTATATAGTCCTATAGAATGTCAGGCATATTACAAGACTCACTAGGCCCAGTTACATCTATAAATTTAAGAGAATGATTAATGAAATTAAAAATTCTAAAATTGACCTCTTCATCCCCCATCCTTAATGTTGCCTTTTCTTCTATAGTCCTATAGAATGTCAAGCATATTACAAGACTCACTAGGTCCAGTTACATCTATAATTTTAAGAGAATGATTAATGAAATAAAAAATTCTAAAATTGACCTCTTCATCCCCCATCCTTAATGTTAACTTGCCTTCGTTAACGTTCATTATTGACTTAGCAATCGTCAAAAAAGGTCAACTGTGGACTAAAGGCACTTCCATGTCCTCCTCTATGTCAAGAATCACAAAATCAGTTGGGAATAAAATCTTATAAACCTTAACAGTAAAATCTTTTACGATTCATCTAGGATATTTAATCAATATATCAACTAATTGCACACTTATCCTAGTCAGTTTAAGTTCATTGATTCCTGATTTTTCAAACAATGATAAAGGTATCATATTGATACTGGCCCCTAGGTCGGCTAAAGCTTTATATATTTTAAGCTATCATTTTCGCAAGGAATAGAGATACTTCCTGGATTTGTTTACTTCTTTGGTAGTTTCTTTTAATATCTTCTAAGCTCCTTTTGCTCAGTATAGTGGTCTTCAACTTCTCCAATATCTATATTAGCTCTTTCAAAGGTTCCACACGCTTCGGTAGTTACATAAGAGGTTCAATAAGGGGTATGTTTTCTTGGAGTTGTTTTAAAAGGTCAATAAATTTACCTAAATCTGCATCCATTCAATCTTTCTTCACTTTAACAGGATATAGGATGACAAGATGATATTACTTGATTTCTTCTAGATTTTGTTCGGCTTCAACTTTTGAGTTACTCTCAGTAGTCACCTTCTTCTTTTCTTAGAACTTTTTCTCACTCTTCCAGGTGATGGCAATTACGCCTTCCTTAGGATTTGTTTCTAATGTACTAAGCAAACTCCCTGTTAGTATTTTTGCCACTTTCTTAACCAATTGGTTGATTTGAATCTCTAAGTTATGTATGGAAACCTCTATTCTCTGATGTTTTACATCAAAGTCTTGAGCAATTTTCAATATTATTTCTTCCAAATTAGGCTTCTTAGGTTGAGGAGTGATATGTGTTTAATTGATGATACATTTAATCATTTACACTTAGCGATTAATGATACAAAAATGCTTAAGATACTCACTTTAATTCATATATGATTTTAGGTACAATTGGCAGTAAAGAAATTAAAGTGAGTCGAAAGCACTACATTTGGGTTATTTTCTGAAGATTAATTTTCACTTGTCTTCATGGTGCAAGAAGAAGAAATTTAAAAGGCAAGGAGAGAAAAAAAGGAAATGTGAATTTAATGGAATGATGGCTGGATGATGAAACGTGGACAAGTAACGAGTGAAACGACAGCATATTAAGGAGCAGCAAATTAATAAAACACAGCCAGTCGTAATTGGGAAAATTTGCATTAAATGCAACGTAACATATGTAACACCTCCACTACCATAAATTAGATACCAAAACACCATGAGGACATTCTGGTACATAATCTATAATAATGGCGTGTTAACTATCTGACCTTCACTTATGATATGGTAATATATATCTAACTTAAACATGGCATCGACTATACAAGTAACAGTGACAAAATACAATGTTTAAAAACAAACTCAACTTGTCATTGCATTAATACATAGTAGCTTACAAACCTTTATAACAAAGTTCTAATACATAGTAGCTTACAAACCTTTATAACAAAGTTCTACATATCAAAGAAACTATAAAATGAAATTTACAACTCCTTTGATGTCAGTTGACAGTCCTTTGATCCATATCTAGTCCAAAATGTGCTTCTAGAAAAACTTAGAATCTATGTCTCCTGTCTTGTACCTGAAAATCACGTTGCAAATTTTGGATGAGTTTTTGTAAACTCAATGAGAGACCCATCATTGATGACCTCACTCTAGGCACACATAGATATCATACAACCAATCAGATTCGCAACATTTTATATAAAAATAAGACATAAAAATGTCATACAATTCACATACCTTCTTTAAGAATTTGAACACCTAATCAATCACATTATCATGATATATCATTTTAACATCACAACTTCAGAAAGAATTCACGTTCATATATTTCATAATCATAATATGCAATTGCAGATGCATATGAGACTCTCAATTCGTTATTATTTGTTATGATCGAGTGCCTTTTAGATACAGAAGCAGATATTGGCCCATTGGGCTCAGTCAGAAACATAAATTACAGAGCAGAGCTCTACATACAGAATGCTGAGCTTATAGCTCTTTCAAACTGGCTACTCTGATCACAACGCCTTTAACTAAGTAGGCATTTTATGAAAATGCATCAAATAATAGATTATGCCATGAATAACATTCACTTATGATGCACAGATAAAATCTTATATTCACCAGACCTCAGTCTGGAATTCAACTTTCGTTGAGCATTCAGAACTCAGAGGCAAACATATATCATTTAATTTTCAGATGCAAATATACACTTCCAATACATTCCTAACTATTAAACTCCTTGGACTATTTAAGTATGGAATTCATATTCAGATCACAAACAGTTCAATAATTGGAAGTTAAATAGAATAAATCAAACAATCAATCCTAGGAAGATCATTTAGGTTGACACACAAATGCTCCTTTTAGCTTATTGCCTTGAAGTGCCGGCAATATCTGGATGTTGTCGTTCAATGTGATCCTCTATAACATATCATACATACACACATCACAATTTTGCACAATTATGAATTTATAAATGCACATTCATATATACTAAATATGTAAAATGCTTGTTCATGACAAATTTTGGGTTCTTTATTCAATTTCTTGTCACAATGTTCATTTGTACCACAATATTCAATTGATCAATCCAAAATTTTCTAAAAACATACTTTCGGGTCTACTTTGCATGATTATTAACATTAGAAAAAATTAAGTAATTTGGCAACATTTCCTTCTGGAAAATTATTTTCCCATGTCTTAAGTTTCTAATGACCTAAGATCATCCAATTTGTTTATTCACATATCAAGTTATGCCCTAAATACAAACGTATGTTCAGTAAAATTCTGCATATCTCATACTCCAGTTCACTTCAAACTTTCATCTGGTTATTCATATTACCGAATCTGCTTCTTCCATCACAAACCACGCATGCATTAACACAATTTACGCATGCAACAACCCACAAGCATAAAAATGTAGTCCATTTATGCATGCATCCAGTTACAAACATTAAAACATCCCTAAAACTTACTTGATTAAGCTTCTCTCACTTTAGAAATTTTTCCAAAACATAGGAAGCAAACAACTAGTTTCGGTGATAGATGAACAAGGAATTTAGCCACAATCAAAACCTCTAATGACAGAAAACTTCACAAGGTGTAACCTTGATAGATTATCCAAAAGCCAATAGGTGAAAATGGGCAGATATGTTTTTTGTGATGGTGAAAAGAAGAAAGGAGATGGCGCTTTCGGTGGAGACCAAACAAAAGAGCTGAAGAAAATTTCCTACTCAAACATAACTTATGTGACTCCATCACACAATGCCACATGTCACTCTTGCATGTAGCCCATTTGTCATCAATGTAAGGCTACCACTTATCACTTATCTATTGGTCCACATGTCACACATTAATAGGTCCATTTGTCACTCCATAATTTATCTCATAATTTTTTTATTTTTCTTAATCTAAAATACCTCAAATTTTCAATAGCTTTCTTAAATATCCTAAATGTCTCCAAAAAAATGTGGAATTTATTTTGATACATACCAATTTAATTATCTAATACAATTAATCCATAATGCACCAATTTAATTATCTATCAGCATTATTTTAATACACACCAATTTAATTATCCAAAATTCACATTTTAATCACATTAAAAATTCACTTATACTCGAAAAAATGTCAATGAATGGATGTACAATTATGCCATGAATGACAATATTACTCCCGTGCATGTGTATGCCATATAATACATGAAATGCATTTCTAAAGTCTCAACAAATTCTTATTTATAAAGCATCCTAGGGTTTTAACCCTAATCATGGGATGTTACAACACATATGTTGCATTTAGTGCTTAGGTTTTTAAAGATAGATGAACAGTGACGGTGGACCAAGAACCACCATGTTAAATTGTCACATCAAGGTATAGTGAAGAGAATAGTAGTGGCTAGGGAGAAAACAGAGGAGTGATGATAGAAATAGAGAGAGTTGTGTGAGAAGAGAAGAGAAGAGTTACGTGAATAGAATAGATGGACCACCATCTTTATTTGTCAAATCATAAGCAGTAGCTAAGAGAAGAAGCTTGCACAGTGAAGAAGAAACAAAGGGGTCTTCAGTTAGGGTAATTTTTATAGGGCTGAAGCTTTTCCTTTGGAGACTCATTGAAGGCTAAACGTCCCGATGTTGGTTCATAGTTGACATTAACACCGACAACCCGAGTTAAGTGCATTTTCCTGTTTTGGTTATTTCTTTCTTTCATTAGAAATTGATTATGTTATTTTATGTTAATTGATTTGGGTTTTGTGTATAGATAATTGGATTTTTGTTATTGTTTGGTTATTTAGGTATGAACCCATTGGGTATTATGAAAGGATGATTTCAATGCGTTTATTGAATCGTTTGATTGAATACCCATTGCTAGAAATTTGATATAATCCATCGTTGTTATGTTGAAATTTATGTGTAGCGACTACTGATTCGTAATCATTAGGGATAACATGACCTAGGTTAAATGATAAATCGATTTTCCTAACTTGTAATGCTACTGCCTAATTAAATCTAGAGATCGTATCCTAGGTTATTCGGTAGTTAGGTTTAATTAATGATCTTATCTTGATTAAACAAAAGCTAAGGGAAAACTCAAATTAATTATTAACCCACGATTAATAGTTGTTAGGAGAGGCTTGAGAACAACAAATTGTTGAAATATGCTTAATTAGGGTGTAGGTTGAGATTGAACTATAGAATCCAATCCTTATCGAATTCCCCAATTTTATTATTTTTTGCATTTTTCTTTAATTTGTTTTCATTAGGTTTATTTTATGTTATTTTCTTATTAAATCCAACCCCCATTACCTAAACATCAATTAATTTCATTTCTTAAGCTAATCGAACACTCCCTGTGGGACCGACCTAGACTCACCATTGCTAAAGTAATAGTTTAGTTATTTTATTTTGACTAACGTTACAACGCGCCTGTCAAGGTGCTTACTGCTAGAATCTCGGCAGACAATTATTTCTCACTTGACATTGATTTCCCAAAGAAAATTTAGGGTGATTTCTCCATTTTGGATTGTATGTGTTGCTATATGGATTATTTTGGGTTCTAGGAACATTCTCGATATGGTCCATATGCTTGGGTTATACTGATTTACATTCTTGACCTTGATGATCCAACGTGAACATGTCACATTGCATAACTCAACCTTGTGGAGCCATCATAAGTTTATCGGTCCTTCTGATCAAGGCTTCCACTTAGCTTGCCAACTATGTCACTGTATGAACTTTATTAAATCCCATTGACTTATTGATTCGTGCTCTAGACGAGTACCATTGGTAGTTGTTTATAGCCATATCTTTTATCAATTCTTGGGCAGCCTTTGGTATCTTGCTGTTAAGCGTTCCTATTGTGTTATAACTATAGACTGCTTGGTGCTTTTATTCAGCCTATTGTAAAATGTTTAGATTTTCATCCAAAAAGGTAAACCATGATGTAGGCATCTTCTCAACATATCTTTGAATCTCTACCATGTATCATATAAGGGTTCAGCTTCGACATGGGAGTATGAGGAGATGTCATTTCTTAATTTAGCAGTCCTAACTCGTGGGAAGTATTTTGACAAGAGCTTCTTTGCCACTTGTTCCTATATTGTCAATGAAGATAGTGGCATTGATTCAACCATTATTTGGCGTTTCACTTAAAAAAAAGGAATAATCACTATTTTATCGCATCATCATTAGCTCCATTAATTTTAAATGTAATGGAAATCTTTAGAACATTAGAGATATAGGCATTTGGATCTTCGTCTCTGGATCCATCATATTGGATTGGTTGTTGCACCATTTAGATGATACTAGGCTTTAACTCAAAGTTGTTAGCACTAATAGTTGGTCTAAAGATGTTGGCCTCTGCTATAGTCAAGTATGGTCTAGCATAGTCAAACATGGTCCTTGATTGGTTTTCCATATTATGTGATTCTTCAATGTCCACTTGACCACCCAAGTCTTCTATTTGACAATCTAGTTTAAACTCTTACAGTTATGTCCTATAATGGTTTTTCCTATGTTTTCGATCTCTAGATCTGCGTCGATTAAGCTCTCAGAAGTACTTAGGTCATAAACTGATTAAGAGTCACAATCTACAAAAATAAAGAAAACTAAACAAATTAATCAAAGAAAATAACTTAAAAAATAATAAAACAAAATAAAATAACAGTGGCTAGAGTAATAAAATCTAGGTGTTCCTATCAAAAATGGCACTAAAAACTTGATTAGTTAATTTCCTATACCAATATTAAAATTTATCGCAAGTGAACGGGGTAGCTATAGCTAGCATAGGCAAGTATATATTGATCTTATGAAGACAATAATTTTTTTTAAAAAGTATGAAGATAGTAATTACGAGTAGTTACCCTTTTTATATTATCTAGCCTAAGAATTAGATTTTTGGTTGTAATTAAAAATAAACCTAAACAAATAAGCAAAATTAAGATTAAACAATTTTGAACTTAGGACTAGAATAATAAGAAGAAAAACCAATATCAAATAGTAGTGTATAGGTGATAAATCACCTTAAGAATCAATCAGTTATTAACCGTTTATAATGTAATGATATTAATGATTGTTGGACTGTGGAAATTCCTATCTTAAGTTAATAATTGTCTTGAGACTATTAGCAACTAATCCATCAATTAATTAACATAAATCTTTCTAGTTAAAACCCCTAAGATTGCTTTATCAATTTATGAATTTAGCTATTTGGTTTGACCTTAATCTAGAGGATCTATATCGGCCTGTCTCTACATTTACATGCAACTCCTTCCAATTATGTTAGATCAATTCACATAAGAGGATTTCTCAATCTCAATCATATGAAAACA
>JAOQML010000004.1:21144587-21155864 GCA_027568935.1 Erythroxylum urbanii
ATTTACATGCAACTCCTTCCAATTATGTTAGATCAATTCACATAAGAGGATTTCTCAATCTCAATCATATGAAAACAAATCATGTATTAATATTCTAGATTTATTAGAACAAGAATAAAACATATAATTGTATCATAAAAAATCAATCAATATAATTGCTTTGAATAAAATATCAGAACATATTATTATCCCAAACTAGGTTTCATCACACGTAGATACTAAAAACATTTAGTTACTAATCATAGAATGATATCAAAGATAAACATGAAGAAAAAATAATAGAAAACAAAGGAATCATAATTTTATATCTCCTGTTTTCTTTTATTAAATTTTCTTGCAAGTTTGGATTTGATATAGCTTTCTATCAAATTTCTTTATGTTAACTTCGTGTTTTCCTTTTCCTTTGATCAAAATTGTCACCTTTTTAGGTGTCTTATATTTAAAAACTATTGTAAAACATGGCTCCCTACAATTTTCCTCTACTCACATCCTTTTATAGTAAAATTTAGGTTTCTGGGATATACTTATATGGGCATGGAAAAGACCACTTATAATAAAAAACACATGAATTCACAAATTCACTGAGGTACAGAGTCATACACGGGCAACATACAGGGCCATGTTTCTCATGATACACAGTTGTGTAACTCCACACAACTAGAAACCAAATTCTTCAATCTTTACATTTTTATAGATGCTTACATTGTCTTTATACTCGATCGTGTCCTTAGTTGCTTCAAAACTTCATCCCATGGTATGATTTCATTCGAATTCTTCTCTTTTTGGTCTATGAAGGCAATTATTGTTATGCTCTTAGCGTGAATTAAGCTCCAAATATACAACAAAACTATAAAATATTAAGCAACACATGTAAAATATAGGTGTATAATTATAGTCAAATATGAATTTATCATTTATCACTATTAATATATTTAGCAATATTAATTTGTTATTGCTTAATATCCAACAAGAGTTGTTCTAGAACTATCATATCTTCAATTATTGAAAATGTGAATTATTGTTCTTTATAAATAGTATGCCTTTATACACTCTCATTAACCGTCTTGTATTTACAATAAATTCACAATCATTTTCCTAAGCCAAGGAGAGTGATATAATTTTTAAAAGGAATTAGGGATGTAATTTCATAGGTTTAAGTTGTATCTATAACAATTTACTTCAATACTAGTTAAATTTCAACTAGATGGATAGAGTAATTTGGGTGAGGGGTCCCTTATAGAGCTTTAATGACATATCCTACAATGATAGATTTGGGCCTCAATTCTCCAAATATTCCCTAGTCTCATCTCGTTTGGTCTAAAAGTCTATCTTTTAAATCCTCATTTATCAATTGACCAATAGTGAGGCAAATGATTCAAAAAAAGGATAGCTGCTATAGAATGTAGATAAAATTGTGCATATTATGTTAATTGGCTCCTAAAACCAACATCATCTCTATTTCCAATGCTCCTACTCTTAGATTACCTAGTCTACGATCTAACAATTGGTGTCTTTTTTTAATGAGATAGAATGACCATTTATTGTGAATTCGTATGCTAAAACTATTAATTACCTTAAGCAATATGCTAGTGTCTTTGAAACTACTTTTATGTACTACATTTATTCTATTTAGAGGGATAGGAAAAATAGACTTTATAAGGTTTGGAAAGTATGAAACGAAAAACAATACCATTTTTTGGATGAGATAAAATCTAATGGCGAGCAAAGCTCATAAGTCAATTCCCGAATAAAGATTAATTGGGATCTAGATTGCTAAGTTCTAGTTATATTTTCTCCTCGTACAGTATTTAATTTAGGCCAATAATGGTAACATGCCTAATTAGTTAGTTGTTCCCCTTTAAGGGCTTAATTATAATATATTGCTCCTTTTGTAAGCTCAAAGCTTATTTAACATAATTTCTTCATTTAACAAACTCGTTAAATTCATCATGAACGTGAATTTTGAGCACCTTGTAACCTTTCGACTATACATTAACTATTTAAACAAGGGAACTAGTTCTTTTTGGATATAATATCATGAGATTTAAACTTTTCAATCTTTATCTAATTCTAAATACTTATCTTGAGAATCATTCTCCTATAACATGTATTGAAACAAATAATTATTTAATGGGGTTTGTAAGATGATATCCAAACTTTTGGATATATCATAACTTTTTATTATCCAATTTGATTCTAAGCTTATTAGATAATATGTGCTTTAACATAGAATCACATCTCCAAAATCACTAACTTTGAATCTTTTAAAGTCTTACCATTCTATATCTAATATGAAATCTTGCTAATTGGTTTATTTAAAACTTAGAAAGAAAAAGTTGTTAAACTAAGTTTAATTATATAATAAATAAATATTGTATCATACAATATCTCATAATGTATTTTTCCTTACATAAAACCATACAATTATATAATTTAGTTTTGGAGATATTTTCTAAAGAATCTTATTCCTTATACATAACTTACAAAATTTAAATCTGATCACATCGATCTTGTCAAAGGGTTTCAGCATTCTAAATGTTTAATTTCTACTAGATTTAAATAACTTAAAAATTTCAAAACTTTAAATCAATATTCATTTAATAATATGATTAATATCATACAAATTCATTGTTAAATTTAATTAAGACAAAAATTCATTCTTTCATGAATTATTATTATGTCCTATACTTAATATGTACATAATTCAATAATTCATTAATATAATCGTACTTTCATTAAAGGTTGAATTGGTCTCTTTAACCTAACAAGTTTCATAATTATCAAATGATTCATAATCAAATGATACATATATCCGTATATGCAATTTTTGGATTCTCATTATGTTGATTTAACCAATATGTTATAAAAGTTAATTTATTTATGTTGAGATAAAAAAGTGCTTATAAAGAGCCCAATTGTCTTAGCAAATTCACTAACTAAAGCTTAATTTCACTTTGTTTAACCCTTCTGACTATGAAACATATCTTAATAGTGAGCATCTTCTTAATTTGCATGTCCATCTATAGTGCATATAGAAATAAACCAATACAAAATAGACAACTTAGCTTTTGGCTTACCTTGTCTGCTTCATGGGTGAGTATGTTCGAGTTCCTTATACTTTCTTACTTATGTAAAACTATATTTCTAGGTTGCATATATGGTTAGCTAGTATGATTCTACCTTTTTGATGATGTGTTCTTATTTCTCTGTTAAGTTAGAAGTCTAATTAACTGTTTAACTTATTACCCTTAATTAATTATAGTTCCTACTTTCATGTTTGGTCTGACTTATGAATGTTGTGGAATTCTCTATTTGTGGACTATTTCTTAATTGTACTCTTAGTTCTTTTGATGAGTTATTAACTGCTCCTTACGGCATTCATTGTTGTGATAGTTAAGCTTTGTGTATTACTTGATTCTTTGTGAATATTCTTCAATTTCTCTTAAGTAAATGTTGTAAATCATATTACTTAGTACTAGCTTTACTACTAACTAGTCAAACCTTCCTTTTTTTGGTTTCTTCTACACCACTATATTAGTCCTTGCCAAATCGAGAATGCAGAAGGAACGACACTCGATCTTTTAGGTCACTCTTATACACTTGATGTGCACTGAAATTTTAAAAATATGTGACTTATTGTCTCCTCTTACATGGCACACACATTTCATACACTCTAAAATATTTGTTCATTATCTAGAATTAAGTAATTTCCTTTTGATGGACAGCTATAATACAACTGATGCACTAGGAAAAACATATATGTAACAAATTATTTTGTGCCATAGGACTTAGGAACTTCTTCCATTTATTAGTTGTCTATAGGTTTTGTTTATGAATTCATCATTTTTACTATTCCTCCACTTAACCCCATCCTCCTTTTCTCTAATTAGCTACACTGTAATAACTTGAGCACACTCTAACCTTGCTAATGCATCCTTATAAATAGTTACGGCTTGTTGAATTGAATAGTCTTCTAGTATGGAACTCTTTAAGGTGTTACGTTCCTAAACCTCATTGAGAGATCTTAGATTAGTCCATTGATAGGTGTGCATTAGGATATGTTTTTATAGGTAATTGGCATATGTTTTCTATCATAATTGTTTATTATTGTTCTAGTTTAGGATTCATTTTGTATGTTTTTGTTAAGTTTGATTTTCATTGTTGTTTTTGTGTGTTTGATGTTAATTGAGGGAAAGAATTGACTATTTTTATATAGGAAGAAGGAAGGAGCAACTTGGAGGGTGAACTAAAGATCAAAGAGGAGAAGAAATGAGGAGTACATCTGTGACAAATTCCTACGCTCGTGGTAATCATTCAAACTCTCCCGTTACATGCGAATTATAAAAGAAAATGAGAGATGTGTCTATGACAAATTCCCATGCTCATAGGAATCATGCCAATTCCCACGAGCGTGGGAATTACAATATGAGGCAATCTGCGAGGCTTTATTAAACTTAGGGTTTTTGGATTATAAATAGAGAATTAAGCCTCCATATTAAGGAGAGATGACACCCACCTGTAGAATCACCATCCTTGAGTGAAGAACATTTGTTTAGAGCACTGAGGAAGGATTGAAGACAAAGATCATCACCAAGATTGGGAAAAATAGCATATCAATTCCAAAATTCCAGATTTTGGCAAAGAAAAGAAGGGGTCCTTCTATTCAATTTTTTGTCATTTTAATCTCTTCTATTCGTTGTAAAAATGGATTATTTGAATGTTAACGATGTTATGGAGACCATGTTAGGTTGATTTTATTTTAGGGGTTACTTTTGGAACTATTATGTTGAACTCCTATTTTATTGAATTGAATGAAATTGTCTTTGTTGATTGCTATTTTTAATTGTCATCTTGCAACAAATCGAGAGAGTGAGTGAGACAAAATTTATGTAGGATTGTACAACAAGAGTTGGTGACCTATAGACTAGCAATCATCACGTTAATTGAATAGTTAGAAGAGAGATCTCAACTAGTCAATTGATCACCCATAGGATAGTTTGATAACTAATTGAATTAGTAAAGTCATTGGGTAGGTTGAGAGATCATCCAATTGATTCCCGTTAATTTGGTTAGGGATAAATAGTTACACCTTGAGAGAGGATAATTAGTGCATTTGGAAATCTAGGGTGAGACATAATTCAATCGATAAAAAAAGAGGGAGACAAAATAGGGAAAAAAGTAATCTCTAGTATTTAGATTCTTGAATTTAGATTTTCTGCAATTTCGGTATTTTCCATTATTTACATTAGTCTTTTAATTTTAATTTAATTTTCTAGATTATTTGGATTTCATAATTTAGTTTCTTAAACAAAGTTGTGTCTAAATTAAGCAATGTTAGGTATCAATCCCTGTGGGATCTATATCTGTTCTTTTTACTACAAGTTACGACCCGTTCTCTTGCAGTTTTTGAGCGTAAAACAAGTAAATAGGTTTTACTATCAACAAGTTTTTGGCCCTATTGCTGGGGATTGATTATTGAGCATTGTGTTTAATTTTGATTACTTTGCTTTAAGAGTTTTTGATACTTTTCCTTGTGTAATCGTAGTTGCATGAACACAAGGAACACGCGAAGATTGATAGAATTTGGTAACACATCAAGTCATCTTAGAATGAGGAATGAGACACCTAAAGAGCAAGATGTTGAGAAGAAATAGAAAGAACAATGATGGAAGACAATTATTATAGGGAGAAAGTAACTTTTGCAAATTTAATGAGGCGCAGTATGGTTGGGAAAGTACCGATTCTTATTGGAACACATACATTATGGGATGACAGAACCACCCAGATTTTTATTGGTTCAACAATGCAAGTACTCACATGGGATATCAAGACCTATTTGAATTTCAAGGAGATCGAATTAGGGAAATGGAGAGTAAGTTGGACAAGTTTATGGAGATGTTTGGTTCCAAACTGGCAGCTCAAGAAGAGAACTAGAAAAGGATGTTTTCCAGCCAGGAGGAAAGTCAGAAGATATTAGAAAAGAAATTTGATCAAATTCTTGAAAATCATGCCGCTTCTATTCACAGCCTAGAGATTCAAGTAAGACAACTTTGTTGTGAATTTTGTATGAGAAGTGTGGAAATATCTTTGAGAAATATGGAATTACATCAACTAAAGCAATATGAGGCTATCACACTTAAGAATGAGGAAGAATTAGAAGAACCAGTAGAATGCCATGCTAAACCCTACTTTATTGAAAAATAAGAGATGAAAAAAGAAATTAAAAAAAAATGCTAACCCTCCGTATTATTCACCAGTTCTTGATATACCAAAGAATCTAAAGGATAGTAGCTCATTCAAGACAATTAATGAGTTCAAATCTTCTGAAGAACAAACTGACGAAGAACAAATGACAACAGACATCGAGTTTGAAGAAGTTATGAAAGTCTCTGTTCGTGAAAAGGAATAAGAAGAGGAGACGAAGGTGATTAGGGAAGAAAGAGAGCAACTCACCTTCATACAGAACAAACTTTTGATTTGTTGGAAGATTCAGAGAGTTTTGTTATTCCCTATTTTATTTACAGTTTGTTAATGAAAAAGACATTGATGAAATTAATTGGTTTGCTTAACTTTATTAATATTGTCCTTCTGTTCATTTTGCAATTTGTAGCTTACTTACAGGCCATAAAATTGATGTTGAATGAAAAAGGTGGAAGCAAGCTGCTTATAATTGATCCTGGATGAGTTTCCCATGAAAGAAGAGCGTCGAGCTACCGACGTTAAAAGAAGCGCTACATGGGAGGCAACCTATGGAATTCTATTTCCTTCTGATTGTTTTGTTTACCTATTTTTTGTTTACTTACTTTAGTTATGATCATTTTTGAATTGAGTTTGATTGATGTTCATGTTGATTTTCTTTGAATTTCAACTTGTTTTCTTTTCAAATTTCTTGTTGATGATATTATCTTGCAGTGTTTGTAGGATTTGAGATCATGGAGAATTCATTTAAGCTTGGAAGAAGGTTTGAAATTGTAAGGATCACTAATTCCCACATTCGTGGGAATTGAAGTGATTCCTACGAGCATAGGAAATCTCTCCAGAAAGTTTCTAGAGAGAAAACCCACGTCCTTGGGAATTGTGGTGATTTCCTTGACCGTGGGAATCCTCCCTAGAAAGTTTCTACAGAGGAATCCCACGCTCGTGGGAATTGTTGTGATTCCTACAAATGTGAGAATCCTCTCCAGAAAGTTTCTGGAGAGGAATCCCACGCTCGTGGGAATTGTGGGAATTCCCATAAGCGTGGGAAAGTTTCCCTCCCCTTTTTTTTCTCTCACCTTATATTCAAATTTTCACCCCCTTTCTCTCTAACCCATGAAATTCTCTCCTCCCACTCTCGAACACTCTTCAATTTTCCTCCATATTTTTGGTATTCTTCAACTCTTTCATTATTCTTACAATCCTTTCATCTTTTCATGCATTAATCATTCAAAAATATAAGGATTTGGGAAAGATTTTTCTCTCTCTCTCTCTAAAATTTGAAGTTCACTCTTTTTCTTTCACTTTTACAGATTTTCCTCTTATAATGGCACTAAGGACAAGGATGGTTTAGAGACCAAACGACCCAACTGATTAATTATGTCGTAAATTTTTTAGTGAAGGTAAGCATAATTTAGCGGTAACTTACCACTTTCCCTTCCCGGTTTACTCGGATGAAGAAGGTACGCATTCCTGGGACCTTATAAATAAAAAACAGTCACTCCTTGGTATTTTGATTTTGAATTGCTAAAGAACATAGGAGTGAGACTACAACTTGAGCAATTAGCTACAAACATAGGGTGGAATGGGTTTGTTCAGTGCGATGTACCTGTTTATTTTACTATAACCTTAGAGTTCTTCACAACAGTCCGGCATAACCCAAAAATGGATATGTTTTGGTTTAGGTTAGGTAGAAATTTTTTTAAACTTGATTATCCTGTTATGAGTGGAATTTTCAATTTATCAAATACAAAAGTTGTAGATGGTCACAATGATTTTGATATTGATTATTATTAGAACACTTTCATGGGTAAGGAACATTTCGAATCATATAATGCACCCAATGCTTTAATATGTAGTGTCAAACATTTGTTGTTGCATAAATTCATGTGTTTAACTGTGTTTAATAAAATTGAAAGTAGCAAATGTTCGACTAAAGAACTTTTCTTCTTATAGTGCATGGATCGTAAGGTTGGAATCAACACACCCTTTGGAATTTTGAGATCAATTGTCAGTGTTGTCAATAAGCAAAGTTTATATTTTAGAATGGGGTGTTACTACTTTAGCTTGCTTTTATATCTACAACTTGGAAGAGGTACGTACAACACCTCACGATATTTTTGACATATCGTATTTGAGGCATCTCGAGATTATGAGGATCCATTCTATGGAACTCAATAATACTCAAATGCATGTTGCAGTTATGAATAGGAGAAGCATCAGTACAGTTGTGTCCTGACCGTCCATATCTCGAGCAGCTCAGAATCCAAAGGATGAAGTGGAAGTAACATAACCTAGCACACCAGTAGAGGCCGACCAACTCCTTGAAACCCTTGAACAAATGGCCTCCAACTAATAACGGATGACATCTCAACTAAAAGAGCTCGGCACATAAATGCAGAAGGTTTATAAGGAACAATGAAGTTTGAAGAGAAGGTTCCTCAACTTCTCTAGGAGGAAGAATTTTGAAGCTCCTACGCCATCATCATCACCACCATCATCTGAATAAGGTTTTCTTACCCTTTAACTTTTAAATTTGTTATTTCTTTAGTGTGATTGCATTTAATTTCTTTTTTTAGTTTTAATTTCTTTAATTTTGGTGTGAATTCATTTTGTTCTATTTAGTTTGCTATCATATGTTGATTTCAATTTCTTATATTTGAGTTGTTTTCATTTTTATTTTATTTGGTTTATTGTCATTTTCATTCACTTGGGGGTTAACTTGTCAGATTAAGGATAATGTGATCTTTAAGTGTGGGGAGGTGGCATCGATGTTCTTAATTGCCTTGTGTGCATTGTGTTGAGTAGGATGCATATCAGGCATATCATTTGCTTGGTGTCAGTAATGGTGTTTTCTGTTAGCAATGGAACTACACTTCAATCACTTTGATAAATATTGCCATGAGATTTTGTCATATAGTTGGAATTAGATTTAATGCATGCCTGAACTCGAATTAGGCTACTTGAGTAAAATGTGAACCATATAGAGTGATGAAAAGTAGTTAGTTACATAAGCTTAGCCACAAATTGACATTTGAACAATGAGGTAGTGTAGAGATGCATAATGAGTTTTCATCTGAGTCAAAATGAGGATTGAGCCATATGAATCCATCTATAGTCATTTCATTTCTCTGTTAAGTGTTACTTCCTTAGGTTACTACCTTCAGAACTTGCTTTGAATCGGTTTGAGTCTACTGGATGCATGCTTAATAGAGATGATCTAGGCCCTTTTTTGTGTTAACCCTTCGCTTAAATGTCTTACCCATTATTATCCCTTGCTACCCCTGTTGAGCCTTAAACTTTTGTTTTGTGAAAGCACCTAAAATTTAAAAACTTTAAACCCCTTTATCCTACCCTTCCACAAGCTTAGTAGAGTATTAAGTAAAACATTAGTTGGGATTGTGTGAAATTTACACCGATAAAGGTTGAGTATATTTCTGCCCATGGACTACATTATATAAAGTGCTAGTTTTGATTCATAGTTCTTCCTTGTATGAAGAAAAAGAGAGAAAGTGAATATATATATATATGAGAAATGAAAAAAAGGAAAGAAAAGAAAAGAAAAAAAGGAAGAACAAGTGAGTAGCATCAATAAGTACAGAATATTAGTTATATTTGTATATCTCAGAGTTATGTTTTGTTATCCCGTTTTATATGCTTTTACTTTACTTATGCTTCACCCTCTTCCCTTTCTTTTGACCAACCTTAACCTTTACCATATTGCAACCCTAAACAAGTCCTTTTGATCTATTCATGCATGCAATCATTGTAGAGGAGAATTGGTGTATTAACAAGCCTATGGTAGTGTAGTTTTCTATGGAAAGTTTGAGCGAAAAACTAACCCTTAAACACTTGAGAGAAATGAGTGAAAACTATGAGGAAAGTTCATTTGTGCATCCTTATTTATCTTTGAGTGATTGTGCCAATTATGAGTTTGCTGATGAACACCAATGAGAAAGTAATCATGATATGTGCATTAACTTCATATTTGAGCTAGCTGGAATTTAAGGGATTATATGTGTGGATCTATGTGAAAATGAAGTGGTAGAATTGATTGGTTGTATTTATTTTGCTCGAGGACAAGCAAAGATTCAAGTGTAGGGATGTTGATAGGTGTGCATTAAGATATGTTTTTATGGGTAATTGGCATATGTTTTCTAGCATAATTGTTGATTATTGTTCTAGTTTAGGATTCATTTCGTATGTTTTCGTTAAGTTTGATTTTCATTGTTATTCTTATGTGTTTGATGTTAATTGAGGGCAAGAATTGACTATTTTTACGTAGGAAGAAGGAAGGAGCAACTTGGAGGGTGAACTAAAGATTAAGGAGGAGAAGAAATGAGGAGTGCATCTATGACAAATTCCCACGCTCGTGGGAATCATGCAAATTCCCACGTCACGTGGAAATTACAGAAGAAAATGAGAGATTCGTCTATGAAAAATTACCATGCTCACGGGAATCATGCCAATTCCCACGAGCGTGGGAATTACAATCTGAGACAATCTGTGAGGCTTCATTAAACTTAGGATTTTTGGACAATAAAAAGAGAATTAAGCCTCCATCTTAAGGGGAGACAATACCCACCTGTAGAAACACTATCTTTGAGTGAATAACACATGTTTGAAGCATTGAGGAAGGATTGAAGACAAGGATCATCATCTTGATTGGGTAAAATAGCACATTAACATAAAAATTCCATATTTTGGCAAAGAAGAGGAGTCGTTATATTCAATTGTTTGTCATTATAATCTCTTCTATTCTTTGTAAAAATGGATTATTTGAATGTTGATGATGTTATGGAGATCATGTTAGGTTGATTTTATTTTAGGGATTGCTTTTGGAACTATTATGTTGAAACTCCTATTTTATTGAATTGAATGCAATTGTCTTTATTGATTGCTATTTTTAATTGTCATCTTACAACAAATCGAGAGAGTGAGTGAGATGAAATTTATGTAGGATTTTACAACGAGAGTTGGTGACCTATAGAATAGCAATCATCACATTAATTGAATAGTTAGAAGAGAGATCTTGACTAGTCAATTGATCACCCATAGGATAGTTTGATAACTAATTGAATC
>JAOQML010000004.1:21163911-21176900 GCA_027568935.1 Erythroxylum urbanii
AAAATTCATTAAAAACACATTAATCCTAATCCTAAAATAGGTCTTATTCTAATACCAGAATAGACTAAAAGAGTATCCAAATACCCTTTATTCTTAGTTTTAGGTTAGAAAAATCCTATAGCCAAATAAGCCCATTCCTAAACCTATGTCCAAACATCATCTTCTTCTTTAACATAAACCCTAGCTTTTGTCGTCGTCCACAACTACAGTTGCAACAGTAAGCCAACGTTGTTAGTCTCCGCATCGTCGTAGCTATTCACCGCCGGCCAGCTCAAATGTTCACAGTGTCTAGCATGTTTTTAACTTCCACCTTTTCCTCCTTCCATAGGCGTTGTTGTCGTTGAAGCCACACTTGAAGCCACACCATCTCATGGCGTAAATAAGGATACAACGAGCCTTTGCCTATGTGCTAGCCATCTTACATGCATCTGGACATTGAGCCTGGGTCTATCCAACATCATGTTGTTCTCCACCTTTGTGGGAAATCGCCGCCAGCCTCCACTCAACAAAAACCATCGCAACAACAAAAAAAACACAACAATCTAGATTTGCAACCTAGAATACCAAATTTTATGGTTCTCAATCATTGTAAAACCAGAAATCAAACCAAATTATGATTTTAAATTGAGGAGAAAAGGATTCCAATATGGAGGTAGTGTTTCAAGCTTTCGATTGAGGAAGTTGTTTCTCACCCAAGTCCTACTTTCGATAGAACAAAAGAGATATTAGTTTTGATTCTTTGATGATGAATTCAGACTCTCCTTGCTCACTTAGGATCCCAAGCTTCTCCTAACCATTAGCCAACGACTTATTCACCAACACAAAATGAAATCCATGAAGCCTTCTCCAAGGCTCAAAACAACCAGTCAGAAAATCAACCACCCAACAGTTTCCAAAAATAACTGAATATGCATATTGATAGTTTTTCCAGATCACAAATAACAACAAAACCAATACTCATTCGGTTTCTCTACGTTCTGGGTTTAGGTAATTCAGAAGGAAAAACTCGATACCTAACTATAAGCATACGATTATACAATATTGAGTTTTCAGAACTTCTAGGTTTTAATTTTCTTGGTTCAAAACTCAGTGAAATTTCTAAATTCACACAATAGCAGAATATCAAACTAGTATATGTTTTATTTCACACATAGACATTTTGCCTAATAGAGAAGCAATTTTAATTTTCAAGAAACTAGTAATCGCAACAACTATTGTTTCCAGAAAACAAAAAAACATCCAAAAAATGCAATCGAAAAATAGCCAAAAAACAAGGAGCAGTTCCTTCAAGGATTAAATCCGATCTGATTTTTCAATTCCAAATTTCTATCGATAACAACCAAACAACTAAATCAAGTAATAGAATTAAAGATGTCTTTGATACTACTATTGGGAAATCGGCACAAGATTCCATCTTGGCTGCAGCGGAATAATTACTAAACATTTTCATAAATTGGTTTCCCAAAAACTAAAATCAATTTAATTCTATAAAATGATTAATAGATAAATCATAATAAAGTGTTAATCTAATATTGTACCTTATTTCGAAGCTTGATCTTTATTTTGTTTTATCCTTTGAACCATTTTCGAAACCAATCTCTCAACCATCGTAGCCGTAAAAGTGTCCAACCTCTAACGATATCCATAGAACAGGTTGAGAGAACTCTTTAACACTTACAGAGAGGGTTAAGCAAGAAGTGCTAGTTTCATAGAGCTTAAGCCTATTTATAATAAGCTTTGAATGTTTTAGTAATTTAATTAAAATTAAAATTTAATTTCAATTAAACTTTAATTAAAATTATAGTTAATTCTAATTAAATACCAATTATGCTAAAATTAGGTCAATATCTCATATTGCTCCTTATTTATTAAATATCTCATATTTACACAAAGTTTCTCGAACTTTACAATCAAGTCCAACTTGATTAAAATAACTTGGCTCTCTTCAACTCATTCTTTATATGAGACCTATTAGGTTCTCAAATATGTTGGAAAAGATTGTAAATTATAATTAGAATTAGATAAATTAAGACTCTTTTTAATTTATCTTTAATTCTCCAATTAAACAATTTATAATCATAGATCAAGATTGGCATCTAGCAACGTGTCATGACCACCCAAATATTTAGGAATGTCAAAGTAGTTTTGACTAACCTTTCTATGCATTATTATACTATATAATTAAATCCTTTCATCATACAATGTTCTGATTAGACATAGAGCATGAAATTAATGTCTACTCTATTTTGAATCCAAGCATATTAGTTCCCTGTCATTATCTATTGATTCAATTAATAACATTTGTAAACTATTTACAAAACGCCATTCTACCTTGGCCAAGGATTTCTCGAATCAATACTAATCGAGAACAACAGAATATTCTTCCTAGTTACTTTAGGGTGATGAATCCTATCTTGATCACACAACTACCTCCATATAGCTCATGCTACATCTAATGACTATCGATTGAGCAACCCATGATTAAATAGGTTATAAGTGTTATCAAAACATAACAATCCTTATACAAGATAACTTTGGTGACCTCAAGTCAAAGGATCACTTATACAATCATCACAATGAGAATTACATATATATACAAGTAATGTTCCAAATGGATTTCTCAGATCGGGTCTATTTAATGAGCATGTTCTCTAACAAGCACTCACATTAGCTTATGAGATCGACTACTTCCTTCATAAGGAAAAAAATGTGTGCTATACTTTTTGTGTTCTATTAATGTCCAGTTTTAATAGAACAATGACCAAGAACAATTTAGGGATAACATATAAATGCAATATAAATCTCATAATTATAGTCTCATTATAATTTCATTTGCAACGTACAATTATCCCATGGACTTTATCATCTAAATCTCAATATATACATGATAAAGAACGCCTTTAAATTATTTTGTCACTAAAGTACAACCAAAGTGATTGGCTATAAGGCATAAACCAACACTCTCTGTCATGACTGTGACTCCAATCACTATTGCGACATAGAGCATGGATAAGGCAGAAGTCACGATCGTGACTCTAGTTACTATCATGATAGAGTGATTTCTAGCACATGAAATTTTTGTATTCTTGACGTTTTATGGCTATTTTAGGAACCAAATTAAGAGGGGAAACCTTAAAAAAATCCTAGAAGTCTCAAAATGTATTTAAGGATAAGAAAAACACAAAAGGGAGACTACACATCATAATCAAAGAGTTCAAAGAGGAGACATGATGTGTGCTTAATTGTTACATTTAATCCATTACAATAAGTGATTAATGCTTTCAAATGCTTAAGACATTCAATTTAGTTCATATTTGGTTTTAGGTACAATTTGGAAGCATAATGACCAAAGTGAGTTGAAAGCTCACTCTTTAAAGGAGAAAGATTAGAGCAATTAATCAAATAGGAAGGAGAAGGATTAGAGCCAGAGAAGACAAGAAAATGCCATGGAATATAAGAGTATATGATGAAAACATCAATATGAAGAATGAAGAAAAGTGGCTCATGGGCATGACAATTGTGCCATGGGCATGACACAATGTGCATGAACATGACACTCTTTATCACACCTATGCAAAGGAGGTCCATGACTGTGAGCCTCATCTAAGCCATTCACAGTCATGAGACATTCCATAAATGCCCATGAGTTTTGTGCCACCTATCCCAAAAACCTACTTTTCATTATAAATAGAATATCAATTGTTATTCATCATTTTTGGGTTTTAGGAGAAAGAAAGGGGTGACATAAGCTCGTTTCTTGGAGATCAATGGAGAAGATGAAAGACTAACATTCCAAATGCAAGTTCAGAGGTGAAGTCGACATCAAAGAGCACATTTAAGCATATCATCTTTGTGTATCATGTTCTTTCCTTATTGTTGGAACTTTGAATACAATATGTAATAGTCGTGTTTAAATTCCTTGGTGGCAACTAATGGCAATATATCATTGGGATAACATAACCGAAGTTAAATAATTTGAGCTTGTGTTATTATTACTTAAATTGGTAAGTTTTTCTCACTCGTAAGGTAACTGTCCAATTAAACTTAGAGAACTTATTCTAGGTTATCTGATAGTTAGGGTTAATTAACAAGTTCTTCTTGCTTAACTAAGAACTAAGGAAAAACAGGAATTAACAGAGCTAGTTGTTAATTCACAATCAATAGTCTAAAGAGAGGTATGAAGACAATAATGCAATGACGCATGTGAAATTGTGTGTAGGTCGAGATTAACCCAAAAACTGGATTTCAACCCATTCATAAATTTTCTCACTTTTTTGTTGTTTAATTTGAGTTACTTTTATATATTCACTCTTACGTGTTTTCTAATTTGCATCAAACCTAAACCCCTATATTTTACATATATAGATAATTTAGAAAAGCAATTGGATTTAATCTCTGTGGGATCGACCTAGAATCACCACCGCTATAATTTTAGGTCTAGTTATTTAAAGTAGAGTTATTTAAAGGATTAATATCTTTTACTTTTCTCAATTTATTTATTTTATTTTTATTTTTATTTTCATTTTTATTTGGTTAGTTATAGTGCATGACATGATCTTCTCACTCTAGTGAATTGAAATTTGATCCAAAAATTGAAAGAATGCTATGCAAGTCGAGAAGAAAAGTTGTACAAGATTTCGAGGAACCATTACCATTTGACAGGAGAATTGATTCTTCATTAGGAATTCAAATAACTTTAGATTTGCTTTTTGATTCTTCTAGTAATTCCATTTCTGAAATTGATTCTAACATGGTAGAACAAAATAATGATCGCACTCTTAAGTAGTTGGTTGCCCTAATTTTAATCATCAACCTTTGCGCATTGATTTTTTAGCTATTGATGTTGCCGTTGAGCTTAAAGCTGGTTTAATTCATCTTTTGCCTACTTTTCATGGTATGCCAAGGAAGATCCTTATAAGCACCTCAAAGAGTTCCACGTAGTCTATTCTAGCATGAAGTCAGCCGGGATAAAAGAAGAGCAAATTAAGTTGAGAGCATTCCCATTCTCATTGGGGGACACCGTTAAGGATTGGCTTTACTACTTACCATTTGGATAAATCACTACTTGGAATGAGAGGCAGAGACTTTTGTGGAGAAGTATTTCCTTGCCTCTCAAGCTAGGAGTATTCGAAAGGAAATATGTGTAATTTGATAACAACATAGGGAGACATTATATGAGTATCAGGAGCATTTCAAGAAGCTATGTGCTAGTTACCCTTACCATCAAATTAGTGAACAACTTTTGATCCAATACTTCTATGAGGGGCTTCTGCCACAAGAAAGAAGTATAATAGATACAGTAAGCAGAGGTGCATTAGTAGATAAGACACCTATTGAAGCTTCATATTTGATTTCTAACTTGGCTACAAACTCTCAATAATTCAACATTTGAGAGGACCCTAGGCCATTGAAAGTCAATGAAGCTAAGAATGCCACATTAGAGCAAAAAATGGCTAGGTTGACATTTTTAGTGAGACAAATAGCGACAAATGGTGCTCAATAAGTAAAATTATGTAGAATTTGCACAATGGTAGGACATCCCACTAATATGTGTTCGACTTTGTAAGAGACTTCTAAGGAATAAGTGAATGCTTTTGGAAGTTTTCCAAGTCAACCACAAAGGAAGTATGATCTTAGCTACCCCTATGCACTTAATTCAAGATGGAAGAATCCTCCATTCAACAGTTATGAACAACAAGGATCCTACCAATAACCATATCAAAGATAAACTCAACTGCTAAGTTTTGGACCTTCACTAGAAGAAATGATGAAAACGTTGACTCAAAACACCACTCAACTCTAAAATAACACCATACAATTCCAATAACGAACAAGAGTTAGCATTCAAAATATGGAGAATCAATTCAGTCATATAGCTACTGCTATGAGCCGATTTGAAAATCAAAATTCGGGTAAATTGCCTTCTCAAACAATTGTAAAGCTAAAAGAGAATGAAAAAGTTATCGCCTTGAGAAGTGGTGAAGAAATAGAGGCACCACATAAGACTCCTGTTATTAGTGATGATGAAGAATATAAAAGGGAACTTGAAGTGTCTCCAAAAGAAGCTGAAAAGCGAGCTAAGATAAATTTTCAGTCTCCTATGATTAAAAATTTTACTAGTTCTTTGTCTCCTTTTCTTAGCAGGTTTACTAAATGGAAGAAAGAGGAGCAAGATAAGGAGATTTTAGAAATGTTCAAAAATTTAGAGGTGAACATACCTCTTATTGATGCCATAAAGCAAGTTCCATAATATGCCAAATTTCTTAAGGAATTATGCATGTCCAAAAGGAAATTAAGAGGAGACGAGAAAGTGAGTATGGGGGAAAATGTTTCTGCAGTCATTCAAAGAAAACTTCCACCAAAATGTAAGGATCCAGTTACTTTTACAATTTCCTGTAAAATAGATGATACTATATTTGAAAAAGCAATGTTAGATCTAGGAGCTTCAATTAATGTCATGCCATATTCCATTTATACTTCACTAAATTTGGGATCTTTGAAAGAAGCACTTGTTATAATTTAATTGACATATAGATCTAACACTTATCCTGAAGGGGTTGTAAAGGATGTTTTAGTGTAGGTTAACGAATTAGTTTTTCCAGCTGACTTTTATGTATTGAACATGGGGGGAGGACCTTGGACTAATTCTGCACCAATCCTTCTTGGTTGACCATTTTTGAAGACATAAAAGACGAAGATTGACATGGATATAGAAATACTGACTATGGAATTTGATGGTGAAATTGTTCGCTTTAATATTTTTGAGCCAATAAGGTACCTTAGTGATGTTCATTCTATTTTATCAATTGATGTCATTGATTGCTTGTCTCAAGAAGTTTTTGATGTGGAAGGTAAAGATGAGTTAGAAATTATTCTTTGCATGAGTCTAAAGGAAAACATTTTGGAAAATTCTAACTTCTTCATTACAGATGAGATGGAAGAAATTGTGTTAGCATTGTAATCACTGTAAATAATGCCAAAAAGGTTTGTATTTCTAAATATTGAACTACCAATATCTCATACAAAATATCTACCTTCAGTTATGTAGGCACCTATAATTGAACTAAAGCAATTAGTAGAACACTTGAAATATGTATTTTTGGGAGAATGAAAAACACTTCTGGTAATCATAGTAAAGAATCTAACCAAGCTTCAAGAGGAAAGCTCATTAAAGTGCTTAAAGATCACATCACAGTTATAGGTGGACCATAGCTAACATTAAGGGTATTAGCCCTTCGACATGCACGCACTGAATTCTTTTCGAGGAAGGATCTAAACCATCAAGAGAATCATAAAGAAGATTGAATCCTTCGAAGATTGAAGCAGTAAAGATAAAGATCTTGAAGTTGCTTGATGTTGGTATGATCTATCCAATTTCGGATAATAAATGGGTAAGTCCAGTCCGAGTGGTACCAAAGAAGACTGGGATTATAATGGTGAAAAATGAGAATAATGAGTTTGTCCCTACAAGAATTCAAAATGGATAGCGAGTATGCATCGATTATAAGAAGTTAAATACTACTACATGCAAGGATCACTTCCACTCCCATTCATCCATCAAATGCTTGAATGACTTTGGGGACAATCTCACTATTATTTTCTTGAAAGGTATTAAGGTTATAACCAAATTGTGATTGCTCTAGAGGATTAAGAGAAAACAACCTTCATATGCTCATTTGGTTCATTTGCCTATATAAGAATGTCGTTTGGACTTTGCAATGCCCTATCCACCTTTCAAGATGCATGATAAGTATTTTCTCTAAGTATGTTAAGAACATTATTGAGGTCTTTATGGATGATTTTACTATCTATAGGGATTCATTTGATGCATGCCTGGATAATCTAAATTGTTTACTTGAATGATGCTTTGAAACTAATCTTGTTCTAAATTCTAAAAAAGTTTATTTTATGGTTGAATAAGGAATAGTTTTGGGACATGTAATCTCATTTAGAGGGATTGAGATTGATAAAGCTTCAATAGAAATTGTGTGAAACTTACCCTATCTCACAAATGTGCAGGAGGTTTATTCTTTTCTTGGACATGCAAGTTTTTATCACAAGTTTATCAAGACTTCAACAAGATCTTAACAAATCTCTATCATTTTTTACAAAAGGACAATTTTGCTATGGGTGTCGTCCTTGGTTAAAAATGTGGCAAGATGAGTTGTGTCATTTACTATGCTTCCCGAATACTTAATCCAGCACAATGTAACTACTCCACCACAGAAAAGGAGCTTTTAGCTATTGCGTTTGCTTTAGATAAATTTTGACCTTACTTGCTTAGTTCGAAAGTGATTATACATTCTGATCATGCAAAATTAAGGTATCTTTTAATGAAGAAGGAAGCAAAGCCAAGCCTCATTAAATGGATTCTCCTGCTCTAAGAGTTCGATTTAGAGATCAAAGATAAGAAAGGTGTAGAGAATTCAATTGCGGAGTAGTAGAGTCAAGTTATGAAGGAAGAGGACTCAATACCATTGCAAGTGCTATTTTCGGATAAGCAAATACTAACTCTTTAAGATAAGGTACCATAGTATGCTGATATTGTAAACTATCTAGTGAAGTATAAAACACCTAATGATTTGATTAAAGCTAAATAGAACAAAATAAATAGTGATTCAAAATATTATATTTGGGATGATCCTTAATTATGGAAGTGTTGTTCTGACCAAGTGATTAAGAGATGTGTGCCTAAACATGAATATAAATATATTTTGACATTTTGCCATTCGTATGCTTGTGGTGGTTATTTTGGCCCTAGTAGAACTGCTCGGAAAATACTTGAATGCAGTTTTTATTAGCCAAATGTGTTTCGAGATTCCTGTATGTTCTGTAAAGCATGCAAAAAATGCTAGAAACAAGGTAATTTATCCCGTAGAGACCAAATGCCTTTATCTCCAATCCTTGTGTGTGAAATTTTTGATGTATAAGGCATCGATTTTATGGGACCATTTCCTTCCTCTTTTTATTTTGTTTACATTTTATTGGCTATGGATTATATTTCTAAATAGGTGGAAGCTAAAGCCACCAGATTGATAATTCTAAAGTTATTGCAAAAATGTCAAGTCTAACATTTTTGTTAGGTTTGGAACACCACAAGCATTGATTAATGATATGGGTATTCGTTTTTGCAATCGAGTAATGTGAAATCTTTTGAAAAAGTAACTCATAAGGTATCTGCGACCTACTATTCGCAGACAAACGACTAAGCAGAAGTGTCAAATAAAGAAATCAATTCAAACCTTAAGAAGATGGTGAGCTCAAATCGTAAAGATTGGAGTCAATGACTTATTGATGCTTTTTGGGCATATAGGACCACATATAAGACACCGATTAGCATGTCTCCATATCAACTGATTTATATAAAGTCATTTTAACTTTCAGTGGAGATTGAACACAAAGCTTTTTGGGCAATTTGGCAATGCAACATGAAGATGGACGTGGCGAGTGAGCTAAGCAAATTGCAATTGTAAGAATTAAAAGAGCTTAGGCTTGATTTTTATGATAATGCAAAAATTTATGAGGAAAAGACCAAGCTATTTCATGATAAGATGATTGTTATGAAGAATTTCATTGTTGGACAAAAAGTTCTTCTCAACCATTAATAACATAAGCTTTTCCTAGGTAAATTACATTCTTATTAGATTGGACTTTTTTTTGTTACTAATGTGTTTTCGTATGGTGTAACTGAAATTGAAAGCTTACAGATGCATAAGAAATTCAAGGTCACTGGTCATCAACTGAAACCTTTCTATGAAGGATTCCAAGTGGAGTATGTGGAAGTGATAGGGTTAGAAAACCCTCCTTATGAAGATTGAGCAACATGGAGTCGAGCCAATAAAGATAAACAAAGGCGTTGCTTGGGAGGCAACCAAAGGAAGTTGATTTTTGTTTATTTACATTTTTGAATCTATTGTTTTTCACTAAATGCTCCATTTCTTGCAATTGATGTTACATTAAGTATAATGTAAGTTTTAAGTGTGGAGGTGGAGATCTTAGTTTTTGTACTTTTTTAAAGCTTAATTGTTGTTTATGTGTCTTCTTAGGCATTTTCAAAATAAAAAACAGACATTTTCTCTTTTTCAATTGCTTTTAAGAATATATAGTTATAATTAGAGCATAAATTGACTAGAAAAATTCATGACAACTTTAGCATGTACTTTTGCTCTTATGATTGTCAGTATGCATCATCTTTAGAAGAGTGGTAACTAGTGATAGACAAAAGCTAGTGAGATTTTGAGCTTTATTAGACTGACACTTCCATATTAATCTCATTGTTGTTTATTTATGTGTGACATTCATGACATGTACATCCTGACTTTCCTTTGATTTTCTATTCAAGACCCCATTTTATCACAAGCATTAGCATGAAAATGATATAGGCTTTCTTTGTTTTTACAAGCTACATTAGTCAAATAGCCTACCCATTGATATCAATTTTCCATTTTAAGCCCCCTTTGAACTTTATTAGCTTTTCTTTTTATGCTAACCATATTACAAGTTTTAAATTGAACCAAATGTTTTACTTAGGCCTTAAAGTTAGTAGAGCATTTGTTAATTTTGATAACTATGGATGTACAAAAATATAAGTGTGTGGGTGTGCATATTTGTGGGATGGTTATTATTGTTGGGATGCCATTTTACATTTTACCAATGAAATTCCCATGTTGGTGTAGCTTGTTTAAATTTTATTATAAAACAAAAACAAAAAAAGAATGTTTAGATAAAAGTATCTAGGAGAAAATGCAATTATTTTACAAAGATATTCATGACTAGTGTCTCCTCCTAAAGTTGTATTAAATGGATTATTTGAGTATGTTGATTATAAGGTAGACGTTATTTTAGAAGGATTACTCTTTATAGTTTCAATGTATTGTTATCATTGATTTTTATGAGTGATTCCTTCTAATTGGTTATTCTTCATGTGGCTTATAATGTGAGAGCTTGAATTTGAGCTATTAAACATAGTTGTTGCATTCATCATAGTTGATGGTATCCAGTTTTGAATGACTATTAGCTTTTGCACTTAATGTTGCATTGAGTAATACTTTTGCTTCACTAGCTTTGATGACTTTTATTCTATATTACCTGAATACATCTCACCCTAAAATTTCCCACATTATAAACTTAGAAAGGTCCTTTGATTCATGATTATACATGCAAATTTTAGTGGTGGAGAAATGAAATGATATACAAAGTTATGAAATGTCGTAATCATGAATGGTGTTTGAGTGTACCCATAAATTTACCATATCTATACACATTTTTTCAAGTCTACCTCTAGATTACTTAGTCTCAAAAGGTGACGAATGTTGATTGATCATGAGTAGAAGCGTTGAATGTTGAGTTCTTGCTATAGATTTGGAAGTTATTCATCTTTGCTTACAACTATCTATTATTGCGAAATATGGAATATGAGTAAGTGTTTTGATTTATAACTTTGATTTTGATGATTTGCCCAAGGAAGGTCCAAAGCTAAGTGTGGGGAAACTTGATATGTGCTTAATTATTGGTACATTTAATTCTTTACACTTAGTGATTAATTCTTTCAAATGCTTAAGATATTCACTTTAGTTTATGTTTGGTTTTAGGTACAATTTGGAAGCATAATAGCTAAAGTGAGTTGAAAGCACACTTTTTAAGCCATTTTATGATTCACACTCAATTTTCTTCATGGAACAAGAAGGAGAATGATTAGAGTAAGAGAATTCAAGATAATGCCAAGGAAGATAAGAGTATGTGATGAAAACATCAAGATAAAGAATGCAGAAAAGTGGCTCATGACCATACATAAATTGTCATAGCTATGAGATATCTCTTGCGGCCATGACAATTGTGTCATGACGTGAGACTCATCTAAAGCCTATGACTTAACTTGCTGATAAGTGCAAAATATTACATCTTTTATCCACTTAAACTTAGTCTATATAATTTTTTATTACACATTTGGGCATGTTTATTCATATTTTATTAGTTAAAATACAAAATTATTTATTCTAAATTTTACAGTAAAAATGGCCTAAGTTGACCTATTTTTTAAAGGTTAATAGACTGACGTAATTGTGTTAATCATATGGAGATGATTAAAACTCCAGTAGTCCACAATCAAGCACCACAAGTATTAAAACGATAGTCTATGCAGTAGCATAAGGAGGAAACCAGCAGCTATTAGAGTAGTGCTCTAAAGGCAATCACCTTTAGTACTTTTGTACTAACTTTATTTTGATTAATAAAGCGAAAGACATTTTTCATTAATTTGATATTCATTTATATATGAATTAATATTGATCTTAAATTGAATTAATGAAGTCCATGATACAAAACATAGCATGAAGGAAATCATGATGAGATCATGATAATGAGATTCCTATCATGTGTAATTATGTTAGTATCTAAATAATCCCTAGTTATAGGATTAATAATAAGGGTCACATGCATAAAAGATTGGTTGAAAAACATAGTGTGTATGACTATTTTTGAGTAGGCCACGATTGTGACCGAAGGTGAGGATAGTTTTTATGTAGGCCACGATCGTGGCTCAAAGGCCACGATGGTGACCGAAGCCTCGACCATGACCTAAGCCTCGACAGTTGATACATAAGTGAGTTCTTCACTTATGTACAAGAGCTTTTACCATTACTAACGCACTCAAGTGAGAGAGAAAGGGCTCTAGATACTGGAACCCCTCCCAGGGCGTGTCACGGCCCCGACGTCCTACGTGACATCTGGACACGTGTCCCACGAGGGAGGAATTCTCCACCAGGTCAAACTTAAACAAAACAAATTCATTTAACCCACCTCCAAACAAAATCAGAGATAGCTCATAAGAAAATTCAATAAAGGTTGACCCCGGAAGATTTCGTGGTGGGATCGTAGAGTAAGCATAGACAATAAAATAAATAACTCAAGAATAAAAATTTCAGAAAAACATTTAATACACAATTTAATAGATAACAATGAATTAATAAAAATAGCTAACAATGAATTTC
>JAOQML010000004.1:21177000-21197516 GCA_027568935.1 Erythroxylum urbanii
ACCTAACCCCTATTAATTTCATTTCAAATACTTTACACATACTCTCTGTGAGATCGACTTAGACTCACCACTGCTATAGTAGTAGTCTAGTTTATTTTGACTAGTGTTATGATGCAATGTCAATTTTGGCGCCATTACCGTGAAGTGCAGTGCTTTAGTTTTCACTTGTGATTTTAATTAGTGTTTTGTATATAATTGTTCTTAATTTTTTTGTTTTCAGTTATTTATTAATTGTTTCATTTTATGTTTCGTGTTTGTGATTTAAAAAAATTAAAAATTAAATTAAAAATTGTAGATGGGCATAACTTTTTCTTTAACTCTTACGCTCAATCCTATAACTAAAGTTGGACTAATAAGCCTAACTTTAGTAATGGATGGGATAACCCATAAAATTACTTCTATAACAGTTTGCAGGACACACAATAATTCTTGTATGTACAAGAAGCTTCTTATTACAACTCAAGTATAATTCTGGATAACTTTATCAGGACCTCTACTACTAACGATCTTGAGCAGTTACAACAGAGTATGCTGTAACTTAATCAGAGTATGTAGCAAGTTCAACAAAGTATGCATGAGCTTAATAATAGTGTGTTGCAATTTGATCAGAGTATGCAACAACAATTGCAACAAGGTTTACAAAAAATCTAACAAGAAAACAAAGCAAGCGTACAAAACATATAATGCCAAATGGGATAAATGATGGAAACTCTCGATCGCCTAGAATCACGAATCGAAGAGGAGAAATCATATCAACCCGAGGTGTACCCACTGGACGTTAGTGTGAAAACCTTACAGAGTGATGATGAGTTTGAGAATTTTAAGGCTAATACTCAAGGAATTGTTTGTGAAGAAGAAGTTGAGGAGGAACTCAAAGCAGAATATGATGTATCTTTTAGCTTAGCGGTAAGTACTGAGTCCATAATTGTTTTTGAGACTAACTCTTCAGATATAGTAGATTAGAGGAATTAAACGAGGAAGAAAAAGGTAAAAAGTCATTCAAAATATTTCAAGTGAGGAGAAGGATTCGAGCTAGTGACTCTTCTTGGGAGGCAACCCAAGGGAAGTAAATTTATTTTATTTACATTTTCACATTACTTTTTTTTACACATGTGCGTTTTTAATTTGTTTTCTTTTCTTATTTTAAGTTTTCAATCAAAATGAGAGAAATAATAAAACAAACAAACAAACAATTTCTCATTTTCTATTGCTTCTAGGATGATATAATCATGATTAGAGTGTGAATTGGTTAAAGAATTTCATAGCGACTTTACCATGTACATTTGCTCTTGTGATTAGTTGATGTGCATTATCTTTAGAAGAGTAGTGACTAATGGTAGACATAGTCGGCGAGATTTTGAGCCTTTTTAGACTGACATACTCATATCAGTCCCATTGTCTTTGTTTATGTTTGACCTTCATGACATATACATCCTAAATTTGCTTTGATTTTCTGTTCGAGACCATATTTTTATCACATGCATTAACATGGATATGATTAGGCATTCTTTACTGTCCAAACTACATTAGCCAAATAGCCTACCCTATTGACACAATTTCTCCCTTATTAACCACCTTTGAGCCTTATTAGCCTTTCTTTGTGTGCTAACCACATTACAAGCCTTTAAACTTATCCAAATATCCTACCCAAGCCATAAAGCTAGTTGATTATTTGTGATTTTTGAGTTTGTGGATGTACAAAAGTATAAGTGTAGGATGTACATATGTGTGGGTTGGTTGTAATGTTGGGATGCTATTTTATGTCATATCGTTAGAACTCCCATATTAATGTAGTTTCTTTTAATGCTTTTTAAAAAAAGAGAAAAAAACAAAAGAAAAAGAGAAAGGAAAAGAAAAAGCAAAAAAAGAAAAATAAAAATAAAAGAAAAAATGTATACGTTTAAATAAAAGTGTCTGGGACGAAGTGCATATGGATTGCAAAGTTATTTGTGATTAATGCATCCTCCTAAAGTTGTAATGAATGGGTTATTTGAGTCTGTTAGATATGAGGTTGATGCTGGCTTAGAAGGTTCACTCTTTGTGGTTTCAATGTATTGTCATCAATTGTATGAGTGATCCCTTCAGGTTGGTATGTGCTTCATGTGGTTTATGTGTGAGAGCTAAATTGAGTTGTGAAATATAATTATTGCATTCGCCATAGCTGATGGTACCCAATTTTGTATGAATGTTAATTTGCGCACTTGATAATATATTGAGTGTTATTTTTGTTTCACTAGCTTTGATGACTTTCATGCTAGCTTTTATGTAACACCCACATACCTCCTAGAAGGATATGCAAATGCCACCCAAAACAGAACTAAAACATGCCAAAATATTCCAACACTTGAAAGAAAATAAGGCAACATACTTCATATTACATAAGTTATGTTATATACATAACATAATATACACATTGTTCTTATCATATACATGCCTTAAATCCAAATCCATCGTGTATTATAGTTATTACAAACCATTTACACAAAATACAAAATGTATCATTTTATACAACTAAAAAAAAATCTTCCAAACAAATCAAGTCCTTAATTGGCCACTGAGGTTGTCCCAACCTTAAGTCTTCTTATCAAAACCTTCAAGAAGGTAAAACCACCGTGTTAAGCATATAGCTTAATGGAGAATAACTAAACAAAATATAAATGGCGACTATTTCTAATAGTCGTTTGACATTCTCATACTCATAATCAAATCATATCACTTAATTATTCATATTCAAGAGCAACCCAAACATTACGTGTCTTAGAGCAATTTATAATTCATTAAGACAAAACAAAACATACAAATATCATAATAGAATGTCATTGCTTCAGAACAAAATGCACAAGTTTCAAAACAGAACATAGTTGTACCAGAACAAGTTAGAACTTATATCAAATCAGAATTCATCTTGTATCAGATCAGAATTTATCTTATTTCAGATCAAAATTTATTTATCACATAATCAAACATGTATCATAATACAAACCAGGTTAGCTTGCTAATCCTTTTTACAGAAGTGGGTAACGGGACTAGAATAGGAGATACCTATGATTAGGATAACAGAACAGGGGAAACTTATGTCTCAAGCACCGAAGTGTCTATATCAAGAAACACCGGAGTGTCGATATCAGGAGACATCAGAGTGTCAATATTAGGAGACACCGAAGTGTCATAGGAGTAGCTGCAAACCCTTTTAAGCATGCCCATTTACCCACGAATAGTACTTGACAGTTTGAAAAAAAAACCATTTCAGATTTTAGAATCGCAAGTAACTAATGTAGTTTATAACATACATCTTTATTACATTTTTCTCAAATTGAACAAATTCACTCCCTTTCAATTAAACTCAATATGCCTTATAAACATAAGCATTTGCATCAATATATCAATGAAACATTAAGTCATTACATATTACATAACATCATAGAAATTCTCAATTCACAAACATCTATATCTAATTCTCTTCATATCAAACCCTTAAAATACATTTGTATTCTTAAGAACATATTCATCTTGAACATACCATACATGTTAACGTTAGAAATATTATTAAAGAATCACACATTCTTTAAGTTATTACCTCAATTAATACCCATAACTATATTAACTTCTATTCAATTAATCTAACATCATCTAGGTTCATTTTTAACCTCAATCAAATTCAATTAAACCATTATTAAATACCTTAACCTTTTATAGTCTGAAAATTGTCCAAAACCAACATTTCTCCTTCCTAAGTACCATCCACGATCTTGGGGAGGTATCATGGAGTACCTCCCTATAATTGTGACAGAAGCTACTGCATCTGTCCACGATCTTGTGGGATAGGTGCCACGATCATGGCCTAACCCATTTTCTTGCAAATTCCCATATTCAACACCTTTGTTCCAAATTCCAAACAACTTTATTTTAATGCATATATCATATCTCTATTACACCTTATCCATGCTTCAATCCCTTATCAAATTCATTTCCAAATCCAACTCAAAACCATTCACTTGACAGCTTATAAGCATAGTCCTTCATGTATCAAACAAAAATAGAAATTATCATACCAGCACCATTTTTCTAGCACTTAATTACTAACATCTTAATATATATTTCATGCCAATTCAATTATCATACCACTTATGTGAATACATACTATCAAGTTTAGAATTCCCTTACGTATTTAACTTCAAATTTCAACTCCAAAGAACATGCTAATCCAGCCCTTCCAAGTAATCAGCACATATCTAAGATCAAGGTGCAAATTTTAGCACTAACATGACAATAGCACCGAAAATAGCAGAACCTACTTCTTAATGCAATAACTTACAAAGATTGCAATTGAAGATGATCCAAAATCAAGCAAATTATAGACGTTGAGAGGGAGTGAGAGGTTTTGGTTGAGATGAGCAAATGAAGGCTGCCGAAACACCAAATAGGTTGGAGTGATTCAACTCTTACTTTATTATGTGTCCTAAATTTGAAAGGACACATATCCTTTCATAGGATGACCTACATAGCAAACGTAGGAGTGAGCCATTTGTCTTCTTATCATGTCACCAAATGCCACAACTTATCACTCAACCAATGTTGCTAGATGCCATTCAAAGTATAGGCTTAGTCATACTAATGTTCATGTACCAACTTATTTCACCACTAGACATTTTCCTAGTCCAAATGTCCATTTTGATACTTTCATTCTCTAATGGTATTAATTAATTACAATTCACTACGTGTGATCCATTAACACAAAATTCAAGACATGCAATTTACAATCATATCATAATTTTAACACCTATCACATATATACTTTCATGAACATGTAACATTTCAACTAGGGTGTAATTTGGGGCCTTACACCTTACCTTTACCCACATTACAACCTTGAAAAGTCCTTTGATCCATGATTTTCCATGTGAATCTTAGTGGTTGAGAAATGAAATGATTTGTAAAGTTATAGAGTGTCATGATCATGAATGGTATTTGAGTGTACCCGTATATATATTTTAGTTAAACACATTTTCTAAGTCTACCATTAGATTTCTCAGGTTCTAAAGGTATTGAATGTTGATTGATCATAAGTAAAAGCTTGGAATATTAAGTTCTTGCTTTAATTTTTGAAAATCAATTATCTTTGCTTATGATTATGTTTTCTTGGAAAAATATGGGAATTGAGTGAATGTTTTGTGTCTATAAGCTTAATTTTGATATTTTGCCTAAGAATGACCAAAAGTTAAGCGTGGGAGAAATTGATATGTGCTTAATTGATTGTATAATTGTTCCATAATACTTAGTGATTAATGACATAAAATTGCTTAAGATACTCCCTTTGACTTGTATATGGTTTTAGACACAATTCGGAAGAAAAGAAGTTAAAATGAGTCAAAAGCATTATAATTGGGCCGTTCTCTAAAGGTTCACACTCACTTTTCTTTATGGAGCAAGAAGAAGAAGATTAGATTAAGAATAATACAAGAAGAAGACAAGAAAATGAAGAAAATGGTGAAGAAGCTCACAACCATGCATAATTTGACATGGGCGTGAAACATTTGTCATGCCTATGACTCATTTTGCATGGGTGTGAACTCATGGCCGTGATGCCTCAACTAGGGTGGCTCACGGCCGTGATTGCACCATGCACCACTGTGGCACATTGATACCTCACCCGAACCCTACTTTGTGTTATAAATCCTTCTTTTTTGTAACAAAAAAAAGATATGAAAGAATAGGTGTCTTTCGATTGAGAGAAAAAAGGAAAAGATATTTTTGGCTAGGTTGAATTGTAAGAGACCTTCGGGAGCTTCAGGAGAGCACGAAAAGGGAGGTAAGCCCTCCACCATGAGAAGACCTATAGAGGGGTAACTTCTCGACATCAGTTTGAAGGTGATATCGACGTCGACAACCTAGTTAAGCATTCCTTCCTTATATTTGTTGTTTCTTTCTCTCTTTAGAAATTGATTATGTTATTCAATATGTATGGATTTAGGTATTGTGAAAGGATAATATTAATGCATTCATTAGATCATTTACTTGCAAACTCATTGCTAGAATTTGATATAATCTGAAATTTTATATTTGAAATTCAAGTGTAGCGACAAATGATTTGTAATCATTAGGGATAACATAACCTAGGTTAAATAATATATCGTATGAGGTTTTTGCCTTGATTAATCGATTTTCCTAATTTGTAATGATACCCCTCAATTAAATTTAGAGATCGTATCCTAAGTTAATTGATGGTTATATTTAATTTACAATTGTATCTTGATTAAACACTACTTAAGGGAAAATTCGAGTTAATTATTAACCAACAATTAATAGTTTCTAGGAAAGGTTTGAGAACAACAAATCATTGAATTTAGTTAGGATGTAGGCCCAGATAGAATCAAAGAACCGGATTCTTATCAAATTCACCACTTTCATCACTTGGTGTGTTTTCTTTAATTTATTTTTCTTAGTTTAGTTTCATTTTATTTTCTTATTTCAAACCAACCAAGCCCCCTAAACCTAAAAACTAATTAATTTCATTTCAAATACTTTATATACACTCTTTGTGAGATCGACTTATATTCACCATGCTATAGTAGCAGTCTAGTTTATTTTGACTAACATTATGATGTGCTATCATTTAGGTTTGATGTAAACTAGAAAACAACGTAAAGAGTGAATATATAAAGGCAACTCAAATGAAACAGTATAAAAGTGAGAAAATTTATGAATGGGTTGAAATACAGTTCTTTGGTTTAATCTCAGCCTACGCACAATTTCACATATGTCATTATATTATCATCTTCATACCTTTCTTTAGATTATTGATCGTGAATTAACAACAATCTTTGTTAATCCCGATGTTTCCTTAGATCATAGTTAATCAAGGAGAGCTTGTTAATTAACCTTAACTATCAAATAACCTAAAATATGCTTTTTAATTTTAATCAAACAGTTACCTTATGAGTGAGAAAAATAGATCAATCTAAGCAATAATCACACAAGCTCCGATTATTTAACCTAGATTACATTATCCCTAATGATATAATATCATTAGTTGCCACTAATAAATTCAAACATGACTATTGTGTATCGTATTCAAAGTTCTAGCAATAGGATTTCATGAAAAAAAATCCAATAGAGCATTAAGATCATTCTTACACTATACCCAATCAATAAACACAAGATAACATACATAATCTAAAAAGAGGGAAAGAACATGATACAGAAAGACGATATGCTTAAATGCACTCCTTAGCATGGACTTCACCTCCAAACTGGTATTGAGAAGCTTAACCCTCTATCATCTCCATCAATCTCAAAGAAAGAGTTATAAATCGCCTCTGGAGATTTCAAAAATTAAAGAAGAAATGAAGAAAACCACATCTGTCTAAGTCTGCCCTCTGTCATCACAATATAATCTTTTTATAATAAAAAACTATGATACCAGTGGACAAGTGGCAAATTCATGGGTTTGACTTACTGAGTCATGCTTGTAAGTATGAGTTATGGGCATGGTAAGGAGTGTCTTACCTATGATAAATTTGTCATTGGCATGACATAGGTGTCACGATCATGACTAATTTGTCATGGTCATGAGACATATCTCATGGTCATGACCTTGCATGTCTTCATTCCTTTGGGTATTTTCTTGTCTCCTCTTCATTCTAACCCTTCTCCTTTGCCAATTGATTGTGAATCTTAAGAAGATGGCTCAAAGAGTATGCTTTCGAATCATTTTAGCTATTATGCTTCCAAATTGTACCTAAGATCAAATATGAGCTAAAGTGAATGTCATAAGCATTTTAAAGCATTAATCACTAAGTATCAAGGATTGAATGTATCAAAAATTAAGAACATATAAAGTTCCCTCACACTTAACTTTCGACTGTCCTTGGGCAAATCATCAAAACCAGAGTCACAAACCAAAACACTTACTCATTTTTCGTATTTTTTTCAAGAAGAGAGAGTCATAAGCAAAGAGAAATAACTTCCAAAACCATAGTAATGACTCAACATTCAATGATTCTACTCATGATCAATCAACATTCATCACCTTTAGAAACTAAGCAATCTAGAGATAGAATTAGACAAAATGAGTTTAAATATGGTAAATTCATGGATAAACTAAAATACCATTCATGATGAAGACATTCCACAACTTTGCTTATCATTTCATATCTCCACCATTAAAGTTCACATTCAGAACTATGAATCAAAGGACTTATCTAAAGTTGTAATATGGGCAAAGGTAAGGTGAGATGTATTTGGATAATATAATATAAAATCCATCAAATCTAGCGAAGCAAAATTGATTCTCAATGTAACATCAAGTGCAAAAGCTAACATTCATTCAAAATTGTGCACCATCAGCTATGATGAATGCAACAACTATGTTTCATAGCTTAAATTCAAGCTCTCACACTATAAGCCATATGAAGCATAACTAATTAGAAGGAATCAATTATAAAAGTTGTTGATAATACAATGCAAATATAAGGTGTAATCCTTCCAAAATAACACCTACCTCATAAGCAATATACTCAATACAACTTTAGGAGGAGACATTAATCATGAATAATTTTGCAAAATAATTGCATTTTCTCCTAGATACTTATATTTAAACTTTTTTTTCTGTTTCTTCTTTTTTTTTAAAATAAAAAGAAGCTAAACCAATAATGGAATTAAATGACATTATGACAAATAGAATCAACCCACATATATGCGCACCCTAAACTTAGACTTTTGTATTTCCACAATCATCAACAATCAACAAATACTCCACTAGCTTTGTGACTCAGGTAGGAAAATTGGTTAAGTTTAAAAGTATGTAATATGGTTAGTATAGAAAGACAGACCAATAAAGCTCAAAGGGGCTTAATAAAGGAAAATTCATATCAATAGGTGTGCTATTTGACTAATGTAGCTTGTAAAAACAAAGAATTCTTAATTATTTTCATGTTAATGCATGTGAAAAATGTGGTTTTGAATAGAAAATCAAAACAAAGTCAGGATATACATATCATGAAGGTCGTACATAAATATAGACAATAAGACTGATACAGATGTGTTAGTCTAATAAGGCTTAAAATCTCACTGGCTTTTGGTTACCACTAATTACCACTCTTCTAAAGATAATGCATATTGATCAATCATAAGAGAAAACGTACATGTTAAAGTTGCTTTTGTGCCCAAATAAGTGTTGTGTCTAGTTTCTATTGCCCTTAATTACCTTCATATCTTGATTTTGGTTATAAAATCCTTGTGTTTTGATCATACTGTGAGATGAATTGAGTGAAAATGGTGTGAATATTGCATGAATGTTAATTAGATTATTTGGTGAATGTTGCATGGAAATTAAGAATTTTGCATGAAAATGGGTGTGGCACGTTAATTGCATGTCACACACATTAATTCAAGTTAATTCCATAAAGACACATGTTAATTCTACACACACACACACACATGGTTTAATTGCACACACACACACGTTCATTCTATATGCACACACGTTAATTGTATACATACACACACACGGATTATTCCATATACACAAACATGTTCATTCCATGTACACACACATGTTCATTTTTCCAGCTGCAACGTTCTCATCTCACCATGCATGCTTCATATTAATTCTATTCTCACAGCCATGCATACACGATCATACTCTAAGCAACATGCATTATTATATATGTTTAATCATTCACGTTAATTTCTTGAAACACCAGCTGTCATTCTCTTATTTTCCAGTTGCTTACTCCACGGTTCTCTTCATCACCATGATGTTTAACGTTCTTCTCATCCAGCCATGTTTCACTAGCCATGTCCACAATTTTTCATCAATCCACACCTAGCAATTATCTTAGACATGTCATGTTATGACATTTAATTCACAACAGTGCATGCTATTTAACAATGCACAAGTGTGACAGATAAGTCACACCTGTGATTTACATGCACGGGCGTGACATATAAGTCACACCTATGACTTACTGTAAAATTTTTTAATTTTTATTTGTAGGTTTAAGAGGTGGTAGATTAAGACATTCAAACACAAAACCCTAAACCTAAATGCAAATGTGGAAGCTTGGAAGAGGCCGAAAGCGAGAGCTAAAGCTGAATCCTATTCAACCTGGGTGAGCATTCACCCGAGTGAGAAGCTGAAGCAGAAGGCAAGAGCCAAAGCTGGAAACTTGAGAGGAACTGGAGTCTCCATAATTCTTCATTTGATGATTTGTTTGCCTATTTTTCTCCTCATTTGTTTCTTTGTTTCTTTCATTTTATTATCTATTATTAACTAACTTATACTCTTATTAGTTTAGCTGACTGTTATCTTTTTGATAGTCCATTCGATATTCACTGTTATATTATTGCATTAATACTTTTATTGACAGTAATATGCAATTAAAATGTTTAATGATGATGAATGTTGTGATATCCGTCATGGGCTGATCTTTTTTTTTTAAGAATTAATGTAACTATTTGGTTGAATATGCATGATTAGGTTACGAATCTATTGTCTTATTTATTATTGTGGTTTCTAAACTGAATGGATTTAATAGAATGGCCAAACTTTGCATCATTTTAGTGTTAGATGAAGATTCTAAAGATGAAGTTTACTACGAATCGAGAAACTATGGACACTTAGGTTAATAACTAGAAATATATTAACTTAAGTGATAATCGATAGTCAAGTTTTCATAATCAATTCAGATAATAACTTGTTAAATAAGAAAGTTAGACTCGTTTATTATTTGAATCGATTTAGAACCTAACTATTAATTTTAGTAAGACAAAAATCCAATCACTTTCCCTTAATTATGCATAGGAGATTAAATTAGTGAAGTTAATTTTCAGGAGTTTTTCCACTTCGATTAACTATTTGTCTTTGCTCCCGATCGATTCCATCTACATTTCAATTTGATTTCATAATTTTCCTTAAAAGTTTTCACTCAACAATCGGGATAGAATATCTAGGAATGCATTATTTTTATTTTTATTTTTAATTCAAACTTAATTTAAGTTGACCAATTTCACCTTCGTGAGAGACAACCCTGGCTTATAAACTACAACTATCTCGTATACTTGCAAGTAGGATAGCCTAGGTCATTTTAGAACTTTTTAGGCATAACAAGTTTTTGACACCATTTTCGGGGAGGTGTTTAGTGTTTTAAACTGGAATTAATTTCGATTATTTTTATTTGCCAAAGTGATTTTGATTGTTTCCTCGATTATTTTGTTTGTTCATACATACATTATTGTCATGTCATTTCATTGAGTTGTTTTAGAAAATTTCTTCTTAATTCACTATTGTTTTTATTTGGATTATGCAAGGGAGGAGGTCTCACGAAGGTGAACTTACTCCCTTTGTTGACAACGAACATTGGATAAGAGGATCTTAAAGGGATGTTGAAGACATTTTCGAATGACCTAAACTAGAAGATCAAGAGATGGGTGAAAAGGCAGCCAGTGATGAAGGAGTAGTCTAGATCAGTAATCGGTACTGCCACTTCGTGCGCATGATTGGGTGAGGTAGCTAGGAACTATGAATTGAAGAGTGTCCACTATAACGTGCTGCCATCATTCTATGGGGTTCCTAATGAAGACCCTTTAAACTTCATTCGGTAATTCTATACCACACTCTAGACATTCCCGTTGGATGGCCTAGAAGAAGATCAATTCAGGATGAGGTGCTTCCCATACACATTGAAAGATCAGGCCAAGGCATAGTTGATAGCCCTTCCACCCAGTTCATTGACTATATGGGAAGAGGTGTATAACAAGTTCATAGGAAAGTTCTATTCCCACCACAAGATTATTTCTAGTTCTTAACCTAAAAGTCCATAGTTTCTAGTTCTGTATTAAACTTCTCCCCTAGATCCTTCATTTAATAATAAAATATGCAAAGTTTGGCCATTCTCTTACATCCGTTTAGCTTAAAAACCATAGAAATAAATAAGACAATAAATCCATAACTCAATCATGCATAGTTAACTAAAATAGTTACATTCATTCTCAAGAAAAAGAGACCAACCTATCATAACATAAACACATTTCATCATCTCCATACACTTCAGTCCCATGTTATTGTCAATAGAATAATTAAAGTAATAAAACAGTGAATACTAAACGAATTATGAAAAGATAATAAAGCAACAGTCGGTTAAGCAAAAAAAGTAATAATTTCAGCAAATAAACAAGAAATAGAGCAACAGATGAACAGAATATGCAAACAAGGATCAAGTGAGTGTGAAGGCGATGGTCTCCTGCCCCTCTCAAGCTTCTCATATTAGCTCTCGCCTTCTGCTTCAGCTTCTTTTCACCCAAATGCTCACACTACATTCCCCTCTCTACTATGTTTCTCTCTTCTTCACTGACTCGCTCTGTTCTCTTCTCTTCTTCCCTTCTTTCTCTCTCCCAAAGTGTCTCTGGTGTGTTGAGTGAAGAATGGAATGAAAGATAGAATTGTGAATAATATCAACCACCACCCTCCCTTTCCTTTTTGTAGTATGCTCCTAGGTTTAGGGTTTTGTGCCCTCAACCCCTACATCTACCACATAATAGTTAAAATGATTATGGAAAAAATGGGTGAAATGGGGTCAGTTGTGGTTTATAAATCACAATCGTGCCATGTAAGTCATGGTCGTGTATATATGTCACGACTTTGTATGTAAGTCATGGATGTGAATTACATATGTATGGCTATGCATGTTGTTCGCAAGGTTACACACGCTAAGTTTAATATTTATTAACCTTGGTAAATTTTACAAGCGCATGGGTTGTTCACATAGTACCTAAGGTATCGATCTCACGAGGAAGCCTAATATAGTCCTAAAATCTAAGGTCATACTAAACTACAATAATTCAAAAGAAATAAAATAGTGCAGAAAATAAATCAATCAAACAATTAATTCAAGAATTGAATTGAAAAAATCTAAATACGATAAAAATCACACAAACCAATCCCAAAACTAACCGAGAAACTATCAAGTGAGAGAAAGGGGTTTTTTATCTGAAATTAACAAAAACCTAATTAATCATGCAATTATTGAATTAATGGGTCTAGATGGTCCTAGGGTGAATTACTCTCTCTCGAGTTATAATTCTTAACCCTAATTGATAATCTCTAATTTAAATTATGGAATTGTGATCTCTCGATTCAAAATTTACCCAAAACCTAAATTAGTTCTAAAATTGTCTAATAACCTACTGGGAAACTATGCTCGATCTCTTATTACACGATTCTACCAGTTTGATTCAATTCTTTACTATCAAATTACCTAACACTCGTTAGCCTAATTTGATTATTTTCACTCAGATCACCATCTCAATTTATTGCCAAGTTCTTAAGAACAGATATTGAATTACAATTAAATCAATAAAAACATAATAAACCAAATTTTATTAATCTTAAGAATCAAAACTTGAAGGTGGGTTTAGACATAAATAGACACTCGACAATAGTTAATTTCAATAATCATCTTTCATACATCGATAAAATTTAAATAAAAAGTAGAAATATTGTCAGAACGGATTTGGGCAGGCAACGACCGTGGAAAACCACCTGTTTTGGGAAGTACGTCGCGTCAAGCTTCGTCTCTGTGTCTCTCTTCCTTCGTCTCCTTGCTCAATCTCTCGATAACTCTCTAAGTTTTTTTCGAAATGTTGCTAATGTGAAAGCTCTCTTCTTAGACTCTTAAAGGCTGCTGCATCTATCTCATAATGTTATATTTATACTTTGGGCACTCTAAGTCAAAGTCGGGGTCAAAATGGTTCAAAAAATCTTGCTAAGTTCGAGTTTCTGCTTGAGCCTGCTTGTCACAACTGTGGTTAGCACCTAAACCTTTCTATCACAATTGTGGCCTGCTATGCACAATCGTGGCTTGCTATGCACGATCGTGTCTTGAATGGAAACTCTCTGTCACGACCGTGCTACTTTGGCTTGTCCTTGTCCTTGTCTGGCTTGTCTGCCTGGTTGCTTTGGCTTGTCCTTGTCTATCACGATCGTGGCCTATTGTGCCACGATCATGGGCTATGTCTTTGGCCTGAAAATTGCTTACAACTTCTCCGTTCTTTGCCGTTTACCTTGAAACACTAGCACACACATCAAAGTGCCTCAAAAATATAACAATTAAGCTCAAAGACCTACACTAACCCATAAAAACACTTAAACAAACAAATTAACACAATTAAAACCTAAATACACACTCAACACTTAAATTCACAATAAATACATAACAAATTAAACCCTAAAACACAATACAAATGGCCACTATCAACATCCCCACACTTAAATGTTAACTTGTCCTCAAGCAAACAAAATAGCAAATATAACAAACACAACAAGCATGAAGCAAACCATGCCAAAAATGAGACAATGGCTTCAATTTCATGAAATAAATTTAATCTTGATCCCAATTTGACAAGTTATATCTAATCATTAACCTGCAAAATCTATATCTAAGGGCTTTGAACTAAATATACAAGTTAATCGGGATCTAAGTGCGTCCATATGAAGATAGAAGGATAAAACCTCACTAGGAGATGGCTATAATTCTTTCTTTATGCTAGTAAAGAAAAGAATTGTTTAGAAAGTTAGAAAGAAAAAGTGTGTGTGTAAGAAAAAGAACCTATCATTTTCATTTTTTGTCTTACACAAGATGCACAAAAATCATCTCAATTTTTGTACTATTTGGCCTTCCATAACCTCCATCACTAATGGAAAGTTATGGGAGGTTAATGATCATGAATAGCATGTATTAATGGAAGTTATGAGAAGTTAATGAGCATGAATAGCATTCATTAATGGAAGCCAGCAACACTTGTTTCTAATCCATTTCATGCAACATTTTTTACCACGATCGTATTGCGATACAATCCCGAAACACTCTCTCATATCTTGAATCACCAATCATGACCATTTTACTCATCCTTTGGATCTCCTATGTGTGTGACCCATTAGGTTCCCAGTTATGTTGGCCACTTGAATTAACACTTAATTCAAGTAAATCAAGAGTGATATCTAGCAACACGTCATGACCCCTAATTGACCAGAAAGTCAGTAATTTAACTATGAACCCTTCCATACTCAATGTTTCCATGCAATTTGTCCTTTCACCATCTACACCCCACCTGGTTCAGAGTATGGTCAAAGTGTCAACTCCCACTAGACCGACTACGTCACATCTAGTCCAAGTGATATTAGATCTTGTCCTGAGGATCTCATTACTCTATGTATCATTGAAGACTCTCTTTATGACACATATCTGCTTTGGCTAGAGACTCCTGAGTAATGGCCCCGACAAGAAGTCATGGGTATCATCTCCTTCTATTGGGAGTGGTGAATCCTTTATTAGCTACTCAATTACCCTCGAATACCTGTACCCAATCACCACCTTATGAGTAACCCTGAAAGGCACTGATGAATGGAGTCAAAACACAGGATCAGTATCTGAGATATCCTTGAGCACCTCAAGTCAAAGGATACTTGCACCATTGCTATGATGAGACTATCATTGACAATGGAATAGAATATCCATATACTGTCTCATAGTAGGTCAATCTAAAGTACTTACTACCCTTAATAAGCATCCACATGTTAACTCTAAACAACTCATGTCTACAGCTTATGAGATCTACTGCTTGATTTAATGAAGGAGTATAGCATACGCTAATCTATTCGGATTAATGATATCCCATCTCATTAATCTTATGACTCGGAAAAGTTTAGATACTAACATAATTACGTATGATAGGAATCTCATTATCATAATCTCATCATGATTTCCTCCATGCTATATTTTGTATGAAGGACTTCATTAAATCAACTTAAGATCAACACCAAATCCATAAATGTATGAACATCGAAATAATGAAAAATGCATTTATTAATCATAAAATGATTTGTATAATAAGTGCTAAAGGTGATTGCCTTAGAGCACTTCTCTAACAGTGAGATATATTTGGGTCAAGTAGCTTGAAAGCCATTAAGCTAGTGAAACAAGACAATACTTAGTATAGCATCAAGTACAAAAGTTAACACTCATCCAAACTGGGTACCGTCAGCTATGACGAATGCAACATTTATATTTCACAACTCAATTTAGCTCTCACTCACAAACAACATGAGGCATATACCAATCCGAAGGAATCACTCATATAATTGATGATAATACATTGAAACCATAAAAATGTTAACCTTCTAAGCTAACATCTACCTTATATTAAACATACTCCAATTATGTTGAATACATTTATGCAAACTTTTATGTTGATTGCCTTTAGGAGGATGCATTAATCATGAATAACTTTGCAAACCACAGATGCATTTCCTCCTTGATACATTTATACAAACTTTTTTTCATTCTTTTTCTTTTTCTTTTGCTTTTCCCTTTTCTTTCTTTGTTTCCCTTTCTTTTCTTTTCTCTAATAAAAATTAAAATAAACTACATCAACATTCAATGATAAGGCATAAAATAACATCCTAACATTATAACCAACCCGCACATATGGATACCCCCATGCTTATACTTTGTATATCTACAAACTCAATAATAAAAAAATGTTCCACTAGCTTAAAGGCTTGTGAAGGACATTTGGTTAGGTTAAAGCATATAATGTGGCTAATACATAAAGAAAAGGCAAATAAAGCTTAAGGGGGCTTATCAAAAAGGAAAATCATATATTGGGTAAGCTATTTGGCTAATGTAGTTCAAAAAGCAAAGAAGGTTTTATCATATCCATGTTAATGCATGTGATAAACATGTGGTCTTGAATAGAAATTCAAGACAAAATCAGGATGTACATGTCATAAAAGTCACACATTATAAAAAGACAATAAGGCTAGTATCAATGTGTCAGTCAAATAAGGCTCAAAATCTCACCAGTTTTGTCTACCACTAGTAAAGATAATGCATATCGACCAATTACAAAAGTAAATACATGCTAAAGTTGCTACAACATTCTTGAGTCAATTTATTCTCTAATCATGACCTTATAGTCCTAGGAGCAATAGAAAATGAGAAAATGTTTGTTTCATTGGTTTTATTCTTTCTCTCATTTTGAATGAAAACTTAAAACAAGCAAGAAACAAACTAACAACACATATGTATAAAAAAGTGTAATGCTAAAATATAAAGAAAAGAAATTTACTTCCCTTAGGTTGCCTCCTAAAAAGCGCCTTTGTTTAATGTCACTGGCTTGACTCATTTTTCTCCTCATGTGGCAAAATTATGATCTTCTGGTGGCACATGTGGTTCCTCCACGCGAGGTTCTTACGAATAGGGCCTTAGCTGATCATCATTCCCATTCAGCGTCCTCTTTATCGTTAAACTTTCAACCTCTACTGAGTTCATGCTTTCTTGAAAGATCTTGAATGTCTCTTCACCTTTTTCTTCTCTGTTTGATTCCTCTAACATGCTAGTTAAAGCTAAAGAGTTAGTGTCAAAAATAATCACAAAGTCAGTACTCTCCTTCGCGCTAAATGATGTATCATATTATGCTTCAAACTCCTCCTCAACTTCTTCGACACAAACAATTCCTTGAACATTGCTCTCAAAATTCTCAAGGTCCTCATCACTTCGTATATTTTTCTCACTAACATCTATTGGGTACACCTCAGGTTGATATGGTTGCTCCTCTTCGCTTTGAGATTCCATATGAGTGGTATCTCCCCATCGAGGGAATGTATTTTGTTGGAATTGTAGAGTAACATGTCGGATTTGTTATACACCTTGCTGAAACAACTGCATATCCTGTTAAATTTAAAGATTATTAGCAGCTATAATATTAAGCAATTCTTCTAAAGATATACCTGAGTCAGGTTGGCTCTCTGAATCTTAGAAACTAAATCAAGATTGCCTTTCATGTTGCTGGAATTGTTGGATATCAAGTTGGGTCTGCAGTATAATCTTTTGAAGCTACTGCATACCTTGTTGAAATTGAAGATGGCCACCATTATAGGTATTGATATAGTAGTCCAGAGGCATACCTGAGTTGTGATAAGAAGCTTTTGGTCCCATCCATAACTAAAGTTAGGTTTATCAGTCCAACCTTGGTTATAAGATTGAGAATAAGAGTTATAAAAGAAATTACTTCTATCCATGTCAGCTTGCTTTTTTTCACACAAAAACTAAACAAAAAGTGAAAAGATCAAGAAATAACTGGAAAAAAACAAATATGGACAAAACACTAATTAAAATCATAACAAAAACTAAAACACCGCACTCTCCAACAACGGTGCCAAAATTGACAACACGTCGTAACGCTAGTCAAAATAAAATAACTAGACCTACTACTATAGTAGTGGTGAGTCTAGGTCGACCCCCCATAGAGAGTGTGTAAAGTTGTTGAAATGAAAGCAATCAGTGTTTAGGTTCAGTGGGGTTTTGGATTTTTTAAACAAGAAAATAAAATAAAGCTAGACTAATAAAAACAAATTAAAGAAAACATGCGATAATGATAAAAATGGGGAATTTAGTAGGGACCCGATTCTTTGATTCAATCTCGACTTACGTAATTAAACATATTTCATTGATTTATTGTTCTTTAACCTCTTATAGCAACTATTAATCATAAGCTAATAATTAACCTGAGTTTTCCCTTAGATAGTATTTAATCAAGATACGATCGTTAATTAAACCTAACTAGTGAATAACCTAGGATACAATCTTTAGATTCAATTAGGCAGTAGCATTACGAATTAGGAAAATCGATTAATTAATGCAACAACCACATACAATGCGTCACTTAACCTAGGTTGTGTTATCCCTAATGATTACGAATCATTAGTTGCTACAAATGAATTAAAAAAACAATTAAGAATTATATCAAAATTCTAACTATGGGTTCATACAAACAATGAAATTATATGATAATACATTCATTTATACACAAAACCCCAATCTATATGCCTAGGATAACACAATCAATTCAATAAAATAGAAAGAAATAATAAAAATATGAAAGGAATGCTTAACTAGGTCGTCGGCGTCAAAATCACCTTCGAACCAGTGTCGAGATGCTACCACTCCATGGGCCTTCTTATGGTGGAGAGCTTGCCTCCATCTTTGTGCTCTCCCAAAGCTCCAAAGAAGAAATTGCTTCAACCCCCAAAATGTTCCCTAGTCGAAGACACCTAAAAAAACTTGTTACAAAACTGAAGAAGACAAAAAAAAGGAGTTGCCATCTTTTTTTCTCTCTAAGTTTTTCACCCACTTCTAGCCCCTTTTCTTGCCTTCCCCTCCTCTCTTCTTTATACCTTCAATGTTATGTTAAATGAAAGGGACTTATGGCATTTAAAACCAAAAAGGACCCCTTGTGTTGCTATCCACTTATTGTCTTATTTGTAATCAACCAATGTCCTTATATTATTGTCCACTTTTTGTCTTATTCTCTAAGCTTTGTCACATTTTATCCATAAGATATCTTGCATGGGACAGCTGGGTTTTTTTAATGTAGCAAAATGGACAGCTGGTGTGTGTGTGGTGTCTCACTCACGTGAGACACTATGCAGGTGTCTTCATCTTCCCATTATTTGCTTCAGCCCTTCACTCACGTGTAACTGTCCAACTTCTTCGGTTTTCACAATTTTTTATGATGTTGTCCATTAAATTCACCTCCAAGTGCATACCTTTGCTTGCTTTATACCTTAAATGATTAAATAATTGGCATCAACCCTCACAACCATGCAAAAACATGCACAACTATGAGTGATAACTTATGGTTGTGCAGGTTTTCCAGCATGCCATGAGCAATTTGATCCTTCATTCTTTTATGCTTTATCTTGCATTCTCTTCCTCTAATCTTCTTCTTTGTTGGTCCATGAAGACAAATAAATGTGAATCTTCAAAAAACGACTCAATTATAATGATTTTGACAAACTTTAACTTCTTTGCTTCCGAATTGTGCCTAAAACCTCATATGAGTCAAAGTGAGTATCTTAAGCAATTTCAAGTCATTAATCTCTAAGTGTTATGAAATAATTATACAATCAATTAAGCACATATCAGTTATCTATTAAACAAAGAAAGAGAACTCTAACTATTGAACTAAGGAAGGTCTTAATTGATGTTTTGATGATAAAAAAGACATAATTACTACTAATGTTTTTATTGTTTTGATGAAAAGAAATATTAAAACAAAAGGAAGCTATAAAATCAAGAAGATAGCGTATGAAGTTGATAAAGAAAAATTGAATAAAGAAAATTTGAAGTTTGCAACCATTGAAATGAAGATCAAAATAAGAACAAAAGAAGGTTAAGGCTCATCAAGGTCATTTCACTTTTTTTTTTTTCGGTAAGCTCACTTTGTTAATTTGATGATCCAAAAGGCTCACCATGCATAATCATTCATGTTACTTCATTGCATGAGTCTTTACATTCATCAAGAGGCAATTGAACTTTTGATTTTAAAATAAAAGCCTCTTGATCTTTCAAATAATCTTTGGGGAATATTTTTACTTATATTGGATTTTAAAATTTTGGTTTTAAGCATTTAAAGGTTTTTAATGATGTTTTTGGGGTAATTGGTTAACCTATATG
>JAOQML010000004.1:21197616-21210184 GCA_027568935.1 Erythroxylum urbanii
TGGAAAAATGATTTCTTAAAAGTTTTGAAATCTACCGTTTCTCCAAATATAGCATGCTTTCTTTTTCCGATCTAACAATTGGATCCAATAAGGTAGAGGAAGTGACATAATAACTTCAGACAGAGCTCAGATTAAAGGAATCCATCAAAAATAAGGTTCAAGAGCAAGTATTGGAAAAAGCCCTCAACATCGCACAGAAGAAGAAGGACTTAGTGGACTTTTTCATTCCCTGCAGCAACAACATAATCATCATAGATAGGGCATTCACGGATTTGGGTACGAGTATAAACATGATGCCCTACACTTTTAATCTGAAGTTGGGGTTAAGAGAGTTAGTGCTCATCAAGTTTTTAGCAAAGATGGTCGATAAAACAATGCATAAACCGATAGGGATTCCAAAGGATATGCCAGTTGATAAATATATCTTCCAAATAAACTTCTACATACTAGACATTAGCAAAGATAGGGACACCCCAATAGTTTTTGGAAGACAGTTCTTAGCCACTGCTCATTCAATTATTGATGTCGATGGGGGAGAATTAACTCTACGAATAGGAAAGAAGAAATTGACCTTCAAGCTGGCTAGAAGTGAGCATGGATCTCCTTCACCTCCAATGGATATCAAAGAAACCGAACCTCGAGGAGAATGGGAAGATATCGAGGATCCTAAGAATGCTTTCAGGAAGAAGCGCTCACGAAGAAGCAGGCGAGGAAAGGAGAATTGTAAGGAAGGTAGGACCTATAGCATGGTAGCTCAAGTGCAAACTTTGGGATTAATGACTACGCTACTATTGTGACTTGGATTCGAACCATCGTGAGTTTAAAGGAGCATCGAGCTATCGATGTTAAAAGAAGCGTTGCATAGAAGGCAACCTTTGGAAAAGTAATTCTTTGATTGTTTTAGTTAGAACGTTTGAATTCTATAGTTAGGATTAGTTTTTTGTTTTTATTAAAATAAAGAAGGAATAGAATTTCGAAATAAGTGGATGACTTGAGCAAGCAAGTAAGGAGAGGTAAAGAGGGGTTACAAAAGAATTAAGAAGTGAAATTGGAAAGATTATAAAAAGAATAAAGGAAGGAAATATCAAACCAGACTGAACTAACTAGGTTAGAGAATTTTCAATGCTAAGAATGCACACAACAACATCTTCAGGAGCCACGAACACTTGTTGATGCACAAATTCATGTGTCAAACTATTTTTGAGAAAACAAAAACCAACAAGTATTTGACGAAAGAACTTTTCATGTTATGGTGCATGATTCATAGCATCCCAATTTACACAACCACTTCCATCTTTAATGCAATTATTGTTGCTCGAAAGAAGAGGAGCAATAACTTAGGAATGGGTTACTTAGTTTCAGCCATAGCTAATTACTATAGAGTTGAGTGCAACGGACTCACAGTCTATCATCCTGAATTTATGAACTATCATCATCTATGGCAAGCTGAAATCCTGAAATCCTATAATATGGAACTTCAGGATATTACTATCAAGACACACATAAAGGGTAGGACTGGTCAAGTGAGTTCAAGTGCTCACCAATAATAAAAAGAGGATTCGACCAGTGAGGAATTCGAGGAAGAAGAAGAAACAAAATAATCGGGCTGAAAGAAAGTACTGGATACAATCTTCGCAAACACCAAAGTAATTACAGATACAGTCACGGAGAACTCTAGAAGGATGAAGGAGATGACCCAAACTCAACGACATCAGAGCTAGGACATATGTCATATCCATCGTTATTTCGAGGCTCAAGGTGTTCAACTGCCACCTCTAACACCATCCCCACCTCCATCGCTATGAGGCTTTTTCTTAACCCCCTTTCCTTTTAAATTTAGTCTTTATTTTATTTTTTATTCCAATTTATGTTTCATCTTTCCATATGTGTTTGTTTGCCCCCTTCTCACATTGAAGACAATGTGTTGTTCAAATGTGGGAAGGGTTATATGTTTTGCGTTGAATGTGAATTTTTCATGATAGTTATTATATTGCATTTTGTGAATTGTATGAATGTGGCAACAACTTAGATGGATTGAAATTGATTTAATTTTGAATATAGTCTATTAGGATGTGAAAAATCATTAGCTTACAAAATTAGTGAGTTGGGGTCTTTACTAAATATGCAACTTAATTAGGATTTAGTGATAGTTTGTTAGCCTCTAAATTGTCACATTCATTCATAATTTGAGACCTTTTGATTTAGGAAGCTTTACTAGTATTTTTTTATGGAAACAAGAAGCTAAAGCAACGAGGTAGGCAATATAAAAAATGTGTTTGTTAATTTTAAATAAATAACTATTCTACTGGCCTTTGGCTTATGGATAGAGCTAGTTGCCGGTTGAGAATGTGATGTAACTGAATAGCCGGATCAACATGCATCACAATTGTGTGCCTTTGCGTCAAGAGGCTATAATGACGTTCTAACCAAGCAGCTTAATAAAAAAACATGACTTAGTTGAGTAACCGAATCGACATTCATTACCAATGTTTGCCTCCATGTAAAAAGACTAAGTCTATGTTCACCAAACGTACTTAAGAGTAGTTACAGAGTCTGAATGACCAAAGAATTATTAATATATGTGTGCAATTAAAAAGGGTAAACAATTTAACACTTGAGTCAAGATTAATATGTATATTTAGCTTAAAGCCCCAAGACTCAAATTTTGCATGTTATTGATTTCATATACTTGAATGAATGTGTTTAAAATTAAATTTACTTTATGAAGTTGAAGCCATTGTCTCATTATTGCATAATGTATCGTGTGATTTTGTATGTTTTTTGTTTTGTTTGCTTGAGGACAAGCAAACGTTTAAGTGTGGGGACATTAATAATTGTGAATTGCATCATGTTTTAGGGCTTAGTTTGATATGGATTTAATTGTTAATTCAATCATTTAGTATGTGTTTAGGATAGAATTGTGTTAGTTAGTTAATTATTTGTGTTTAAGTGTTTTTGTGGGTTAGTCCAACTCTCTGAGCTTAATTACTATATTTTTTAGGTACCTTGATGTGTTTGTTAGTATTTCAGGGTCAATATCGATGAACAGAGAAGTTTCGGAGACACTTAGGCCTAAACAACGGCCCACGATCGTGACACAATATGCCACGATTGTGACAGAAGCATTGGAGTCATCCATATAGCACGATCATGAAAGAAGCCCAGGACACGGCCCACGATCGTGTCCTGCTTGCCACAATCATGCAAAAGGCTCGGATGTGGCCAACGATCATGGCCTACATCGGGCAGATGCATAGATACTCAAAAACATCAAGTTTTGAGGGAGTTTTTGGACCTTTCGGATCCCAGAAAGACCTTAAGGCCACCCAGAACACAAAAGGTATATAAAGAATAAGATGAAGAAGATGAAGGAGCTTTTACATCAACCACTTTTGGAGAGAAACCCTAGAGAGAATTGTTTAAAGATTGAGGAAGAGAAGAAGGAAGAGAGAAGTGGAGAAGAAGCTGACATTGACGTACTTCCCAGATCAGGAGTTTCCGATGTTGCTGCCTCTCGTCTCCATCCAAGATCATATTTCCTATTATTTTCCACTTTTATTGTTGTATAGAATTGGGAATCACAACTTGATAATAGGATTTGTGAATGTTGAAATGTTCTAAACTCATCTTTGAGTTTTTTATCTTTGATTTAATAAAATCTGATTATTTTTATGTTTATTGGATTTATTTTGATTTATTTATGTGATTGCATAATTTGATAATAAACTGAGAGGGTGAACCGAAAGAAAAATTATCAAACTAGGCTAATAAGAGTTTGGTGATTTAATAAGAATAAGAAATTAATCAAATCAATAATTGTGTGAAGAGAGATCTCGCATAGGTTCCCGATAGTTTATTGGACAACTTCATATCTGATTAGGGTTTTGGATAGGTTGTTAATTGAGAAATTGTAATTTTTCATAATCTAATTAGGGTTTATAATTTAGGGTTAATGATTATAACTCGAGAGAGAGTAATCAACCCTAGGATCATCTAGAACCAATAATCTGATAAGTCATAATCGATTAAGATAGTGTTAAAGATAGGTAAATTTCCTTATCTCTCAATTGATAGTTTTCTTAGGTTACTTCTTAAGTGTGTTACAATAGCTAAATTGTTAATATTTTTTTAATTGATGCTTGGATTGATTTGCGTGATTGAATTGAATTCTTGTTTTAGTTTTACTATCTTTTGAATTTCTGTGAATTATGTTAGCCTGAGATTTTAGGATTAGATTATCCCTCCTCGTAGGATCGAGACCTTAGGTAGTACACAAATGACCCGTATGCTTGTGGAGTATTGAGTTTAAATAAATTAAAACTTACACACTTTGGAAAACCACGATCACTCATATTCACATTACCAGTATGTAGATCAAACAACCAATCTTTTGCTGCATCTTTTAGTGAGAATAGGAAAGCCCTCAATATGATTTGCTTGTCTGTGATATACTTCATAATCAGACATACCACATCAAGCTCCTTGAAATGCTTATGAGCATCCTCACCTACAAGACTATGAAAATTAGGCAACAAATATATTAATCCAAACTAAGTTCAAAGGTAACATGCTCAGCAAGTTTAGGAAATGTAACGCATAAAGGCTTTTGGGTTAAGTCTAATGCAGCTAACTCCCTTAATGTTCTTTGGTTTGCCATTGTTTCTTCGGATTCACGTTATGATTCTATTTCCATAGTTATTCTTACTTCCCTTCGTAACCTCCACAATGTCGTTTCGATCTCTGAATCAAATTATACAAGTTCTCTATGAGGAGATTTGGTAACTACCATACACCAATACTAGCAAACGTTTAAAGATTAACAAATAACTAAAAGAAATAGTTATAAACAAATATATACACAAAACAACAACTAAAATCAAAAAGAAAATTAAAGCATCACACTTCGCAGCAACGGTGCTAAAATTTGACAACATTTGTCCAGTGCATTGCAAAAATAACCTAACTCTTCACACATAAAATGTGTAGTTGTGGTGAGTTGGGATCGCATCCACAAAGACTGTTTAGATAATTCTCATAATGAAAATAATCGATGCAAAGGAAATACAAGGGGGTTGTGAGTTAATGCAATTGAGAAAACAAAAATATTAATTAAACTAATGCAAGTAATTTATCGAAAACAGTCAAAGATGATAAGAGTGATGAATATGTGTAAAACTCGATTCTCGAATCAATCTTGGCCTACACATGATTAAACACATTTCATTGTTAATGTTTTCACATCTCTCTTAGAACTATTGATCGTAATAACAATAGGCTTTGTTAATCCCAATTTTCCTTTAGGTCATGTTTAATTAAGATAAGATCGATAATTAAACCTAGCTACCGAATAACTTAAAACATGCTCTCTAGATTTAATTGCATAGCTGCATTACGAAATGGAAAATGGAACAATCAAGGCAACAACCACATACACTCGGGTCATTTAACCTAAGTTAGGTTATCCCTAATGATTCAAAGTCATTAGTTGCCATAAAGGAATCTCAACACAATAATTACAGATTGTATTAACAATTCTAGCGATGGTGTCGTACATAAATAACCTATGATAACGAGAATAATGATCATTCGTACATGAAAAACGAAATCTATAAAATAGGTTAACCTAAACAATCCATAAAGAGAGATTCAACATTAAACAATGAAAGGATGTGCTTAACCGTTACTCGAGTGTCGATTTCACCTTCAAACCTGCGTCAGGAAGTTTAACCCTCCATCTTCTTGGGTCTCCAAGATTAGCTCTCTATTGTCTCTTTTGTTCCTAAAATCCAGAAAATGAAGTCTAAATCATTTTTGTCGTCAAAACGATGTATTTATAACAAAAACTAGGTTTTCGGTAAGCTAGCAAAAAGTCATGGGCGTGCCTTGTAGTGTCATGACCGTGACTATCCTCTATGGGAGGCTCACGACCGTTAGCCATGGTGTCATGGGCTTGACATGGGTGTCACACCAAGTGACACAGGTCTCACGGCTATGACCTTGCTTGTCTTAATTCCTTTTGGTATTTTCCTATCTCCTCTTTATTCTAATCCTTCTCCTTCTTGTTCCATGAAGCCGATTGAGTGTGAAACTTAAGAAGATGGCTCAACGAGTATGCTTTTAGCTCACTTTAGCTATTATGCTTCCAAATTGTTCCTAAAATCAAATATGAACTAAATTGAGTGTCTTAAGCATTTCAAAGTATTAATCACTAAGTGTCATGGATTAACTATATTAACAATTAAGCACATATCAAGACACTTGAAGAATCACCTTGTTGGGATTATGGTTAATGGTCTCAATTTTACATGGTTTCAGACATCTGGCACAAACTTGACAAAATTATAGTTAGAATCTCCTTGTAAGTATTAGGATTAACGATATCAATCTTACATGGATACAGATATCTTGCACAAACTTGACAAAATTATAGTTAGAATCTCCTTGTTAGGATTACGATTAACGGTATCAATTTTACATGGATTCGGATATCTTGCACAAACTTGACAAAATTATAGTTATCTTGTTCTCCTTATATATATATATATATATATATTACTTTCAGTGTTCAATAATAAGGTGTCAGTCTAGAATTATTTGGCGACTGTCACTTGAAATGGTTAAAATAACTAAGTGGTGCTAGGATAATCCCATTTAAGACAAAGAAAAGTATCCCCCAACTAATTAGCACAAAGATTCCCTGTCATATAATGCTGAAGACAACTTCATTGAGCAGATTTCTCCAACCGACAGTGAGCTGCCATTCATTTTAAATATATAATTTTGATTATGGGTTACATAGGCTAGATGTAACGAAGATTAGATTGATTCGGGTTTAAATCTTTTTAGTTCCTTGTAACACAGGAAAAACTAGATTTTGGAGAAGAATCCGATTTTTCCTTGTAGTTTGACGCATGAAGAAGTGACTAATCTATTGTTTCCATGGTGGTTTTCTATGGTAGAGGATATGTTTCCAGGATCATCAAGTGATAGAACCGGTGCCTTGATAAGGACTGATTGTCAAGTTGCCTAATAAAGCTTTCAAACTAGTTCAGCTTAGCGAATTGCGTGTTTTCGGTATTTACTGGTCCAGCTTGATGTCCTATTTGTGTATCTGTACATTTTGTCTTTCTATTTAATGCTTTGCGTAATACAATAGATCATTTTCGTAGTACAGTTGTCCAATGTATCTAAAAGTCATGTTTATCACAAATAGGCACAGCAACACAAAATAGAGGTTGAGTCTCTTACTTAGGTTACTTGCGCTCCATTCATTACTTTTCATGTCTCGATAAAAGAGGTGTCAATGGGTTACTTTGGGTCTTTCCAAAAGTTACCAAAGAAGGGATCTTCCCTCCCCTCAGGCTCTATCCCGAATCTCTCCTATGGGGTGAGCATGCGTATGTGATTATGTATATTATCCGTTCACAGAAACTAAAACGAAGTTGCGCTTTAATGATCAGTGGTTAAAGACTTCCTCTCTTAAGAAAAAGAGTTTTTGGGTAGGAAAGTAAATATTGCTAATTTCAAAGTTTATTGCTCTTGGTAGAAGAATAGTATAGATAAAAGGAACAGGAATACCAAACTTTCTTAGATTAAATAATTGTTATTTGATGTATTATTCGTGCTTACTTTCCACATAGAACAAATCGATACCATCTTAACCTCCATATTAGTACTAACTTGACAAATCTTTAAGCATTCGACTAAAAGCTATATCATCCTCACATAAAAAGCCGCGATGCCTTTCCCTAGTGTACAGGCTTAAGCTGTTTCAATTGGGACATTAGTTTCCACTGCTTTCATGGCTTCAAATCTTGGCTCCTTGGCCTCGAATTTCAGTCCGGCATACAAATTCATATAGTCCTGAAACACGAATTTTGGGTACATTTGTTTCTTCTCTGCTTCTGTCTCTATCAAATCTGGTGCCGGATAGATAACTGCATCACTTCCAGGGTTATAGAAAGAAGCTATTGACATCCTTGTACCATCGGTCTGAGCAATCACTCTGTGCTCCACACTCTTGTAATTGCCATTAGTAATTACCTAAAGTTACAAATTCCAAGGAGCTCAAAATGGATAACATGAAATAAGCAATATTCAATTTTGCAAGTCAGATTAAATTGGTATACCTCAAGTTGGTCACCAAGGTTGACAACAATGGAGTGGCGCATAGGGGGTACATCAATCCACTCTCCGTCTTTGAGGAGCTGAAGACCGCTGACTTTATCGTCCTGGAATAGCAAGATGATGCCCCCAGCATCTGTGTGTGCCCTGAGTCCCTTGACCAGGTCTGGCTTTGGGCACGGTGGATAATTGCTGACCTTAGTGCCAAAAGTTGGACCCCTGGAACCATAAAAGGCCTTCTTGAGGTAGCCCTTTTCAAGTCCAAGGTTCTCACATAACAGGTCCAGGAGCTCCTCAGCAAGTTTCTCCAACTTCAATGCAAACTCCTTCATCACCTTCCTGCAATATGATATTTTGGGACACTTTCAATACATGGATTAATTGAGCTAGTGATTAGAGAGAAGGGAAAACCCTAAATGAGGACATAAGTTTGAAACTGAATTGGCGTGTTTGTAACAAACGTGCTCCGTTTAAGTTTCTACGTGGGCTTTTGCATGTGTACGCAAGACATAAAATGAAAAAGGTAAAGTAGAGGTAATCATGGAGTAGTAGGCCACATCAAGATGGCAAATTCAGAATTAATGTACATAGATGTATATTGCCTTAAATAACTAGCAGCTTTTTGTTTTTGTAGTTAATTTTACCTGTACTCATCATCCAGATCAGGAACCTCAGCAATGTTGGACTCAGGCAGATGGCGCAAGAAGAAGGTGCTCTCCCAATCCATGTCTTTGATCTCTGTTCGGACACCCTCCAAAGCCTTACTTGCCACCAATTCCTTGAACCTCTGTTCCATACATTTCTTGTAATGCTCTTTGGTGAATCTCTCCACAGCACCCAAAAACTCGGGATCAACTCCATGGTTAAGCAGCTAAATAAACCGATATTACAAGTTTAGCGATTAGAATCGCAGAACGACAAAAAATAGAACATGAGCAAAATGGAGACGTCTATAGAAAGCTAACAAACTCTTTGAAAAGGAAGAAGTAACATTCAATATTTACCTCAAAGAAGCCCCAATTCTCACAGGCATCTTTGATCTTTTTCATGGTGGCTGCTCTCTCCTCACCATTGAGTTTCTCCATGTTAATCACTGGAAACTCCATTTCTCTCTGTATATTTCTACCTCTTTCCCTGAATGTGTGCGCACGCTCTGCAGTTTACTCTTGGTCTCTCTCTCCCAAGTCTGGAGAAAACGTTTGCGCTTGATAAAAATTAGAGAGACGTGATGAGCTATTTATAGAGGTTGGTCTCAAGACATAGTCAGGTAAGGTGGCGCCAAAATCCAATCGTGATTAGCGAGGAGAAGGAAAATTTGGTCTAATAGACCAAATGAAATATCTGTTCAGACTTTTTTGGTAAATAAATTTCTCTCCGTTCTTAGAGAAGTTCAATTTTACCTATTGAACATTTGAATCAACCATATCGTAGAATATCCATGTACTTCAGCAAGTGCCTAGAAGGTTCAATTGTATAGTTCAAATGTTTTGTCATTCAATTTTCTTGTACATTTGTAATCCTCAGTTCGTTTTTTTTTTTTGGAAAGTTACTCTGTACAATGTTTTACTTCTCATATAATTGTATAGTGTGAATAATACTTTTGTGGAGGTAGTATTGTGGAAAATTATTAGACGGTAAAATAAGATCGGATGGAAAGTATGGTCTTATTTGAGTTTTTCTCTCATGAATAAAGCTAAAATCGGATGAGATAATATGGTTAACAGGCTTGGCAATTAGATTATGGCGGGTTAGGATTGGTTTGAGCGGTCTCAGGCTAAGTTTAGGTTTAAATTGTCTAAGTCCAGTCGATCATAATGTCGATAGATATAAGGAGATATAAATAACATCATTTTCTTTTTTAATTTAAAAAGATTAAAAATTTATAAGAATAAATCAAGTTAAATTTTGGACTGTATAGGTTTCTCAACTGGTTCGGACTTGATCAAACTTCGAACCTAGCTCGAACTCAGATCTAGACGAGTCCCACCCATTACTGACCTTAATGGTAGACCCATTTTGGGCATAGGCTTAATGTATGGCTTATGTTGCTTTGCCTTGTTGAACCGTTTAACTTCTTCACAGAGCTAGAGCTAGACTAAGGGTGTGCTTGGTTCACTTAAAATAATGATAATAAGAACTATAATTTATATAGTGTCATTCCTCACTACATTGAAGAGTACAAAATATAACCACAAAAAGAGATATAAAAATACCATTCAATCAATTATAATATATTACGTATCATCTTTTTTCATTCCTTATTTCTTCCTTCACTTACTAACTAATCAAGCACTCCTTAACTTTGGTAAAAGTTTTCAATGTGTGTTGTGCTTGGTTTACTTAAAATAATGATAATAAGAACTATAATTTATATAGTGTCATTCCTCACTATATTGAAGAGTACGAAATATAACCACAAAATGAGATATAAAAATACCGTTCAATCAATTATAATATATTACGTATCATCTTTTTTCATTCCTTATTTCTTCCTTCACTTACTAACTAATCAAGCACCCCTTAACTTTGGTAAAAGTTTTCAATGTGTTTATCAACTCTTTTTTTTTTGTTTTGAATATCCAACTCAAATATTTGAAATAATGGGCTATGATTTACTTGGTAACTAAAATTTTTTTTGATTTAGAATAAAATTTAATTAAATTTTGTAAGTGTTATTTAAATCAAACTTGTTATTCAAAACATATAACTGATAAATTATTATGTAAATCAAAGATTTAATATAATTTATTAGATAAATCAGGATTTACTGTATTTGGAGGCATTTATAGGGGGACTGCTTATTCACCTTGGTCCCAATGTTTAAACATACGCACAAATTAACTCAGGCAGCACATTAGTGTTTTTTAGAATTTGCCGACCCATGTCAAGGAAGCTGCCAAACCCCTTTTAAACTCCAAGAGGCAACTTAATATTTATTCCAGTAGGAATGAAAATGGACGAAAAGGATTAAAAAAACATATCAATTTCTTCTACGATTTTTACTATTTCTAAAATTTTATGTGCTTTAAAAATATTCATGTCCTTATACTTAAAATTCTCATAAATATTTTTCCATTAACTTTATCATTAAAATATTAGCAGAGAATACATGTGACAAATATTAGTCACATGAAGATATTATAAGATGGCGATTGAAATTTTAAAAACTATGTTAAATAGAATAATTAATTAATTAATTAACCATATTCACATTTATTATTTATATTAAAATCTAATAATATGTAATATATAATATATAATATGAATTTTTATTATTTTTAAAAAGGTTAAAAAATATCATTGAATACCCAAAAAGGGATTAATACACAGTTTAGGAATCTAATATAGTTAAGACGATGGACTTCATCCTTTAAGCGTACACATACAGTCTGCAAGAGCCAACTACCAATCTATTCAATACAGTTATAAAAAACTAGGATGAGGTTTTCTGAACCTACTACTCAGTACTAACTATGTTTCATGCACGCGACCTCATTCATATATCTCTTTGAATTTCACATGGATCCCACATATTTATAAGAATAAAATCGTATAGAATAAAATTGGTACATAACAGTGAGTAAAGAGGATTTGGTTCCAGAAAACTGGCATTGAACCGTAGGTATAGCAGACGGCATTCGTTAGCCTTATAGGGACACAAAAACACTCCATCCCAGAACCCCTTCCACCGGACCAGATCACCATAGTTATAGCAGCCGACATTCGTTAGCCTTAGAGGGACACAAAAATACTCCCTTCCCAGAATCCTTATTTTGTGCCTATTCTATTCTATAAAAATTCATCCATTCAATAAATAAGAGCCACAAAATTTGAATGGCCATGATAGCTTAGAAACTGAGAAGAGAACAGAGTATCTGTTCCCCCTTTCACCACCATATCCTTCTATAACCCTCACCTTGTCTTCTTGTTACCATTAACGTTTAAGGACTCCCCACAACATAGTGTTTACTGTTTACTGAACCACGTTTAGATCCAGTTTGCAAGAGGCACCAATCAGATCGTAACATTTTTTGGCCTCTTCATTCCATACAAGTTGTTTTCTTGAATTTATTCCTTGGACCTTTCCATAATTTTTTTTCCTTTCAAAATTTGTAGAGACACGAGTCACAAGCAATCGCTAAAATCAGTTTATTCCCTGTAGAAGTACTTTTATTCGATTGCAACCATGTCATGACTTCCAAGTAACTAAGACTGAAGCTGTAAAAAAGGCATATTTCCAAGACATATTTTCAAAACTTGTGAATTTATAACTGAAATTGAGGTACTCAATTTTTATTACAAATTGAAATCTTGATAAATTTATTAATTTTTAATGATATATTTATTATTTTTTAAGATAATAAGTTAAGCATTTCATTAAATTTTTATTTATTAAACATTTTTTATTCATTAATATTATTAGATAATATAATAGAAGTAAAGG